>JAHWFO010072622.1:464430-490988 GCA_023313115.1 Rhysida immarginata
ATAAATTCTGATAATGGATAGGTCATAGCGTAGCCACCGCATATGTATACAGTATCAAAGATCCCCAAGTATCCAATTTATTAAAGAAAAGCTGATGGATGAGTGGTCTGAGAGGTTTTATTTCAACACGATGCCTCAGATGTTAAAATGTTAAAAAATACAGATGTTAAATGTTTAAATAAATAATAAATGAAAATAGTAAATAAAAAGAAAATTCCAGTCTGGGATCGCGACGCTCTGTCAGACTGAGCAATTAAGTCATTGTTGACTGTAATGTAGGCTCGTGGCTTACTTTTTCATTTATCATTTAAATTTAATATCATATTCACCCGGATGCACGACAATAATGAAACTATGTAGTTTAAATTTTATGGCCAACGCCATCATCAATTAATTCATTCGGTAAATTAATATTGGAAAATAAATTTAAAAAAAAAACCCTCCTCCAAATACGAAAAAAACTCTAGTAAATTCTGATAAAAAACCCAGATATTTTTAACTAATGTATAAATTATAAAAAAATCAGATAAAAATTAACGTTTATTTGTGGATATGCCCTCGTTTGTGCTTTTACTCTAGGAGTTTTGAACGGTGTGGTTTCTGCTGCGAAATGGGTCAAGAGTGGCGTCTTTGTGTGATGCTTCACTGCATGGCAGATACGAAACAGTTGCTATGAATGAGTAGTTCATTTGGGTGTCTCTGAGAGATGCTGCACTGCAATGCACGCTGTGCTCGCAGTTACTAAAGGTCAACTTTGCCGAGTTTTGAACGGTGGGGTTTTTTGCAGGACCCTACTTCAAACAAATCACAATCAAACAGATCGCGACCTAGTATTACCTAAGATATACAGATCGCGACAGTGTATATGTTGCAGGCAAAACCCGTACTTAGTTAGAACGCGTTTTTACTACTTAAAACTAGTTTATACTGGATGTCTTTGTTAAAACTAGAATTTACTGTTAGACAAAAATGAATTTGAGTTAAAACTAGTTTTAACTAGACAAAACGCGTTTTGACAAAATGGCTCAGTTAAAACTGTTTCGACTGAGGTCAAAGTTCACCCAACTCACACGTGATAACGCGTGCGAAGCTTTAGAACGACTCTGATTGGTCGAGTGACGTCGCGCAATTCGAAGCGAGTCGACACGCGCAGCACGTGCTGTCACGCAGTTAAGTCTTCCGCTAAGCACGTATAAACCGACTCGTACGTAATACCTATTTATCATGGCGGATTTAAATCAAGGAAAGCGATGAAAAGAGGAATTTTTAAAAAGGATATTACAGATTGATGAGCATGAAAAAAAAAAGACGACCACTTCAATGTTATGACAAAAGAAAGTTACGATAAATTAATGGAGGAAATTGAGGAAGCACAATTAGCTGAAAAAAAAACACAGAAACAGTGCAGAAGATTAAAACGATTCAAAGTTATTAATATTTGTGGGACGCGAAAGTTAGTGACAAAAAAGGAGCCTTTGAAGTATTATTTGTATGTAGACGAAATTTTCGAGATTATTGAAGCAGCTCATGTGGCCGTTGGTCATGGAGGTCGAGACAGACTAAGAAATGAAACTTCAAGAAAATATGCGAACATAACAATAGAAATGATAAACATTTTTCTGTCTTTGTGCGAAACATGTCAGCGTAAAAAGGGTATGAAAAAAAGGGGCCTTGTTTCGAAACCCATGCTTCATTTAGAGATGAACAGTCGTTGTCAAGTCGATCTGATCGACATGCAAACATAAGAAGATCGTGGATTTAAGTTTATAATGGTATATCAGGACCATTTGACAAAATTTGTTTTGTTACGTGCACTGCAAAGCAAGAGAGCTGTGGAAGTGGCACATCAATTAACAGATATATTTTGACATTTAGTGCGCCTTGCATTTTACACTCTGATAACGGCAGAGAATTTTTTAACTCTGTCATAGATGAGCTAGCTTCATTTTGGTCCGAGCGTAAACTGGTTCACGGAAAACCAAGGCACAGTCAAAGCCAAGGATCTGTTGAACTGGCCAATCAAGATATTGAAAAAATGTTGGCTTCGTGGATGCAAGACAACAATACCACATACTGGTCAAACGGTCTTCGCTTTATGAAAAATCGGGCACTTCATTCTGGTATTAAGCAGTCACCATATAAAGCCATGTTTGGTATAGAGCCGCGAGTAGGGCTTATGACTTCAAGTTTGCCTCTAGATGTTATTTTAGGAGATACGAGAAGAAGATGATCTCAAACAGGCTTTAAATATAATTAATGTGATAGATGAAGGAAAGAAGGCAGAAATATTAATTTTCTTAGAGGAGGTAACCGCTGTAGCTAGTAGTAATAGTCAGTCTGTTATTACAACAACAGCCAGTCAAGAAGACCCAGAAGCTGTAGCTAGTACGAGTGCAGAGCCTCAAATAACACCAGTTAGTGACGAAGATACAGAAGCTGTAGCTAATGCGAATCGACAGTCCGAAATAATAACAGCCAGAGAAAAAGTTCATCTAAACTTGGCAAAACAGGCCCAGAGAATGAAATTGGCTTCGAATTCAATACATGCTCCTGTAGAAATCGGTGATAATATAATTATACCAATTCCTGAAGTAGACAGAGCAAAAGCATTTCTCCGTAATATTATTGGAGTTGTTCTTCAAAAGGATTAACAGGGTTTGCACAAAATTGGAACGAAATATGGGATACTCGTTAAATTGTATTGCAGGTATGTATTGTTCAATTGTGCCACTATTTAATGTTGCTAATTATGCAGTTGATTCATTAAAAAAAAAATTAACTTTTTTTTTGGCAAAATTTACTATAATTATTAATTAACGAATTAATTTCAAATAAGAATGAACCTATTTGAAAATTTAAATGTGCTTGTTCAGGTCAGAATTTGACGTTCCAAAGAAAAATTCTTGCTACTAGAAGAAGTGCCAGAGACAAATTTATTTTTAAGAAAACTGCTGCCAAAATAGCAGCCTTAGGAACAGGCCAAGGATTTGTTTGCTGTGTGTGTAAGAACGCATGTATGTCGAAGAGGTGCTTTTGTAAGAAAAAAGGCAACCTGTGTAACTCGAAAAGCCACGATAATTTGCATTGCAGTAACAAATAATATATACTTCTTTGTTATCTTAATTTTATGTTCTTTATTGAATGATTATTTTTGTAATACTTTAATTAATATTGCCGACATGGTTATGTGATATTCCTTGAAACAGGCTCCTGTAGTGTATGATTTAATTTTGTTACACTTTAATTAATGTTGCTGATATGGTTCTGTGTTTTTCTTTGAAAATGTTCCTATAGTGTATGATTACTTTTTCAATAAATATTGTATTAAACAACACAAATGTTTTAATCCCAATTGACACTTCATTGATTTTAATTGAATCATTTCCTCCAAGCATTAAATAATTTCCTCCAAGGATTGAATCATTTCCTCCAATCTAGCTAAAATTAGTTTTAACTAATGTTTAAAGTTAAAACTAGTTTTATCTAAAATCCAAACATGTACAGCAGTAAATTCTAGTTTACCAGTTTCAACTAGTAAAAACGCGTTCTAACTAAATACGGGTTTTGACTGTAACATTTATACAGAATTCATTTATGACCCACAAGAATTTAGTAAAATTCATTTTATGACCCACATTTATGAATTCATATACAAGACCCACTCAGTTTATTTTTTTTGCAGTTTAGTAATATTTTTTAATATATCAAATGTTTAAATCACTTATTAATTAGTAATAATTTTGTAAATTCTTATATTAAGCGTTTCAATAACAATAATTGATTATTGTTAAATATTTACGAATTATAAATAAATTTTATTAATTTCTAATAGTTAGCAGTAAAATGCTGCGAAATTATGAGTCAAAAGTGGCGTCTTTAAGTGATTGTTCACTGCAGGGCGGATACGAAACAGTTGCTATGAACGAGTTGTTCATTTGGGTGTCTCTGAGGGATGCTTCTCAGCAGTGCACGCAGTGCTCGCAGTTACTAAAGGTCAACTTTTCCTGAAAGGCATTAGTTCGCTGTTGAAAAAACCATGAAGAGTGTTCAATTGCGAAAATAAAGTTGGGACAACTTTGAAAGTTCCATCCATATACTGATTTTCTAATGCACAAAATTTTCAAAGTCCAAAGTACCAATAGTAAAATTTTCTCATCTTTTCCGTCTGCTGATAACAGAAACTGGTTTACTTTTTTTTTTTTTTGCGAATATCAAGAGGCTATGGGGAAATGTGCTTTCTTTTTTGCGATACATAATTGACGCCACATTAGCGATAGTTCTCCAACCAATTTAACCAAAAAAGTTTTCGGAACAATTTTGGCGTTCGACATTTGTACCTGCGGGATTTCGGCGTTCGTTACTTCGGCGTTCGTGATTTCGGTGTTCGGAATTCGGTTTTCGGGATTTCGGTGATATACAATTCTGACACGTCTGAGGACAATCAAAGGAACCTTCAATCAATAATCATAACCTCTTGATACTCAAATCGTTTCTTGATACTCAGGAATGTCAATTTCTCCTCCATTGCTAAAAGCAATTCTATCCAAAGTGCATAAAAATTGACAATAATAAGTGTAATTTAGTTTCTGCCGTGACTTTCCTTCTAAAAGGAGTAGAGCCAAATAGTGATTGCCACAAACGTGGAATATAATGATTGATGTCTCTCTATCGCATTAAAAACTTCATGGTAGTCTTTGGGCTCTATATTCCTTAGGAAATAGAGATTGGTCATATGCATGAATGAGACGGTTTGTTAATATAGACAACATACACTGATGTAACAAACAACCCCAAAAAACGTTGATTTTGCTTCGGTCGTTAAATTGGCATTTATTAAATGTTGTGGAAATTTGGTCTGATTAAAGTCAACATTGAAAATTTTTGTGGAACCTGATGGTGAGCAGGCTAAATTAATCAGTGAACAATTATAGTTTCTAGAATTTGCAGCTTTTTCTTCGGCCAAAATGCTAAGAACATTGGTGTATTAATTTCTTCAAATTTTGTCATCACGGACACAACAGCGAACCTCAGAGCTATGGAAAAATTTTCACTGCCTATTAAATTTATGGACACAGCACAATGCAGACAATCACCAGATGACTCAGTTTCTATTCGCGTAACTAAATCAGAAATATTTCAAGAAAAAAAGTATTCAATTAAGTTTCGTTTTTTTTTTCAGTAATAACTTTTCTTGAAAAAAATCCCCTTATTTAAAACGAGATTTTACTCTCGTAACTGGCTAAGAACTAAAATTTTAACTACAAACTGTGTTAATTTTCTTTTAAACTAAAAACATTTCTCTCTCACTTCCCCAATATTTTATATAGGATATCATTAATGTCTTGGGAGTAAAAGAATTTGTACCCATCTATTAACTGAAATCTTACTAACCAGTTTCTGTAAAATAACAAATTTTGATCGTATTATCTGGTCCAGTTAGGAGATTAAAATTGCGACAAAAAATTTAATGACTGTCTTTACAATCGCATATAAATATTACGTGACTCGACCTCAAAATTTTATTATCTATATTTTTATCTACATACATTATTTGTTGTTAAAAATAGAGTTCAGTTTTTTATAATATCCTAGGGCAGTGTTTCCCAAACTGAGGTTCGCAAAATCTTTCAGGGGGTTCGCCAAAATTGTTCTGTAACGGGGACTAATTGTACTGTATGCATGTATGTCTGTATATTTATAAGTTACTGGTTCGCGCTACTCGGTGTTTGTGAAAGGGGTTCGCGAGTTTAAAAAGTTTGAGAGCTACTGCCCTAGGGCTTTAAAATAGCTATTAAAATAAAAATTTGGCATCTAAACAATAAAGGACAACAAATTACTACATTAACAATAAAAACTTTATTAATATATAAAGAACTCAGATACATTTTTATAAGGACATATATAGCAAAATAAAAAAATAACATATTTATTTATAAGATGTCACTCAGCCGCCTGTAGGATAAAATTTAATGTTGCCTGGAATTCATTTCTCATATTACGCCAACAAAGGGCGTCCAGTATTCCGTTGACGATAATTGTATTTAACTGGGTAGATGATAATGATGCAGAGTGGAGGACTAAGGATACGATGTTAACAGTGATCGGAATATACGTATTTCAAAAAGTTTATTGCAAAATAAAATAAAAGCAAAGGATAATGATAACTAAACAACAATTTATAGCTAAATAATCTTATAGCTACTGGCTTAATTATAAATAAAAATTTGATCTGGTAGACCCAACTGAGAAAAATATAAACATTATAAGCTAGTTACACGTCACCAACACTTTCTTTGAATTATAAATAACGGAATAGTTAAACAACTATCTTCGCATGTAACACAATTAGCCCAATCTTATATGCGTAAATCAAATAGTGGTATTCGCTGAAAACAATTTAACACTTAGAAATGAATAACAGCAAAGATAAAATTAAGTATAATTCACCCAGTACACTCACAAAAATGACCCGATAAATAAAAGTTCTCACAGTCTGTTACAATAGAATTCTAGTATTAACGCAAACACTAATGAACGGGCACTTTAAATAATACGCTCTCTCAAAAAAACCTGGCGAGGACAAATTCACATAAACAAGTTATCACCTTTCATTAGTTCAAGTCCAGTCCGGTGAAATGTTTATTTAAATTAAATAAACTAAGTCGGCAGACGACTGAATTCTAAATTCAACAGATCAAATAAACATGGTAAAAATATTAGCTATTACACATTACACAATTTAGGCGTAGAATTTAGCACACACAGCAACTTGGGCAAGAAAGACTAGACCAATTAAGACAAATTAATTGAGTTAACACAATGACCAGTGAGCTAACGTAAATCCGAGTTCTTGCCAGCTCACGATAAGTGAGCTCACAAAACGAATGTCTCACTAGCTTGGTATTTATGCCCACAGAAAAATGTGCACTTACAAGTTTCGAGGACCAATCCTGTATCGTTCGACGGACTGGATGGGGAGTATTAAACTCAGGCGGCTGGAAGCACGAAACGCAGCGTACACGAGTCTTTGCCATGCGTCAGCGAAATCTCCGCTGCTGTCGCTTCTCCGCAATGCTCGCTCGCAGCCCCGGTCGGCTCTACACTCGGAAAAGCACACGTCGCTGGCGGTAGAGAATGCTTTCCGGTCTCTGCTCCTTTCTCTATAGCATAGGGACCTTTACTCGGCGGCCGGAATCTCCGTGCTGAGTTCTTTGGATCAATCCTCCTCTTCCCTCAGTCGGTTCGTCTCCCCTTCTCTCCTCTGGCAAGCTCGAATCCCGCATCGAATTCGCACCCTTCACTCCCATTGGCCCGGGCGTGTTGATAGAAATGCCTGCGCTGATTACGTCGTCTCGCCCTCGCCCTCGACTGATAGAACACTCGAGAGCGAAAGCGAACGGTGACGTCATCGGAATTCTCGATGTAATTCGAATTCCGTGACAATAATACTTTTAATTAAAAACTAGTGGATTGCCCGTGTCACCACGGGAGGCTTTAAAGCGAAATATAGTTTAGATTACACGGTTCAAGAAAAAGGAAATACTTTATGAAAGCAATGTATCTTTCTCTTCGAATCTAACTCTTCATGCATAGGATAGCAGCAGGGAAAACTTTCTTTTTCTAAAATTTCAACTCATATCCATAGATGTAGCATACCTTGGAAGCAACCCGATTTTTTGTTATTTCATTATCCTGAAATATTGATCGCGTTTTCAAGTGTGTCTTTATGCATTGTAACCGCGAGGGCAAGAATAGGACGGCATTGGGAGTTTTCCCACGGTTTTGCCTGTATGAAACTGAAATCACCTCTCCAATGGTGTAAATCTTGCTGATGATTTAAACAAACGGAAGAAAAATGCTCACAAATTTTTTAATGAAATTTAAACACGATTACAACACTTCATTATAAACAATGTTAGGGCTAAAAGCTTGGCCATCAACAAATACCTGTCTGTGAGTTGCTTTTTTAAAGATTTTCTCATCTTGTTACCTTCTTACACTTGAGAAAGCTACATAAAGTTGTCCGTGATAAACACAGGAGTGGGTAAGCAGATTCCAATTTTGTCAAAGGTCTGTCCCTGCGATTTATATATTGTCATTGCAAACGAAAGCCTTATCGGAAATTGACGTCGTTTCAATGTAAAAGGTAATCCTGTGTCGCAAAATCGATTCTTGGTATAAAGACTCGCTCTCCAGCACATGGCCCCGTTAGGACTACTGTATCCAAATATAGCCGATTAAGCTGCTTAACCATCATCCGCGTGCCGTTGTACAGTCCTCTTTTTGTATTTAGATTTTTTAAAAGCATAACGATTATACCAACTTTTTGCTCAAGCTTATGAGATGGCATTCCAGATGGTGTTAGAGAATTTAGAAACTCCAAGCGGTAATTATTACGCTCTTCCTCGTCATCGCATATTATGCTGTCTATACTAACATACGTCTTTAATTCACCCGGTAACTTTTTAACCACCTTCGAATTTATTTCGGCGCAATCGTCGTTTTTTGGACATAAAATAGCTTTGTTGCTGTAATTTGTGCTACTATTGTTCTCAACAATGTCACCAAATATTTCGTCGATTATATTTTCACCTACTCTGCATGACTGCGGAATGACTGCGTAATCGGATTTACTGCTCGATTCAACATCATTTCCAACGTTGAAAAGCCAATTTGCAAACTCTATTTCATTTTTACCTGTCCGCATGTTTTGTTGAAGGTATTGCTTTTCGATTAATGGCCATAGTGTACACCTTTTTAATGACGCATTTACTACCGCGGATCGCGTCCCTTTTCTGATTACTGGTAGTGTTTGTCGAAAATCGCCGCCGAGTATAGTACTTATTCCTCCAAATAAAAACTGTGTACCGCATATTTCACCTAAAAGACGGTCTACCTCCTTATAGTGTAATGACTGGGACATGGAAGCTTCATCCCAAACAATTAAAGATGTGTTTTTCAATTTCATTGCGTAAGGAGAGTTTGGTGTTATTGAAGACACAGAAGTTTCGTTGAACGGCACAGGCAACTTAAATGCTGAGTGTACAATTTGTCCCCCTGCCAGTAGTGTGGCGGATATGCCTGTAGGAGCCGCTGCTAAAACTAATTTGTTCATGCCGCGTACAATATGCATTAATGTTTTGTAAACATATGTCTTTCCAGTTCCAGCAGGACCATCCATGAAAATGGCCAGAGGTCGCTTCTCGCTGATAGATTGCAATACCATGTCCACAACTGCCTTTTGCTCTGCATTCAGTTGAACGTATAGCGACTTGCCTGTGCTACATTCAATATCTTCATTATATATTCGTTCATTAATAAAATGTTCTGTTCGAAGTTGAAAACCGAAATCTTCGCATGTCTTACCACTGAGTCAATGTCTCATCAATGTCTCTCAATGCAAGGTTTCGAGCGTCCTCTATGCAATGGCCTTGATGCAGGAAATCTTCGCATAAGGAGACTTGAAACTCCTGAAAAAGGTCGACGTGATCATGCATGTCTTCCGCATTTACTATTATTATTGCGAATAGAAATCTCAGCTTTGGAAATTGTACTTCTGATACATCTCTAAGGCACTGTCTCCATTCCATATCATCTAAAAGAAGATTTCTTGCTTTTGCAGCTTGAATGTACTTATCATATACTACTCCATTAACTGTCTGTAGATCTCGAAACGATGTGGGACCACGAATATTCAGCAAAAGCACTCTCAAAAAGAAGTGTTCTGAGTTTTTAGGTGATACATGATACATCCGTGATATAACTGTGCTTCCATCACGTTGCCTTTGTTTCCAAATTCCATTCTTCCAAACATAGTGATTGGGAATTTCGTTGTAAAGGTAATTTTGAGAACCTGAACTTAGATCAGCATTTAGCTTGAAAAACGCTGTTAGAATCGTATCTTTATTTGCTGAACGTTGAAGCGCTGTTTGTTCTTCTCCTGGCTGAAATGTCAGTTTGTTGACTTTCTAAATGCACTGCAAGCCTTATTATCATATGGCTCATATCATCCAAGGTAAATGATATAAGCCGCCAGGCAGTTTCCAGAGGGCTTACATATCTTAAGTCTAAGTAGGTTATTATTTCATCCTTAGTATTGCTTCTCGTAGTTTCAGAAATTTTGACAGCGGCGCTATCATATCCTTTGTACACGTATTTATAGAGGTACTTTACGCTATTTATCGTTGTACAGACCTCCACATAAATGTGAGCATCGTACTTTAGAAGCAGGTACGGATTATATGGTACAACCCATCTATTGTCAACAGATTTCCCGTTTTTTTCGAGTAACCTGCTATCCTCACGTCTTCTATACCTTGGCTAGCCATTAACTGCAAGTTGTGTTTCGGGCTGAAAATCCTTTGGATAGTCTTTCTGACATTTGCCGTCTGACATACAAGCTGCTCTTTCGTTTAACGAACCGCACGGTCCATGTATCATTTGACGTAAAATGATCTCATGGAGTCTTGGGTATTCCTCAGCGCTAGGTAACTCTGCCCACACAACCTGATCAATTTCGCTAGGTTCACGTAGTTCGAAGTCGTTGCTTAGTATGAGTAAAATGTGGGCATGCGGAAGTCTTCTTTTTTGAAACTCAACAACATAAACGTAAGCAACAACAATGCCAAATATGGTCATTTTAGTTATATCATTGATCAACTCAATGAGCTTAAGATTGAACACGCTTGCGGTTACACCAGGGAGATTTTCTAGTTTCTACTAAGATTCAATGCTATCTCGGATTTCCGGCCACTGTGGATTACATTAAACGTAATAAAAAGGTCTGGTTTGCCATACTTGCTAACAATGGCCATGGCATCCTGGTAATTTTGCTGCATATTCCGTGAGCTGCCTTTAAACGTCGATGGCAAAATCACGCGTCTTCCACATAAAACATTGTTTGCTTCGTCTTCTTGTGCATTTTTGATTTTGGTCTTCGCTATGTACATAGTCCTATAGACCTTGGAATCTCTCAGCTCTCAGTTTATCCTGATTTTGTCGTATCCAGTTTAGGTTATTGCTCTCGTATGCGACATAGGAACAACAGAGGTATAGTTGAAAATATTTTCCTGACCTATGAATGGCACTAAATCCTCTTCTTACAGCTTTGCGGTAACAATAAAATTGTAATATTGTCAGTTGTGTCTTCTGAGCTGTAGCATGCTCAGCGCGATGCTTTACACCAATCTTAAATCCTTCTTCACCGTTTGGAAATAACAGTGGATAGGTCATAGGATCCGCTCTTGGCCTGAAGAAATGAATAGTTTAAAATGGCTGGTTTCTTAGCATGCACACTATACTCAATATTGGTCGGCGGTTCTCCATTTTCGTCGCCTATGATCTTTGTCTGTACGTGCAAATGTCATCGTAACGTCTCTTATTTCTCGATTTTCTCTGCTTGCTCGCAAATGCTCCTCACGTAAAATTTCTCCCATTGTATTAAACGCTTATGCAAAAGGGTTATGACGTCTAATTATTTGGTCAAGTGTTATCATTATTTGTGGAATGCACTGCTGATTCTCACTTATGTTCAATTGATGTAATAATGCTGCATCAGTATCAATAATATAAAGCTAGCAGTACTTTGGTGTATTTGACGTCTAAGGTACTACAGAACCGATTCTACTGTAAACAAAGCCATGTAAAGAAAATTTGTATGGCCCTCTTCCATGAATGTCTTCTCTCAGACTAACTTTTTGTACTGTAGTATATGCGTACGAAAATTTTCCGAAATATAGTCATTTCCTGTATAGAGATTAATCAGCTTTTGAGGCACTTCCTGTAGTCTTTAATTTTCTTCCAAAACAACTTTTCCTTTTTGACAGCAAAGATTATAGCCCTGACCAACTTTTCCCCCAACAAAATGTAGTGCATGGCAGTAGCTACACTCTTCTTCAAGTCTGCGACATTGAAGCTTCTCGTCATCGACTCATTCGGAGTTCATCTATCAATTGGAGTTGTCTGCACGAATTTTGGCACATTTCGATTTCGATTATCACGTACTGAGCGCGTTGTACCCTCACCCCGTCTTGATCTGGGTCTCCCACGTAGCCTTGGCATCTGCAAAAGCAATTTTAACTTTAGACCCTTTAAATTTATCGTAAAATTTAAAACAGTTCGCACATGATTTACGGAAAATTATTAAAGCATGACGTAACATCTGTTAAAACCATCTAAACAATCATAGTTTTCTATTTGATTTTATAAACCATTCAAAAATAGACCAATAGGCACGCTGTGTATAGATCGGGGATAACTTATATACATATTGGCAGTTGAGGTGAATTTAATCATTTTAAAAAAATCGGACAGCACCTCTTTTCACGTTTAGCCCAAAAAGAGAGAATACCATCCCAATTTGGGTTTTATTTGTATTTAGCTTATATGCCAACTTGCATATAAACTAACCCATCAATGCATTGCCTTTCTAGAAGTAAAAAAGAATACATTGCCTAAAACAAAGAGAAAGCACCTACTCTCATAGAAAAGCAAATGTAAAAGGAAAAAGCTTGGTTACTCAGCTGTTTTGTAGTGAACTGCGTTGCGCGCCATCTGTCGAGCTTTTTTTAAAACAATCCCTGAAAAAATCGCTTTTTGGTTAATTGTAATAACTTCGGAAACTTTTTTTTAAAAATAACCTATCTATTGAGATAGGTTAATATCTTTAATTTAAGACTATTTTGAACCTTCTATGTGCTCTAGTTTTTGTGTAATCGTATACACATTACGCAATTATTATATCAGATTCTTTTACACACTTTGTTGCTTTATTTACAATAATTTTCTTAAAAATTCTCTTTCCATGCTTTGATGTTTTACTTCCAACAATATTATAGTTATGTTATTGTGGTGGCAAGGTCTATACTTAAATCACAATCACCAAACACAAAAACAAAGCCGATTGGCAAACAAACATGCCGTCACAAACTGCATCATTCCATAGAGATGAAGAAAAAATGAATTTAATTTAAAAGTTTTTGTGTGGATAAAAACCCGAAATTGGGATAAAAAAACCCTATCGCCTCCTACACCTCCAGAAGTATTTATAACAGAAGGCGGTTCTGGGGTATGTCTTGCAGGGACGGAGTCTATAAAGGGACAAAAAGACAGAGCTTGGATATTAGTAAAAGTAGATAGAACTTTGTTAATTTAATATTTTGGGGAGAGATTACACTCTTCCCTTTTGACCATAATTGAGTTGCCCCAAGATAAAGGTTTAATATGAACTCACTAGATCGAGATAATTAGTCTGCCCAATTGAAATATTTCAATTTTAATCTTAGTCAGTTTCAAAAATAATGAAGTTTAAGTATCACCCGCATAGTTGTCCGTATAAAGAATGCTGTATGTAGTAATTGATACTCGTGGAAACCTCAATGATTATTCCTGTCAATTTGTTAATAATTATAATAAAGGGGTATTCAATTTCGTTTACTTCGTAGTTAATTGCTTTATTTCTGTCAGACACTTTCATTGGCTGTTACAATAGAAAACGGGGGGAAATTTCCTAATGATGAGTGCCTCTCTTCCTGCCTTCTATGTGGCAAGCTTATCCATTGCTGGAATCCGCGATGAACTTGATCTGGAAACAAAGAAAAAGTACATAAAAAAACTGGCAATTACATTAAATTTTGGACTATAGCGACAGGATGACGTGGTCAGACGTTTGCTTTGCTTGTTAAAAAGATGGATTGCTGGTGATACTCGGGGAAAACGGGCAAGCTTTATTGTCGGATGGTAGCCTTGGACAAAGTAGAAAAGTTTTTTTTTTGCGCCGATTATCGCCATGAAAGACGGAAGCTTGGAAGCCGGGTGTCTTCATGTCCCAAAAACTCTATCGACCTGCTTGGCCGACACGTAAAAGAATTCTCGTTGGAAAGCAGTGCGAACCTTATTAAATGATGCCCCGAATCAACGTGGAAGGATGGCGCCACAAAGCGAACTATTCATGTAAATTGCCCTATCTTCCAGCCCGGAGAAGTGGCGTTTCGAATGACAAATTCGATGAACCGGGATGAACCGGACACAGATGCGCATGACTTCTTCAAAAGATCTGGTACGGGTTGATATTTTGCTGGCTATTGATATGATAATGCGAACCTTTTACCCGTCCAAGTTTTTAACTATCTTGTAGGGATGCGTACAAAAGATGGAAGTTGTTATATCTTGCAACACTATCTTGGGACGCCATAACCACAAGTGCCACCTCTGAAAAGAAGCAAAAATATGAAAAACCACGTGGTATGCAGGTTAACGTTGACGGGTCCCCCTACTAAGCAAATTAACTTATCCTAAAGCAATACCAGTCCATCCTCAGTCTCTTCTTTCCCCCTCCCCCGTAAATCAGCCCCATACTTAAGGGATACTTACCTGTTAAACCATGTTAGGCTTTCTCTATAAACAAGAAAACCGAAGGAATTAAAGGAAATTTAACAGTAGTCTGAGATGAAAAAAAAACTCATTATGAAAGGCGGCTAATGATTAACGAAGAAAATGAGAAAAAATGGGACATTAGAGGTTTAAGACATAAAGCGAATGTACTAACCAAAAAGTTGATTGGTTGGTTTTTTAGAATTTTTGGCGTCGACTACTCAGGTCATTTTGCGCCTTTTACACAAATTATATCTGTACGCCGTCCATGCCCACGGTGGGATTCAAACCCACGACCAGGTGGACTCGAAAAATAGAAAGCCTACGCCCTAGCCCTCTTGGCCATCTGTCCAGCACTTACTGAAAGACTTGGAGATTCCGGGAATTAAGCAAATAAGGAAATACCAGATAGTCTTCTCATGCTGCGCACCTAATGCCTTTAAACCGTGATATTTATGGCTACAAATGTTATTTGCCATTGCAGGATAGTTTTATCAAATAAAAATATTTGTTACTTGCTTGAATATAGGAAAGCTAAAGAGGGAGTCCCAGTAAATGACCAGAGGAGGACGCACCCAAGCACAAATTTTATAAGAGGGAAATTATGTTGCATTTTGCCAATTGTAAACGTATGGCTGCATGGGTTATGAATAAAACAAAAACCCTCAGAGTTTTTGGTTTGAGATCTAAGGTGTATGTTTCGTTTCTTTTATTGGAGCAGGCACAAGTGGGAAAGTGGCAAAGACTAGGTTACTACTCCCATCGTATGAGAGTGACATTCTGTCAGATAAATTCCCTCGAGCAAGGAGAACAACGAACGAGAGAAACGATCAGACAACAGCGGCTTCGCTAATCGAGGCACGGGGAGCAAGGGCAAGAAAAAGATGGGCGGAAACATCGAGGGGCAGCTATTTAGACCGGACCGAAAGCTCGAGCGGTAAGCTGATCGTTTCCTAGTCGCCCTGCATAATCGAATACCTAATGAGCTCATTAGCAGGGCGAATAAAAAGGGCAGACAAACGACACTCACACAGAGAGTAGAACGAGGTCGACCCGATGAAAAAGAACGAGGCACCCCAGACGGACAGCAAAGACGACCGAATACTGGACATGACTCCTGGACAAGAGGAAAAAAACGTCGCAGCGATTGGGACGGGAACTCCGTGAAACCGAACACGCTCCAAGGCGAAGATCCCGCACATACAGATGAAGGCCTTCCAGAGAGAGAAAGAGAGAGTGGAAGAAACGAGGTCGAGGGAAATACGTACCCAAATCGTACGGCGAGATAACTCATCGTGGTGCGAACTGAGTGTGATCCAGGGCCAACAGTATAGGAGTGTCGAAAATTCGTCGAGGCGCTCATCATCGGATTATCGAAATAAAACCCTACCTCATCACCAAATACGGACAGGAGAATCTTGGAGGAAGGTAGACGAACATGTTCCAGACAGGCGATTGCTTCTGTCTTTTGAACATAATCAAAAACTTTTGAACATAATCATAAACCTAGGATCTCTCCTTTTAATTGTGAGAACCGAGACTGCCCGTCAACAATCGCCCACTCGTCAAACCCGAGCAGAAGTAAAGGTGGAGGACCTCGGAGACGACCAGAAATCTGAGGAATTATTTACCCAGATGAACTCCTTCTTTCATGCCTGTGAGAAGGATCGAGAGGCCGAAGGAGACCAGGACGAAAGCATCGGTCACTTCTCATTAGAGGAACAGAACAAGGGCGGACGAGCCCTGTGAACCGTAGCCAGACAAGACCCGCCATCGGATGACATTGAGGGACAGTGAACCCATCAAACTGGAGAAGAGCTCCCTTCCACTTCAACTGCTGAATTCCTGAGGGCAATCGTGCCCACCGATACCAGGCTAGGAGCGGACTCAGCAGCATCTCTTGGCCCAGCATTATTTGCACCACGACCAGCAGCATTTGCAAGTCACGACCATCAGCATTTGCAAGTCACGACCACGCAGAGAGCTCTCGCAGCGAGTCGTGCTTGGCTTCCTCAAAGGTGTTGTTGGGTGAGTCTGCTCTTAACTGTAAAACTTTGATTGCTTTTCAGTCATTGACATTTATAATTTCATACTTTGAACTCTAACGTTCACGATCTGTTTTCACGCAAGCCAGACACTGGGAATTCACTTAAACAGAAACCTTTTAAGATACGGAAGACATTATTTAAGAGGGTTTGCTCTAGTTTTCTTGTCAATACTTACCCGTTTATTTCTCTCTATTTACTGTTTCCGAGCTCTCAGACCTGACTGGATCGCCGTGCTCCAAGATAGCTATGGCAAAGGTCAGGACTGAACAGATATACCACTCTGCTAGCTTCTTCGATGGCCAGCACCTATTGCGAACCGAGTTCCAGTGGACGCTGTTGGGAAGAATTTATTATCAATTGTGAAGCCCCATAACAGGGCTGGAAGCTGAATATTGCAGTCATAATCGATTTTATGTATTTCGGATTTTTACCACTGTAATTCTGTTGCTAACAGAATTATTGATTTTTACCACATTAAATTTTTTAATCATAACTTCTCGCCTCTTTCCTACTGTCTGCGATTTCTGCCGATCTCTGGGTGGGTAGAAGACATAAGCAACAATCTTCCTACTCAGGCATATCAATGATCGTGACAGACAGTGGGCTTTGGAACTAAGCCACGTGATGACACGGACAAAATAGAATTAGCCAGCACGCTTCCTCTTGCCATTTACTCTAATAGTCATATTTCTTTATAATTTTTTTCGACACAAGACCCTGTCAAGGAATAAAACTCGTTCAAAAACGCATAGGAGGATGTCATTCAAAAACGCATAGGCGAGGGTGAGGTGTTAAGAAGAAAAAAATCGACAGGGTAGTAAGAAAAGCATTATGGAGTTAAAAGATTGTTTATAAACACAGCATTTTGATGAGAAAGTACTTAAATCAATCAAGGACTATAATGAAACTTTCGAGGCACTAACAAATAATGTTGATGATTGGAGAGAGAGAGAGAGAGAGAGAGAGAGAGAGAAAGAAAATGCAAGCCTTTATAGGAAATTATAATGAGAAATATCCAGAAAGAATTAAAAGTGCAAGATTTCTGCTGCTTAAGTCAGGCCATGTGATGGATAGAAAATAACGTAGAAACCCCGCACAAAGAAGAAGGAAGCTGCTTAGCCGTGGGGGTAGGGGTAGATACCAATTCATGAATACACCAACTTAAGGAAGCCTTAAGAGTGTAAGGAATTTGTAAGAGATGGATGGAGAAATCGCCCACAAATATTAAAGTAATAAGGGGGTTATTATATCGGTTAAGAGGAGCAGGAAAGGTGTTAATAATCCCGAAAATTAGTAACCTGAAAAATGAGATTATGAGGAAAGTGCATGATCTTCCGACAGGGGTCAACTGGGATTCAGGAAAAGCATATAAAAAATCTGTAGGGCATATTCTGGGACAATATGCGAAAAGAAATATACGAATATATAAGGTCGTGCAAGGAATGCTAAGGTAATAAAGCTCTGCACACGCAGCCTTATGGGGAATTGAAGCCGCTACTAATTCCGAAGGAAAGATAAGAGGTAAGAGCACTTGATTACGTCATGCTCTGACCGCTTACCAAGCAAGGACATGACACATTACTCACGGTCACTGATAAGTTGACCATGAGAATAAGATTGATTCCATGTAAAACTTTCGGTCTCAGTAGAGGAGACTACTCACTTGCTTATCAATCATATTTTCAAAGTACACAGTTTCCTCTCAATTATATTGTCGGATAGAGACGTTAGATTCACGTGCAAGTATGGCATGAAATAATTAAGCTGAGAATAAAAATTAAATACTCTATTGCCTATCATCCACAAATGGACAGTCAGTCTGAACGGACGAATCAGTTCGTTATACAAATAATTCGGATTTACGTGAACGCGGAAAAAACAAATTGGGATGAGTATTTGGCTTTTCCAGAAAATAACCTTGAATTCCAGGATCGCCGTAGGAATTGGGTGCTCACCCTACCTCATAGATCTTGGTCGAGAGATCAATTTACCTTATGCGAGGGGACAGTTAGAAACACCCATGGAAACAAAGACAGAGTTTAAGAAAAGCCTAAGAGCTTTAATAAAAAAGGTGCGAGAAAATATCCCGAAAGCGAATAGTAAATATAAGAAGTTTCATGAAAAATAAAATTGGGCTATAAAGATTTAGTGGCCACCCACAGATTAATGCAAATACTAGGAAAAGTAGGGAAAAAGTTATATCCCAGGTTTGTGGGCCCATTTAAGGTCGAGAAAGTAATTAATGAAGTGACCATGAGTCTCAAAATTACTTCTATGTGGAGAGTTGAAACAAGAGTATTTCATATCTCATTCTAAGAAAGTTTTTTGAAAGAAGGATGAAAAAGAAAACACCTCTGGGGCCCATTAAATACAAAGACAACCCCGACGTATACAAGGTTTAAAAATTTCTCGATGTGAAAGGGAAGGCAGCAAACAGAAAATTTTTGGTGAAGTAGGTCAGATACAAGCTACCCACATGGGAACCAAAGAGCAACTTACATAGATGCTGACAGCTGGTAGAGCGCTTTTCAAAACAGCTGCCAGGACCAATACAGAAAGGTAGCGAGGACAATCAGTCCCGAAGGACCTTAGTGAGACCACAAACAAAATACAATAAACTAGTGTGTTGTGGGATAGGGAGAGGATGGTGTCAGGTCGTTTTCTTCGAGCGATGAGAACAGCGACCGAGAGAAACAACCAGACAACAACGGCTTCGCAAGTTAAGGCACGGGGAGCAAGGACAAGAAAAAGATGGGCGGAAAATCGCATAACACCTACCCTCCTCCTAGCCAGCTATTTGGACCAGACCGAAGGTTCGAGAGGAAATCTGTTTGTCTCCCTGCATAATCGAATACCTAATAAAGGGCAGACGAACAACACTCATCCAGAGAGAGGACCGAGATCGACACAATCAAAAATAATGAGGTGCCCCAGACCGACACCAAAGATGACGGAATACAAGACCTGGCTTTCAGACGAGAGGAAGAAAACACCGGCATTGAATGCGAACAGAACTCCCTGGACCTAAACCCGCCCCACGGCCAAGACCAGGCACATACAGACAAAGACCTTCCAGAGATAGAGAGAGAGCAGACAAAACGAGGTCGAAAGGAAGATGTACCCGAATTGTACGGCGAGGTAACCCTTTGGGGTGTGAACTGAATGTCATCTATAGTCAATGGTATAGGAGTGTCGAAAATTCGTTGAGGCGCTCGTCATCGGGCCATCGGAATAAAACCTCTCATCACCTCTCATTTGGCGACAAAGCAAACATGGACAGAAGAATCTAGAAGGAAGGTAGACAAACACTTACCATTCAGGCGAGTGCTTCTGATCATAAACTTTTGAACATTAATCGTAAACCTAAATTTCTTTCATTTTCATTGTGAGAACCGAGATGGCCTGTCAACAGGTGGGCCGACGAGCCGACAATCTCCCACTCGTGAAGCCCTAGCAGAACCAAAGGTGGAGGACCATCGGGATGATCCCTCGGGGACAACAGGGGAATCTGAGGAATTAACCGGATTATGCCACGCCATTTTTTGAAGGAAAAAGTGATTTCTGTGATAACTCGGGAAACTTTTTTTTTGTAAATTAATAAATGATCTTTTTGGACCAAAAGTTTTTATAATAACTCGGAGATGTTTGTTGGTTTATAGCATTTATTTCATTTTCATATAATATATTTCAATTTTTTTTTGAAAAATTAATAGAAATCGTTAAATAATGTCACAGAAATGAAATACGCAGTTTCAAAATTTTCCAGAATTTATACATGAAAGTTCACGAAAAATGAAAACATTCACATTTTAGGTGGTTTCATTCATGACAGAAAGGTGAAGAAATTTTTAAAATACGTTTGTAAGTTAATTTTATATGAACCCACCTATCGCGTGCGTTACCCACCTGACTAGCTCTCCTTATTACGAGCAATGGCGCAAAGTTAAATTTTCCTTTGTTCTCTCTAGTGAGGTTGATGATGTAATACAATGGCGCAGCCAAAGTGATAGCGATGGGGGTAATACGATTGCAAGGGCTCGGTTTTTTTTATTGAAATACTATAATATTTTCTAATTCCATTTAAAAATAATGAAAACATCGAAAGCAGGAGTGTCTTCTTCTGTGTTTGGAGTTGTATTTTTCCGTTCTGGACTGATTGTACGAGCGGCGGTCATAAAGTCACTACAATCAACAATATTTTTCCGTTCTTTGTATCCTCTAGCACTCGAGGGATGTCGCTTCCTGGCAGCACCAGACATTTTCAGAAGCGATCGTTCTTTCTTGTTGATTGTAATGACTTCATGCCATATTGTGTAATGGAGGTGTCAGTGCGCACAAAATATGAAAAGTATCTTCTTTTATGATCCAGTGCTATGAGAAAGTCTAAATGTCATTTTTTATTACAGTCTGATAAATATTTCTGCCTATTGCTGGAAAATAAATGTAAGGGTTGAAATATACAAGATGAGATATACATCGCTATTTTGTCGAGTTGCAATGCTCTTCATTATGAGAGCACCATGTTATAAATATTATTTTATTAAACTTCTAATGTTTGCATGTGTTTAATATTAAACAGATAATTTAAAGGAAGGGTTCTATAGTATAGAAAAAAATTGACGAAAAAGTGTCAAAAGTTTTATCGTTTTTGAATTTTAAATTTCGAGCTGTGTGCAACATCTGCTAATTATGATACAGAGGCCAGATATGGCATTTCCTGGTACAAGAAATTTAATCATCCAGATGAACGCCTTCCTTCATGCCAGCAAGAAGGATCGAGAGGCCGAAGGAGGCCAAAACGAAAGCATCAGTCGCTTCTCATTAGAGGAACAGAAGGAGGATGGTCGAGCCCCACGGACTGAAGCCAGCCAAGACCCACCATCGGACGACATTGAGGGACAGTGAACCCATAACCCAGCAGCAGAGCTCCCTTCCACCTCAACTGCCGAATTCCTGATGGCAATCGTAACCACCGGGACCAGCCCAGGAGCGGATTCAGCAGCGTGTCTTGGCTCAGCAGCATTTGCAAGTCGCGACCACGCAGAGAGCTCTCGCAAATAGTCATGTTTGGCTTTTTCAGAGGTATTTTACAGTGAGTCTTACCCGTTAAACTTCGATTGCGTTTTAGTTAATAACATTTAAGGTTTCATACTTTGAACTCTAATGTTTACGATATGTTTTCACGCAAGCCGGATATTGGGAATTCACATTAAGAGAAACCCTTTATATTAAGAGTGTTTGCTCTAGTTTTCTTGACAATACTTACCTTTTTATTTCTCTCTCCATAGTTTCCGAGCTCGCAAACCAGACTGGGTCAGCGTGTTCTGATAGAGCTATGATAAACGTCAGGACTCAACAGATATACCACTCTGCTAGCTTCTTCAATAGCCAGCGCCTATTGCGAACCGAGTTCCAGTGGACACTATTTTAAAGAATTCCTTATCGATTGAGAAGCCCTGTAACAGGGCCGGCAGCCAACTATTATGTTCATAATCGATTTAAAGTATTTCGGATTTTTAAACTATAATTCTGTTGCTTAAAAGAAAACATTAATTTTTTAATCTTAACTTCTCACCTCTTTCCTTCTCTGTTTGCGATTTATGCCTATCCCTGAGAGGCTAGGAGACGTTAGCAACACTCTTCTCATTCGGGCATATCAACAGTCATGACACATTGTAAGGCTCAAAGACCTGTGGCTCTTCATCTTTGTTTATTTCGTCTCCACCACTCAGAGCTTAGTGAGCATCAATAACTCGTCGCAGAAGCCACTTATTGAAAACAAGTGAGTGGGGTCCCATCGCGAATTGATCACCTGGAGGACAGGGACTAATACGGGTTCCCAGCAAGACCTTGGAGGTCATAATACTGGATGCCAGGACCGTTACAGTCTGAGTTTTTCCTTATACAAATTAAGCCAGTGATAATTCTTGGAACTGGGTTCTCCAGTGAAGAAAAGTGTTGTACCTGAAGTGCTGGAAGAAGAAAAAAGGGGAGTAATGAACCTATGGGTAGGCAAAATAAAGAAATTAGCCCGACAATTAAAGATCCGTAGTTCGTATGGGTAGATTTGCTCTCTGTATTATACTAAAATGGAACGAGACCATATACAAAGTTATTGCTGTCGATGCTCAGCAAAAGAGTGCCAGAGTTTCTGTGCTCCAACCTCGCTTTACAGGAGATAGCGGCGTTTCTGCGTGTAGACCCTACTCCACGTGAAAATGTTGCCCAAGCGGTAGAGAGGTGCGTAGACCGAATCCGACAAGGAAATATTGTTCATCCAGACAATGTGGTATGGGAGAATTTCAGATCATTTAGCTCGGGTGAGGAGGACAACGACCAAGAGAAATGATCACATGAGGGTAGCTTCAGAAGTTAAGCTGCGGGAAGCACAGTTAAAAAAAGGATGGGCGGAAAAATCGTCGAATGCCTTCCGCCCTCCTAGGCAAACTTTTCAGCCGTCCCAAAAGTTCAAGAGACAAGATTTTTGTCGCCCATTCGCCCTGCATAATCGAATACATAATCAGCTCATTAGCAGGACCAATAAAAAGGGCAGATGAGCATTTAATCAAGGCTGTGAGTTCTGAGGCAGACAGTTCTGAGGCGGATCCGAGGTGGATGGAAGAGGTTCCCGAGATAGCAACATCAGATATTGGTGGACTGGAGCGGACCTAAAGGAAAGCCCGAAAGCGACAATGATATCCAAGCCAAGGAGCCCGCAAATCCAACCCACCATGTCTGCAGAACATTGATGGTAAACGGAGGAAATGATCCCGTAGACCCGGCAGTACAGAGGAGTACGGGAGGAACCACAGGAGGGTCCCTCATCCCTGAAAGGCACCGGCTGTCAATCGAGTGGACCGCAAAGGCCCTAGGAGCACGCAAGAAAGGACCGCTAAAATTCCGAGGACTACAGAATTCAGACGAATCACTCGGCTCGGGCAGGCTAGTCAACCCTTTCTGTACGTGGAGCGAAGAAGCTTAAGAAGTTACCAGCAGTGAAGAAAGGTGCGACAGCGAATGAGCAATCCCGAGGTGAGTGCTAGAAATTATGAGCTCCATAATATATACACTCAATCGCATAGTGATAAGCATGTCGCCAAAAGAACTGTTATATTTATCGGACCAAGCTCAACTGCTCTGGCCTGAGCCCGTTGAATGTTGGACAAACCCTAGAGGAGGAGGAGGAGGAGCAGCCCCGAAAGCTGAAAGCCGTCAAGAAGGTGGAGGTCCTCCAGGAGAAGGCAGATCTCTCGACGGGAGAGTCGCAATTTGACCAGAGGTCCGGGGACACCCCAGTGCATGTCGCGACTGCGCTGAGATCTCGCGCTGTGTGTTTTGCTTGGCTTCAACAGAAATCCTATATATCGTAAGTGAGCCCTAGCAATTAAGTCGATGTCCATATATTCACCCATGCACTTTTATTAAAAAACTATTTTAGTATTAAGTAGTTCATGAAGGTCTAAAAAGTGTGAAGACTAATATCGTGAAGTTAAAGACCGTGAAGAATTAGGCATCTGCCTACGGATCTGCGCCTTACTAGCCAAAGTGAATCCTTACGTGTCTTACTTGTTTATTCCAGATTCTGCCCTCGAGCTCCAAAACCCGAGTGGGTCGCCTTGCTTGGTTATAGCTACGGCCAACGTGGGGACTCAGACGTCCTACCACTGAACAGGACTAAGCGTTCATTGACCTTGGTGGCTGCCCGAAGACCATCGGAGGATGAACGCAAGCCCGACATCAGGATTGTGTGAAACTTTCATTAGGATGTGAAGCCTACTTATGTAGTACAAAAGAATTTATTTGAATATATCCGAAAACTTTATTTGTAATTTCGAATTGAATATTGAAAATTAAATTTTTATATACCAAACCCTTGCCTCTTTCCTTCTCTGTTAATGATATATACCAGCCCCTGGGGAGGTAGGTGATGATATAACGTAATTGCCCGCCTCGGCATATTGATATCCGTGGCAGAGACACAATAAATAGAAGATTTAATGAGAAACGATCTGGTCAAATGCAAATAGACCGCCGACTTTTATGCAGCCGAGAGATTAAACTGCATCTGTGACAGACAAGTGAACTCCTTAGAGGCCTGGATGCTAGAAACGCAGGAAGATGTAAGAAAAATCTGTCAACGCCTGAACATAATGTTATATGGAGGGTATACAGATGTCACAAACTACACAAGAAACTTGGAATCACAAGCGCGGATCAATGAAGTACCCCTCCATCTCTTACAACGCTTATATGTGGAACCCTATCTGGCAGCATGGGTTAGTGAATTGTTACATGGGGCGAGAGACTGGAATGAAGCCATACACATGTTGTTAGAGCTAAAACTTAGGCAGAACGCCTGAAAGTGTTGTATTCTCGGGAGCAATTGCCAGAGGAGGGCTATCTAGAATATCTTACCTGACTGTGGAAATCGAACACTGAACTATGAGAACCCTGATGGAACTCGCTCGAGATAACAAAGTACACAGGTACAAGGAAGGATTAGAGGATAACCGATCGGAAAAAATCCGGTTTGCGCAGTAAATATGACTGGATGGGGTGGCCGTGGCCTAGTTGTCTCGTGGGTTGTCTCGCTGATTGATGGAGTTAAGCAACTTCAGGTGCGGCCAGCTGCTGGCTGGGTGACAGCCAGTGGTTTGAGGACCACTGCTGGGTCGGATGGCTATTTGGGGCACAGCTGTTGGGGGACTTTAGTCTGACCCATTTGCTGAGTGACCAGTGCTGGTGAAAGCCACTGGTTTGTTCGTCTGCCAGCAGCTCTTCCATCATGAACCCCCCGTGCTTCGGAGGGCACGTTAAGCCGTCGGTCCCGGCTGCTACTGTCATCTCATAGCAGTCGTTAGTTACTGGGATGGCACAAAACTCTGTCGAAGGAGTAAGTGCTGCAGATTATCGTTCTGCAATAAACTACCCTCTGTACAAGATAAGATAAGATGTATGTCTGGATCAGGAATGGAACCCATCGGAATCACATCGTTCATCTAGAGTAATGCGAGGAACTAATGGTTGCCCTGACGGGCATACGCCGGGCGGACCGAGAAATGTAGCCTGGACATAAGGGACGGTACTCCCTTACGTCCAGGAAAGGCCTCGGAAGAATATGTGGGGTGTAGGCAAGAAACCACCCTGGAGAGCGTGGATTAAAAACGAATGTACCAAAATAGACAAGGTGAACGCCTGATGCAGGAAGAGATAACTTTGCCAAAAACTGGATTTTGTTGTATGAATCTCAAACTCCATGACAAGAAAGTACGCTTTGTGGTAGACACTGGCTCGAGCATTTCTATCATAAATCGTCAGATGGCTTAAACATTAGACCCTTGGAAAACCAAAAGACAGCTAGGTAAAAATATTAAAGTAGCCAATGGAAATCAAAAAACGTTGAAAGAATAACTGTCTGAAAAAATTATTCAGGTTTAGGAGATAGAGTGTAGGCCCATGGGTGTCAAAATATGGGTTTCTCCCACTCTGCCTTGTGAAGGGATTCTCGGATTGATTATACTTCATCGGATGAATTTCGTATTGGGTTTTGAGATAGAAAAATATGTATGTGATAGGGATGTACAGTCGGGTGCATAAAGGTTTTTACATAAGTCAAAATTGTTCGGCTACCTTACAATACTTCAATCCAATGAGATTACTTTTTCCAGGTGTCTAGTCGAGCACACTTAATACGGAACAATTCCATTTAATTTTTGTTTAGCATCGTCGGGTATGCAAGTTTTACATCATGTGCTCAACTATGTTGATAAAAAGATTATTTTATCTGTTCTGATGAGAATTTTTGTTTTATTAATAATAAACTAATCTATTTGGTTAATAATGTAGCATAAATGGTGCACAGTACCGATATAATTCTATGCATGATCAAGAGATAAGCTGATGCAGCGCTCGTTAAAGTGTGATGCGGAAGTGATTTACAGGTGTAATTGGAAGCTATTTTTTTTGACTGCTTGAAAGGTTACAAGTCTCATTTTTTTGTGTATATAATAAAATCAACGACAATCATGCCAAAACCATCCGAAAATGTTTTTTAATTTATAATACAGGGTGATTACAAAAGAACTTTACACTTTTAAAAATTTATTACATCAAAGCTATTCAGAATATAGACACACCACA
>JAHWFO010072622.1:505988-543494 GCA_023313115.1 Rhysida immarginata
AACTTCGATGAAAAAGGTCGAAATTTGGAGGCGGAGAGATTCTGACGTCCTTCCCGGGAATCCGGCACTAAAGGGGAACTCTAAGCGGACAGGCGGACAGCAGGTAAGAAACCGTGATACTTACCTTGCGAATAACGGAGGACATTGGTCCCGTAGCCGCTTGTTCCGCGGGAACCGAGGGTTAACCCCCGGCCAGAGACCACAAGGGGAAGGGCGGCCAGGGCCTCCTTCTGACGGCTTTGTGAATGTTTCGTCATTGAAAGAAGTTAAACCGTTCAGGCGAACGAAGAACGGTCAAGGTTCCGTCGGCCAGCTGCGAGAGTCGAATTCAACGCAAGAAAGGCGGCGGAAACGAAGAGATAGCAGCGTACGCGCGCACGTCTCCGGAGCTCGTTGCGTAGCGCGTTGCGAGACTCATTTTCACTCGTATGATAGTGAGTGCATAGAGAACAAGGCGCGATTAAGTTGAATAAGAATTCTCAGGACGAGTGTCCATGCATTTAGGTGCGTTAGGTAATATTAAGAATTTTCATTAAACCTTATTCGCTTTCCTTTTATTTTACAGAGTTGCCCACGGCGTCGCTCATCAATTTAGTCAACGACGACCTTTGGGTTCCAGTAATCCTCCCGCCAAAAGGATTACACGACGGGCTCTCCGTTAGTTAATGCGTCGGCGACAGGCAACCTAGAAGGTCAGCGAGGCACCTCGGATACCTCAGTGAATATCGATCTTCAGACAGAAGAGATATTACGATTGACCTTGTGAATTTAAGGATAGGGCAAGTTTTGTTTCCTTGTGAAATAACTGGACACAACATTCTCTACATTTATTTAAAGGACCAGTACTGAAGCTGAGTGTTCCACTTTTGAGATAGCTTTTGCTTGTTACTTTATGTTTATCAACGTAAGATACGAATTATTTTGTACTTATTAACTTTGCCATTTAATTGTAATTCGAATTGCTCATAAGGTGACGCGGAAGGTCACGTGAGCTGCAATTTATTTGATTTTTCTCTTTTGTTGGAATTTTAGTTATAAACTTGTAAATAAATTATTTCTTCAATGCCAATTTTGCTACTTAATTACAAACCCACAATTCCCCACCTAACAGTCACGTTACACTTAACAATGCGTTCGTGGATTTGAAGTTATGGGCGAACTACAATTATTTCCAGGTGAACGTCGATAAAACTAAAGTGATGTCTTTCTTTCAGCGGAATAGAAAAGGTGTACGTAATGTACTTCCATTGATGTATGATAACAAACTTCTCCAAACGGTGCCTCTTTTACATATCTTGGAGTATCGATTACTCAGGATCTTTCTTGGGATTTACATATTCACCTTTTACTATCTAAACTGAATAGAAGGCAGGGTCTTATTACGCGTCTTCTATACCAAGTAAAATTATTTTTCAATTATCCTATGCATAGGTTTCTTCATACCTTTGCTTTTGTGTAGTGTTTTGGGGTTCATCTACCCAACATAACCTCACTAGAGTGTCGAAATTGCAAAAATGGTTGTTATGTCATATCTTAAATTGCCGAAAACTGTTTCAGTAACAGCTAGATTTTCTGAAATTGGTATATTGACCATTTCTCAGTTGTATTTTTTACGTGTATGTGTTTTTGTTTATAAAATTATCAATTCAATATGGTCGGCCTCACCAACTTTTAAGCTGAATCGTAATCTAACAGGTCATCACTACACTACAAGATTAAAAGACCAAATTATTCCTCCTTTAATAATACATATTTATCGCCGACGATGTTTATATTATGTCGGCATCATGTTTTGGGCACATTTACCTCTTATCTTCGTTCTGAAAGGGATTTTAGTAACTTTAATAAGCAACTCTTATGTTATGCTCGTAATCTTGACCCAGGTTTTCGCATACGCAGTGGCTACGTACAGTGCAACCTTGTACGCCTTCCGTTCAATACAAAGGAAGTGACGCAAGTGATTTGTCACGTGATAAGCTGTGATAAGTTGCAGTCCAAAGATGGAGTTGTGTCACGTGATTCAAAATGGCGAACGTGAAAACGTCGAAGCTCCTACGAGGAATGAAATTTGACTCGCACGAGGCATTGCAATTATTTATTAGAGAGTTAGAAAAAACGGAGTTTGTTCAACTTTGGACGTATTGTTCCCGTTCACTTGAATGTTCCCGAAAACGAGGAATAAAGCGCTATATTAATGATCGTCTTCAGTACAACGATATCACATACAAATGCATCAACGGAGGAACGTGGAAATCTCGTTCAACAGGAAAAAGGCCATCTCAAAGGTGAGTGCAACTGGTTAAATTATGAAAGATTTATGTATTAACATCTAGTATTGACTTAATTATTTAATGCTATAAATTATTTAGTGTCGATTAATCTTCACGTGCCTCGTTTTAATTTAATTATTGTCAACATTAAATTTGTGATCGATCTATACAACTTATACGATAATTGTATATTTTAGGGGTGTCTTTTTAGACACACCCTTAGTATACACAAACGCTCGTACTCGTTTAGGATTAGGTAAAATAACCTGAAACTTAATGTATTAAGCGCACTAGCACAGTGAAACGAAAGGCGCACAGAAAGCTGGCATCTGACATTGGGAGCTGTGAAGAGCGCACAAGACGAAGATTAGGGTTATTATTATGGTTAAAAACCAAGTGATTGCCACCCCCACAATTCGGACCCTTTTGGGACAATTTGGCCCAAACTTTACAGTGATGTTGATCTTGTTTAGAGGAATCTGCATACCGAATTACATTCCTTTATATGCATAAATACACGTAGAAATACGTAGAGTGTGAATATTATGGCGTGGCATTATTTATAGAGTTATTTCATGTGGATATGCTACCTAAACTCATTAAATATCTCGTCTTAGCGACGATGTATCACTAATTCCTATAATTTTTTTTTCTATAATTATTATAGTTGATAATGATTAAGGAAACAAAAACGCAACGCAAACATCCTGCAAATGGTTTGTCTAAATTTAAAAAAATAAATAAAGCATATAGTACTGTTTTTACTATCCTTTGAAAGCAATCCAATGCTACCTTTCTGTCAAATTGAATTTTCGTTTCTAATATTCTACGTAGTTTTAAAAATAATTTGGCTGTGAATAAGTTTTACTTATAATTTTATAGAGTGATCAAAAATTTAATTGGAAGAATTCAAATAAATACTTAAATAACTAAATAACGCTTTCAGACGAATGTTTGACTATAAATTTAAGACCAATTAATCAGACTATCTTGTATAAAAATGTTCATAACTCACTGTATACAAATTCTTATCCTAATGTATTAGAAAATTTTTTCATATTTTTTTTTTACTTTTAAAGAACTTACAGGCAAGCATGTCCTTTCAAGTTAAGACTGAAAGCTTCATTGGATGGAAATTATTTGGAGGTTACAGACTTCGTAGATCAACACAATCACAATCATACAAAGGTAGTGTATATTTCATTTTTATTTTATTTCATTATATCAACTCATAAGTTTCTTAAAGCTGAAAACATAACTGGTTAGATGTAGACCATTTATGATTTGGAAAGACTTATGGGTACTACAGGGTGTCTCAAAAAATGTTACCACCTTTTGAATGATTATACCTACCATGTTTATTAAGATATGTCTATTTTTTATAATCCAAGTTAAAGAAGAAACTAAAGAAGTTTTTCTTTGCATTCTCTTTATCCTCAACGCATCCTCAAACACCTCAAAAATGACTAGAATAAGCTACTCTTGTATTAATGTTAAAAAAAAATCGTTCAAAGAGTGGTAACATTATTTTGAGACACAATGAGTATTAGTAGTTAATGAAGCTAGGAGAGTTATAGCATGTCTTTATAAATATTTTTAAATTTTAATTTATAATATTATCCAAGACTTAATCAAGCAGTATTTCATGCAATTAATGATTTTTTAACTTCATTTCAGGAGACATACTCGTTCTTGCCTCGCCAGAGACAACTTGATGCTCCCACTAAAGCCCTGGCAAAGCACATGCTAAAATTACGTGCGAACAAAAAACTGCTGCAGACTGAACTATTGTCATGATCCAAAGTAACCTTGAAAGATCTGCATAATCTGAATAAAACAAATGGACATTCAGATGATACATTGGAAAATGCTTTGAACTATCTCAACCAGAAAGACTCAGGGATTATTGAAATTGTTAAAAATGAAGAGAATATTCTGCTTGGTGTATACTATCAGGATGAAGAAATGAGAAATGAGAAAGTGGTTTTGTAGACAGTGTCATGAAAAGTGATAGAAGAAAAGCTGAAATTAACATTACTGTTGGGTATTAATATTAGAAATATGAAAAAATAGTCTGATTCAACTTTAATATATAATGGAAGAAAAATCACTTAATATTTACTGGAAGTCTATAAAAACTCAACAGCTAAATTTTAGGAAGCAATTAGTTATTCTTGTTATAGAATAGTGTTAATTTTAAACATTTAACAATGTTTAATGTAAAGAAACCATTCCTCTCTCATTCCCAGTTAATTTCTATAACTGGAAATGAAAGAAAATTACTCTCGAAAACGTTCGGTTTTAAATTTTATTTTAAATCTCTTTTGACTATCACATCTACTGCTGAAGCAGTCTTTGGTTATTAAAAACTGTTAGATGACCACCTATTCCATTGATTTGAGTTGTTTATTTCCACCAATGGACATGCCAGCATATGATCTACTGTGGATATCGCAATATATATTTCGTATTGTCTATTAATAAGGAGACCAATGTATTGCATCCTAAAATTCATCTTTTGGATTTCCAAGGACTACTAGTGAATATTAAGTGACTTTTGTTATGATTTATTTAATTTTTATTGTTACTATTGCAATATATTTGGTATTTAAATTTGGAGGAATCCAGTGAACTAAATTCTTTAAAGTTAATTTTTTAATGTTTATGTGGGAAAAATTTTATAAAAATTATTTTAACTGTAAAATAAAAACAATTATTAATGTAAAGACAATTATCATTGAATAAATGAATAGTTATAGTAAAAATAAAAAAATTATAATAATTTTAATGAATCTATTACCTTTTGAATAAATGAATAATTATATATCCTTTTTATTTATTGAATAAATGAATAATTACTTATAATAATAGTGAATCCATTATTTATTTCCCTTATTATAAACCCTTGATCCCAATGTTCAAAATTTAGGAAAATAAAATGGAATTAATCATAAGGATGTGCAGGTTGTGACTTCAAGAATTATAGGTCTCTGTTATAATAGCTCTATTATTCTTGTAGGTTAAAGCTGTGAACAGTACAAAGGCACCTCATCAAGGGAATTGCTATGTCGCCGCGATAATCAATTGGAAAATTTTTATCACTACAATCTAAAATAAATATATAAAACAGGGATAAAAATGAAAATGAAAAAGTCAAAGAAGTTATCTGGACCCCAAACACTGATCGCAGCATCACTAAAATCTACGCGGCGGCCCGGGATAATTTGCACGAACATTGCATCGAAAACAGATGAACACCTTTCATCTATTCTTGATTACATGAAATAAATCACGGAGCCAAAATGTAGATAGCGAAGCGATCAGAGCTGATGTGGCGATATTATTGGATTGATAGAAAAGAAAGAGCATGGGGGGGGGGGGAGAATTGCTCGAAGCTAAGTTGAAAGTGTTTAAAACGTTGCATTTCTCCTCTATGTGATGCGAATCGGCCATGTCGCTTGTATCGATAAATAGGCAGCCGAATCTGTAGGTAGATGGCGATACAAGTTGTTACTGAGAAAAGACAGCTGCGTCACTTCCTTTGTATTGAACGGAAGGCGTACAAGGTTGCACTGTATGTAGCCACTGCGTTTCGCGCATGATCTTGTATAATCAATTTCCTGTTCATATTTATGCTGAATCCGTTAGAACGACTGTGGTAATGTAGTTTATAGCAGTTACTGTAAACTTGTTATCGATTTAACGAACTTAGCTACAGCTGATGATTACTTTGCTACATTTATTGTTGTTATGTTTAGTTTATTGTTGTTTTGTATTTTCATGATTCATATTAATCAGTTAGTATTTGTATACTATTTAAATGTTGGATGCCCCCAGTGGCCTACCTGTCAGTCATTTTTGACCATACTGGCACCTGTGGGTTAACTCATCCTTATCTTTAAATAAATAAATAAATAAATAAATAAATAATAGTCTTCTCATGCGGCGCACCTTATGCTTTTAAACTGTGATATTTTCGGCTACCAATGTTATTAGCCATTGTAGGGCAGTTTTATGAAACAAAAATATTTGTTACTTGCTTTTTGTCACGTATCGCTCCTCGAATTGATGATCGTGTTGGAAATAAGGAGTTACGAGAAGATCGAAGGCATTATAGGAAGGAGCGCTCACCCCCATCTAGCGATGGATTAAGTCATAAATCCAAGCTATTAATGAATAAGCAACAGAGCGATTTACTAATTGGTGGAAAATTAAATAGGTCCGTGCATCGAAACGCAGAGAGGGGTATCGCGAAAATTAAGCTTGTAAAAGAGGAGAGTGACTCGAGACCTCGCCAGGTGAGGTTCGATAAGGAGCATTATAAAAAGAACCGTAATAAAAAATTGGTTCCCCGCTCCGACCGAAGAGGAGAATGTTTCCACGAAAGAAGTGCGGAAAAATTTGAACCCAAGAGCGCACTGCGAAATCTGTCTACAGCTAAATCCGCTAATAAGACTTTTTTTTCAGTATTATTGAACAATAAAGCTTGGTTCCTTGTCTGACAACGCCGTTTTGCGTTGGGCGTCTGACGTTTCGTCAAGTTGAAAACGTTCCCGTCAGTGCTCTGGTTACAGTGGTCAGTGCTATAGCATTCATAGTCAAAGCGATAAAACGGTATCGGGAACATTGTGCATGCTCTGTCAACTTCCGAAACTTACATCGAAGAAATAAGCATCGTTCCAATAGATCTATATATGTACGATCTATTTTTCAAAGAAGAGAATATTTAATCTTTTTTTTTTTAATTTTTTATCGTTATATTCTTTCGTTCTGGTATCATACAAGTAGGGATACTTTTGAATCGCTTTGATTAACGTGTTTTCCTCCATTTTTTTCAAAGAAGAGGCATGACGTCAAGAGATCTTCAAGTTCTGATTGGTGGGCCGTTGTGCGTTGGCCGTTGAAATAGAGCACAGTTATATCAACACCACCTAAACTAGAAGGCCGTTCCACGAATTTTGTGACCTCACAAAATGTAGGCGGTCAATGGCATTTTTAGATCAAGCTAACAGTATGCTTCACCGGAATTAAAATGATTTAAAAAATAAAAACATAAAAATATTTTATTCTTTTATACTTCAGTAGAATTAAAGTGATTTAAAAATAAAATATAATAATGCAAAACGATAATTTGTAAAAATATTTTATCAATTTTTATTATTTTTACAATTTTAATGACAATGATACATTGAAGTAAATAATTGAATTACTTAAGGGATTTAAAGCTTCAACACTAATTCATCAAAAATCAAATTCATAAAATTTCACAAAATGACAGGTTTTTTAAAAATCAAACATGAATAAACATTTCTGAGTAAGCCAATAAATATTTAAGATAAACCAAGGTTTAAATTTTTTTAACAATTGTAGCTTAATTTGTAGCCTAATAACAATTTTGACATAATTTTAAACAAGATTAGTTTGTTTAAAATTTAGTTATTGTTAAAGTTTTAAATCCCTTAAACAATTTTACACTTTCATTACTTATACATAATGAATATAAATACAGTGCTCAAAACAATTAAAGGAACACTTGTAGAATCCCCTACAGAGGGCGTAAATAATACTTTTTATCAATTTCATCTTCTGCAACATGAAACCTATTATCTCCCTCATAGGAAATGGTTGAAGCCAACACATTTTGCTGCCAGGTTATCTGAGAAATTTGCATAGCAATATATCCCCCCAGAAAACAAAGTGGTTACATGCCAGTACACTCTTTGCTTGGAGATAACGGTCGAACATTAGAAGGTGCAGGCATTCCTGGAACGTTGTTATTAGTGCTCTGACATGCCACGAAGGCATCTTGAAGCCGTAGAAGCTGCGAGAGCCGTAACATTGCTCCAAACGGGTCAATCATTTCGAACTGTGGCAAATGCTCTCAATGTGTCTTCTTCCGTCATTTTCCGACTGTGGACACGATTCCATGCGACTGGTCAATACACACGAAGAGCTGGGCAAGGTCGCCGACGCTCAACAACCACCATTCAAGATCGTCATGAGTACATCTGCCCCGAAGAACCTCAACGCCCAGAGACCTGAGAAATGATCTGCAGATGTCAAACAATCCGGATTGTCTGTAGATCAAACAATCCGGAACAGATTACGTGAAGTTGGCTTGAGAGCCAGACGACCAAATCGAGTTCCTATGCTAACCCCGCAGCACATACAGGCGCGACTAGAGTTTGCACATCAACATGTCACCTGGCAGCTTCGCCACTGGCGTTTTCTTCTCTTCACAGATGAGTCAAGATACTGCCTGACCTGCTGTGATGGCCGTCTACGTGTCTGGAGACGACGTGGTGAGCGAAACACAGACGCAACAGTTTGTGAGACTGACCGAATGGGATGTTGTTCTATTATGGTTTGGGCTGGCATCTCAATAGACCATCGAACGGATCTTGTGGTCGTCCGAAGGCGAATGACCGCTGACGTTTACATTCGTGACATTCTGGAAGAACATGTGATTGTTGCTGCACATGGCATGGGGCCTGGATTCCTTCTGATGCAGGATAATGCTCGTCCACACACTGCAGCTGTAACTCAAGCCTTCCTACGGATGCATGGCATTCAGACCATGAGTTGGCCTGCAATGAGTCCAGACCTAAATCCCCTTGAACATCTTTGGGACATGTTTGACAGGCGAATTCGACACCGCTCTTCAGCTCCAGAAACACTGCAACAGCTCATCCAAGCACTTACTGAGGAATGGGACCGGCTTGCCCAAGATCACATCCGTCGACTGATACGGAGCATGCCTCGAAGGTGCATGGAGGTTACTGCAGCCCATGGTAAGCATACACATTACTGAATGGTGCAAAAACTAATCCCTGGAAGAAAGAGGGCATTCTCCTCACAACGTCCAAAGGACATTTCACATTGTTTTAGGCAGGGGTCCTGCAGTTTCCTGTTTTTTCTTTATGTTTCTTCACCAGTTGTTTCAATAATGCATTCTATTGTTAAATAAAGCGTCTTTTAATGATCACATACAGCGATTTTGTCCATATTATTCGTAGTTGCTTCTGCACGCTGCTTAATAGAAATGTTCCTCTAAATGTTTTGAGCAGTGTATATATTTACTGATATATACATAATGATGCAATACAAATACAATGTTTTCAAACACATTATTTGCTTAATTTGCAAACATCTTTAAAGATGGCATTGTTTTATTATTTAATATGTCATTTTTTCTTTCTGTATAATTATTCAATAAAATGTTAACAGTTGTGTAAACAATTTTTTTGTTTATTAAAGCAGAAGGATGCTTAGAACAATTGTGTCCTAAAAAAAATTACCAAAAATATTTCTTGTTGCTAAAGTGACTGCTGTTGCTCATTGACTTTTTTGCTGCAGAAACAAATTTTCTTTATCTTCAGAAATTCATTTTGTATTGTCAAATAAACAGTTGTGTCACAGTTGATAACATTCTCACTTGGGTAAGACAACCCACCCATATTATTTGCTAATATTAAGGAATGATTTTTTTCACACGTTTCCGATACTAAGAAACATTGACACTAGTTACATTTTATTTTCTTATTAACTGTATATGAGCAATACCCTGCAATATAAGTTAGTAAAGGACATACTGTGTCAGGAATCATATCTATGTCCTCGTCATCAATAACGCAGTCTAGATCAGAATTCACAGCAGTGTTTTCATCTGTTTGATTAATTTGTGACTATTCTAATAAATGAAAAGATGCATCCACATTAACATCACCCAATGAATGTGATTTTATCACCAATGGTAAGAAGTTCTGTAAGCGGAGTTTGTTCTCACATTCAAATACTTGCCTTACAGATATGTGGTATTGAGCACCGGCGAGCTGCCTGTACTTGCCGAATCTATCTTCTAAGTTATCTGTTTGAATTTTTCCAAATAAAAAATAACTTTTCCCTTGTTCATTTAAAAAAGAATTAGACAGTTTTAACAGTGCCTCTGTGGTATGTTTCAATGCCTTGTGTGTGGCATCTGAAAGTTTTGCAGACCCATCCAGATTTTCCCAACTATTGAGCCAATTCAAAAATTGATTTAAAAAATCCTTTAAATGATCTGAATTTGCAGTCATTGGTTCTTGGAAAGGATTTTTTAATCTTTGACCCTTTAAGGGTTTCTTAACATTAATAATGTCCCACCACCTGCAAATGATATCAAAAAATCTGAAGTGGACTGCCAGTTATCAAAATGTTTTTATTGCCCTAATTGTCTTAATGCAGCTGATGTTGCGCTGTTGAAAAAGTTTAGGGCAAATTTTACATTTTGCCTTTCAATTGACGAGGGGTATAATGACTTAAGTGTTAACTTTACCCCATATTTTAACACATTTTCATGCTCAGAAGCATGCATTTGCTTTAGGGAATAAAAAGATGCAATCTTGTGTGAATTTGATCCAGTATCAACAAAGTCAGGATAAAAAAATTAAAGGTTGGACTTGTTTAGCCAGTTATTACGTATACATTTGAGTATGTGAACTGGATCGACAATAAAATATAATAGTCGATCGGCACTAGCTGGATGAGCATATGTGATTTGCACTGTTGGTGGATTGCTGAACAAAAGACATAGCCATTTTATTAACAGAGTGATTATCAGAAACTATGGCAACAATTTCAAATCCAATATTCTCTAATCCAATAATAATACCTTTTACATACTTATGCAAAATATCAGTTTTCATATTATTGACGGGTAAAATGTGCACAACCTCCTTGTATTGTGACATTACACGGCTAACCATAAAAACACATGCACTGGTTGCATAGTCAACACAATCACTTGCATTTCCAACAATATCTCCACCTTTAAAATCTACATTGTGTTTCATATGGGTCTCATCCATTAAGAGAACAACGGTTTTGTCTTTTGGAGAAAGCAAAGGAAACTTTGATGCTATATAACTTACAGATTTTTAGGATTTTGTTCCAACTGAGGAGAACTTGCAAATTTACTGCACACTCGCCGAGAGTTGATGGGTAAGGTATATTAACATTATTTGAAAATCTCAAAAACTTATATGCATGAGGAGATATTGTATGCAGTAGACTGCAAAATATCAATACTTCCCAGGAATACTTGCACTGATTTTTCTGTTCACCAAGAAGAGAAACTTGCTCTTTTAAAACAGAAATTTGATTTTCATATTGAGATAGCAATTCATTTAAACGTTTAAAACTGTCCAGAATTAAAGCTATAGTATCTTTCACTGCGAAACTTTCCATACTCTAACTTGAGAATTTTTTTGTAATTGTATCAATTACTTTTACAACTACATATACAGTAAAATCCCGTTACAACGTACTTCAAGGGAACTGGAAATTTGTACGTTATTCTGAGGTGTACGTTATTCTGAAACTGGGGGGGGGGGCTTGTGAACAATGTATATATATTCATAGAAAAACATAAGAAAACATAAAGTGTAGCATTTTATTTTATTCAATAGAAATACACTATAGATTATATGTAGCATTACATTAATTTTTTAAAAAAAATCTGTAATGACCGTCTGCTTTCTTTCCGTAACTTGCCTCCCCAAAAAGTCCTCCATATCTGACATTGTGAAGTGAAATGATTCTGGTGCACCGCTATGCTGTGCAACATAGTTACGTAAACTTTTGTTAGATCCTTTGGATAGTGTAGTCTTCGGAATTCCGAAATGTTTCGCAACGTCTACCTGTTTTGTGCCTTTGTCCACCTCTTTTAAAATATCCAGCTTTTCTTTTAATGAAAACTGTTTCCTTTTCCTTTTTTCTGCGATTACGATTTGTAATCTTTCTGTGAATTGGTGAAATGATGCTCAGACTTACACGGTTACAAAAAATTCCCTGACTTTTCCCAGTTACATAATATTCCCTTTCCTTTCCCGATCGCTACTCACCCTGTTACATGCACATATAGAGAGATTTCCGGGTTTATATATGCTATACTGATCAACCAATAAAATGTGAACTCGGCTTAGTTAACCCATTGGCCCAGTCGCAACTTTCGCATGGACTGCATTGACAAATCAGAGTAAGACATCCGAACGATGTACGTAACCAAGTGATAATTTAACCAACGAAGTGATAATTTAACCAAGGGAACGTAAAATTTGTCCGTTAATGCGATGTGTACGTTAAAGTGAAGTAAGTTATTATGAAACTTTTAGCATTAAAATACCTACGTTTGGGACGGGGATTTTAAATTTGTACGTTATTCTGAAATGTACGTTAATGTGAGGTACGTTGTAACGGGATTTTACTGTATACCATTAGTTTTTTGAGATAATGTCATACCTGACAGAGATTGAATCTCAACCATTAGAAATATACAGTTAGTATAAGATCTTTGTCGATATGAAGAACAATTCTTCTAAGCTCTTAAATGTTCTCTCTTTTTCAAACGACGTAATGAGTTGTTGCTGTCTTCAATTGCTATCTTCAATGCAGCATTCTCTAAAAGAAGCCTTCTCGTTCCAGGGCCTTCGCGCGAAGTTGATTTATTTGATGACATATATTCAGGGCAATTTGGCATTTGAGATGGGATGACTCCTAAAGAAAAAATTAAAATTTGACTTACAATTAAACTGAATTGTTCCTTAGACTGTCTAATAAAAATATTAATAATAATAACAATAATAATATAATGCAAAAATATACAATAATAGAAAATGAATTCATTCTAATACAAGTGTTTTTTGCTAATACTCACCAGCATTAAGTTATGGGTATGATAAGGGTGCTGTATTTTCTTCCCTGTTCTTCCATCATAGGCAGAAGTTGTTCTTTCAAGCTCATGCTGTTTAAAATGAAGCTCGAATATCTTTTATAACAGGGTTAAACTTTTTAATGCACAGGTGCAGTTTCATCCATATAGTCTTTTAAAAGTATTAATGTTCAATTATTTTATTTGACAAATCTTAACATATTTTTTATTAAAAATAAATATTTCGGAACATCGAATATAACAGCGTCGGAATAAATATACGTACAGTCGTACTTCTCTATAAAAGATTTTTACTTTGGTTCTAATTGGGGAAGCTCGATGTAATTAATAAAAAAGTGTTAACATTGGCTAAAGTAAAATTAATAACACACTATCTAAAGCGGAAAGATATAACTCACCGTCGAATATTTTGTAGGAATAACATTTTCTCGGCAAATGGCAAGTAACCATTTCTTTCGGAGTTTATCGTCTTTCGGAGTTCATCGTTTTTATGTTTCTTACATACATACAAAATACATACTTGCCTGGAAGCAGTCAATGAAGTAAACTCCTCACTACGAACTAGCGCCAAAAGAAGGCACGAAAATGATTCTGCTGACAGAGATGGAGGTAACTGGCTTATTGCGCAGAATAAAAGAAACAAAGGTGGTATTATGATAGACAACATTCAGTCCACTGTCGATATCAAGGATGGTGTCTCTGTAGCCCTACAAGGTAACAAAACTAAGCTTGGTTATTCCCAAAGCAATGTCACCCATGGAAAGGGAGCTATTTACATTCCTCCGATTATTATTCATCATCATGGAAAACCAATAAAAGAAATTATAGAGGAAATCACAAAACACTTGTCTTCAGATAAACGCATCTGCCACACCGGTCATGACACCATTAATATTAAGTGTCTTGATGAGGACACGCACAAAATTCTAGTATCTGCAGTAAAGAGTAACGATGTGCTAAAAATCCATCATCATCAGCTCAAATCAGAAAAGCTGCTGAAATACGTTGTCCGAAATGTTAACACAACGTATCTGGAATACTTTTGTGATGACCTCAGGAAGGCAAATTATTATCCTGAAAAGGCAATCAGGCTGAAAAAAGCAAACGATTCCGTTGAAATGCCACTGGTGTTAGTTCTACCTCAAAACATTGAGTGCAATAAGTCCTTTTTGAGTTTAAAGTGTGTCGGTCCTCTTGCTGTTATTGGAGAATTATTTAGAGACATTAAAAGGCCCTTACAATGTTACAACTGTTTACGTTTTGGCCACGTCCCCCAAGGTTGCACCGAATCGCCTAGATGTAACAAGTGCGCAGGTGACCATCAGTCGAAGGGCTGTACTAATGTAAAGGGTAAATACCCCCCCGCCTAAATGTATTCGATGTGATGGTTAGCATATTTCAAGTTATACTAAGTGTCCGAAATATCCCCAAGTCAAAAGGATAAAAAGCACCAAAGTGGTTGATGGCAGAACGTATGCTTCAGTCGCATCCTGCTCTTCTCATACAGATACGGTCGATCCAATCCAATTGCGCAGCATTTATAGGAGCCTGGGTAACTTTCTAAACCTCTTTAAGGAAAGTGGCAATGTACTGCCACAGGTTGCGTCCCACGAAATCAAGAACTGACCATGGACAGACACCACTACAGAACAATTACCCACGGAAAGCTTCGTTGCAATATATGGAATGCCAGGGGAATCTATCGGAAGCGCATCGAGTATTACATTTTCCTCATAAATTGGAATATTGACATCGCTTTGGTGCGTGAGACGCACCTGAAATCATCTCAAGCTTTTAACTTGCCGGGTTATCATGCTTATTGAAAGAATCGACCTCTGGGTAACAACGCCAGTCAAGCATTTGGTGGAGCAGCTATCATTGTCAAGGATGGCATTGATCATAGTGAGACTGTCACTCTGAATTAATGCTGGAATGGAAGCTGTTTCCGTGATAATAAATGACGCCGATGCAGGTGAAATTAAACTCACCTCTCTGTATTATTTATCTAGGCACAAGCTTGGACCGTCCGAGCTTGATAGGCTGCTGTCTGGGCCCATTCCAGTGGTTATGGTAGGAGACCTTAATGCTAAGCACACTGCATGGAATACCAAATACTCCAACCAAAATGCCAATATCCTCTATGGATATACTCTAAACGAGATTGACTCTATAGATATGCTGGACGTTGCAGTTCTTAAAGGGTTCTTCAAGTCCTATAATATATTCATAGTCGACGACTTATCCTCTGACCACCGTCCAGTGATGCTTATCTTTGAGGGCTTGAACATCGATGTTAAGATTGGGCTTCGCTCCAAACAAGAGTGGAAACTCTTCAGGGATATCCTTAGAGAAAACAGCATTCCATTTAAGGAGGTAATTGACAACGAGGATATCAATACAAATATCAGTTCTATTACTCGTGTTATCAATGATGCTACAGCTTCCAGTGCTTCCACAGCTGATCGAAAGAATCCTGAACATCTCGACCTCCCTACTTACATCAGGCATCTCATACTTGAAAGAAATTCCTATAGAAGGTTATGGCATCGTAAACGACTTCCCTTCTTCAAGACGAAATACAATAGGCTAGTTCGCAAGGTCCAGGCAGAGTTTAAATCTTTACGTAATCAAAGATGGAGCGAAACGCTAAAGTCCCTGTCAGTCCAGGACAACTCGCTCTGAGGTACTGTAAGGGCTCTAAAAGGAAACAGACCCATCAACTTGCCGCCGCTGCTTACTCCAAATGGCAATGCTGTCACGGCTGATCAAGATAAAGCTCACCTGATCGCCGAATCCCTGTTAAAACAATTACCACTCCTGGTGAGGACAAGTCGGATAATTTCCCAAATATTCGTCGTGTCAATGATGGATGTATCGCATATAAGCTCACTCATCGTATTTCTACCTGTGAGGACATTATTGGTGTTCACGACATCTCCGATGTCATCAAGCATATTACATATTCCCCATCCTACAAGTAAAATTGATCCAGAAGAAGAAAATGTTCCCTTAAAATCTAAAAAGTCATTTTTATAAATATTTTCTCCTGATGACGTGCTAATCACGTAAACACATGGCAATACTGGATGCTGGTTATTAAAGAACTTTCCTCCTAATGTTGTTGCGACTATTACCAGGGCCATGAATGACTGGTCACTTTCCTGTCAAGTGGAAAGAGTCTGTTATTGTTACCATACCAAAGCCTGGTCTAAACCCTGCTCTCCCTGTCAGCTATAGGCCTATAAGCTTGTTACCTATGCTATCAAAAGTGTTTGAACGCGTCATTCTTAAGAGATTTAACGACTTCTGTGTGGCTAACAATCTTGTTTGTGAGGAGCACTTCGGCTTTCGCCCAGGTCACTCCAGCCAACTCCAGATCTGGAAGCTTGTTGCAGATTTAAACACTTCTCTTAACTGCGCTAAATATGGTGGTCTTGTGTTTTTGGATATCCAAAAAGCTTTTGATCAGGTTTGGCACGAAGGCCTGATATACAAAATCATTACTTGTGGATTTCCGGACGGTCTTATTACCTAGATTAGATCCCTTCTGTCAAACAGGACATTTCGTGTCAAGGTTGGCTGCTCCATGTCTAATCCTTGTGACGTCAATGCTGGTGTTCCCCAGGATTCTGTCCTAGGCCCTGCACTGTATTTTTCATAATTTTTCATCCATGACTTCTCAACATTTACAAAATGCAAGCTGTATCTGTTCGCTGACGACATGTCCATCATTACCACTGACAGCGTTCCCGCTCATGTCATATCTCGATTGCAGAATGCCTTACATCAGTGCGAGAAATGGTTTGCTAAGTGGAGACTCAATCTAAATGTTCACAAATGCAAGGCGATGTTCATTACAAAGAAACTTTGTAATCCCCCGAGTCCACTCTTCCTTTCTGGTAAAGAGCTCGAATGGGTAAAACATTATAAATACCTCGGAGTGATAATGGATGCCAAGCTAAATAGGGGCGACCATGTCTCCTACACCATCAACAAGGCAAAGAAGGCAAAATTCAGTTTTGTATCTCTTCTGGGGCGGAACAGCGTGCTTGGATTGGACTGCAAACTATTGCTGTATAGGACAGTAATCCGAACCATCTTGCTTTATGGTATGTCTGCCTGGGCTACAATATGTAAGTCCAGATGGAAGGACCTCTAGATCTTCCAAAATGTTACCCTTGAGGACCATTGCCCAAATTGACAGGAGAGTTGCAACAAATACTTCTATTGCCGACGATTTTGAGATACCTTCCATTGGGAATCACGTCCAGGAATGGATGAAACAGCTGCTTCCGAAGATGAAGGACCATCCCAGTCCTCTGGCTGCACATATTCTTGAGCATCTGCTTATCTTCAGAAGCCATCGCAGGCCGCGAAACATCCTGGACATCAATTTTGACGACACTCCAAAAGGCCATATTTCCCGAATGTTGGATCTCCTATCTCCTCGTGTCCCTTGTTCCTCGTCAACCCTATCGTCCTAGGGAAAGGACTCCATCTTTTCCTCTGCATGACTTAACTAGGTTTCATCTGGCTTCTTGCCTGGTTCAGTGTACTTGGTATGGTTACCTTCTGGGCGAGTATGGCAGTGAAAGCGTTGCTTTTGGACCACTCGTTTAGTTTTCCCAGCACTGTTCGATTGTCGATTGTCGAATACTTTTTTCATAACTTCAGGATAATTCTCTAATTTTCCAATTGCCTTTAGAGAATTATCATTTTTGGTTTTATAAAGGATAGTCTCTATCCGAAACGTCAAGTTTTTATTTAATTTTTTATTTTTATTTTTATTTTATTTATTATTTATTAATTATTTTGTCAATTATTATTTATTTTTTTATTTTTAATTAATAACTATTATTTATTGTATTCCAGGGCTTTTGTGTCTCGTCCTTTTCTTTTATAAATATCCGTTCATAGTATTTCAATACCACTCGTTAATAAAATATTGACTTATAATTTTAATTTTATTTATTTTAATTTTAATGTTAATTTTATTGTTGAAGATTATTTAAATATATTTGTTATTAATTAATTTTTTTCAGCCAAAAATTATATAGCCTCGAATTCTCATTTTAATAGAGAATGATAATCGGTTAATATAGCGTCTTCCCCGAATTATTTTAAAACCTACTAGAAAAAAATTAATAATCACATACTGGTTTAGCAGGAAATAAGTTTCCCACTTCAGAGTGGTAAAAATGAGATAAAATTTGAACTACAGATAATTTAAATGATGCGCTAGACATTTATTAAATAAACAAAATTTATTACAAAAATGCGCTGTAATCACATAAACACATTCCATATGCTTTATCAATGTGAAATAACATAATAAAGTACGCTTCATACGACGAAATTTCTTTAAAGCTGCAATGGCGTTCTGATGGTTATGGTAGAACAATTTTAGCAGTAGTGCTTTTTCAGCAGCGTAGGCATGATGTGCAGAGCATTAACTAATGCTCCTGCAGAATCCACCTTCTTTTTATCCGAAGAATAATGCTATTAGGCATACGCTGTAACGCACATGATTTTCACACATTCCATATATATGCAAAGAAATACCATATGTGTTAGAGTGCCATCTATTGGTGAATATTTATGCCAAAACTTTTTATTTAATAAATGTCAATGGGGTGTGCACTACCTGTTCGCCGTTTTTCGCGTATAGAGGGCGAAGCATCGGCTTGATGCATGGAGATTCCAGCGGTAAAGACGTTATCTATGCTTTAATGGCTAGTTCTTTTTGTTTTTAGAAAATGCCCGTAAATTGTTGCGTCCCCCAGTGCCATTCCAAATCAAAAAGGATAAGGGGTTTTTAAAATTCCATATCCTTGGGATATTGAAAGGAAAAAGGAGTGAATTAAAAAATTAGAACAGAAAAGCCTGTGAGTCCAATTGCCCAGATCTGCAGCCAACATTTTTCCGACTGCAATTATGATGTAACAACCATAGGTAAGTTATTGAGTGGCTAGATATATTTAAATAAATAGATTAATATAACTGCTTGATATTTCTGTAAGACGTAGCAGAAATTTGTAACGTAAACGAAAGCCATGGCCAAGAAAAAAGATGGGTAAAATTCCTGTGTAGCATTCTCACTTTCATCGATTAGCCTTATCGCGTTTATGCTCTGAATTTATTATTGTAACATATTTCATTAATATGTAAATGATTTATCATATTATCGAAATTATATTTTAAGAAATTAATGCGAGAAAAAAATCACGAAAATTCCGTGATGGTGTACGCTGAATAGCGATATATGGCCCTCGTTAGATGAAGTTCATCATCATGAAACTTTCGTGATTTTTTTTCCTACATAAGCTTCTTTAAATATAAGTTCGATAATATGATAAATCATTTACGTATTAATTAGATATGTTACAATAATAAATTCAGCGCATAAACGCGAACTGGGCTACTCGCTGGACTTTTATCCAGTGTCACGGAATTCGAAAAATTATACGAATTTTGATGACGTCGCCCATCACTTCCGGACTCGTGTCTTCCACCAAACAAAACCGGAAGAAGGACAGCAAAACCACAAACGTCAGCAAATGCGGCAAGAGCGAACCAATCAGGGACGAGAGCGGGAGTTTTGTCGTGGTAAACGAAGACGCGACGACGATGCGAGGAGAAGGATCCGAGAGAGCATCGTAAACGGATCGAGGAAAATCTCGTCGGTAAGCACGGAGCTGGACCAGGAAAGGAGATGCCTGTTAGCAATTGGGGGACATGAGAACGTAGCCAAGCAGCTTGTATCGAAAGAAGGAGTTTTCAGGTCCGCAACGGTGAGATACGAGCGGAGCACAGCGGCCGACGGCCAGACACTCGCTACGACAGAGCGAGCGACGTGGCAGTTCGTATCGATGAATGAAAACGGAACGGAGGCGGAGAGCTACGAAGGCCCTTCACATTCGCTATCCAGACTGCATGTACTACGGACGTCGACGCTGGTAAGCGCCCAATTCTCTCTAGAAAATAAGTTACGCCGGGCGAAAGAAATTTTTCCTGAGCTAGGGTGTTATGGACCAAAAGCGAGCTCAGTTGTCCAAGGACTGTGGCCTTTTAGTCTGCCAGCGAATATGGATACATGGATCTGAGGTTAAAGTGCAGCTGTACACTCAGGCCTTCAAAGAGAGTATAGGGGAAGGCATCGAAAGCGAAAGCCCGTTATACCTGGAAGATGCCATGGACATCACCGAAACTCTATTAAGCCAAGACAATTTGGATGGCATGGAGGACTTCCGGATGGTAAGGTATCAAGGGAGCAGTGATGAAGTCGAATCGTCGAACTTTAACGACAGTAAAGTGGATCAATGGCTCCGAGTCAAGTTGACCGGAGATAAAAGTCGGATGGATGAAGGAACTCAAGCTTCGTAAGGCATCCGTCACAACAAAGCAAGTCAAGGGGCAAGGAGCGCTTTCGAGCATTGGGACAATGCAGGCCTAGACCGGCTGTTACAGGAGTGTAACGAGCTAATTCAGGAGCAGCAGTCCACGGAGCTGATGCAGCCGATAAATAGCTACACGGAACTTTTGCAGCTAAAGGTAATCGATAAGCATATGTTTGCCCAACTAGTTGTGGAATTGCTCATCGAACAAATGGGCATAGACTGCGTGATTAAAAGGGACCGAAATATTGCATTAGGGTCCAACATCGAGTCCGCTCTGCGTGGGAATAAGCATCCAGAGACGAAGAATCTTCATCCTTGGATAAACATTGTCTCATCAAAACTCTGTTCAGGAGAAGCAATAGCCATCCGTCCATTCATGATCAAGGACTGTATTAAATGGCCAGTGCCATTGTATGTCCATCCAAGTATTCTTGTACAGTGCTGTGATCTTTTTTACAAATAATAAGAACGGATTTTATAGAAGGACAATGGAGATGTATCCGAGAACCAGTTCTTCTATAAATAGACCAAGGGTCCCGTCAGAGAGACTGAAAGTATGGAATATGGTCGATGAGAGGGTGTCTCCACCGACGGTTGCTGAGAACACTCAACAGGGGGATGAGACGTCCCTGTCTTCTTCAGGAATCCTCAAAGAGCTTCAACAGAGACTGGACGTCTGTTTAAAGTTATTGAGGACCTTGATGAGCCTAAACCCTTCCAAGCAATGTGGCATCGAATTTAGTTGGTGTATCCAAGACTAATTTAGTTGGTGTACTCAAACTAATTTGGCAGATTGTGGCCAGCGAAAGGTAGAAAGAAAAGAAAAAGAAGAAATGTTATTCGGCCAGAAGCAGGTCAAATCCAGAAGTTGACGCATTTACAAAGTGGGGTGTGGATGGAAGGAGAACCTCAAGTCTACCCAGCAAAGAAAGGAGTCCTAATTCAGTTGGGAAAACAGATTGGGCTCATGGAAGTAGCAATCGCGTACGAACTATAAAGCAGCATAATGGCTACAAATCAAAACAAAGTAACATAACCATTGGTAACTATAGTGATCCAGTTCTGTCAGTTGAGCAAAATAATTGACAGATAACGGTCGGAGGGGCTCAAAGGAGAAAACCATACCATCGCATTTCAGTTCAAAGAACTTTTGGTGGCAATAAATGCGAGAATGGACCTAGAATTCGCCGGGATCACCAGACAAGAAAGGACTTGAAAAAGAACAAATAAAATTGACTCAAAGACTGCAGGGCAATATTGGTTTGGAAGCGGTGGGTCAAAGAGAAGAAGTAAATACGCTGGAGAGGTACAACAGGGTGACAAGTTTCAGAAATGGGATTGTCAAAGGAACATTCGTAGCTCAAAGCCACTAATTTAGAAAAAGCTCTTGGAAACCGTCCCGTCAACAACATCAGCAGATCGCAGGAGTTTCTGCGGTTGGAGACAGCCAGTCTGTCAAAGAATTCGAAAAATAATACGAATTCCGATGACGTCGCCATCACTTCCGGACTCATGTCTTCCACCAAACGAAACGAAGACGAACCACAAACGTCAGCAAATGCGGCGGGAGCGAACCAATCAGGGACGAGAACGGGAGTTTTGCCGTGGTAAACGAAGACGCGACGACGATGTGAGGAGAAGGATCCGAGAGAGCATCGTAAACGGACCGAGGAAAATCTTGTTGATAAGCATGGAACGGGAGCAGGAAAGAGATGCCTGTTAGCGATTGGGGGACATCAGATCGTAGCCAAGCAGCCTGTATCGAAAGAAGGAGTTTCCGAACTGCGACAGTGAGATAGGAACGGAGCACAGCGGCCGACAGCCAGACCCTCGCTACGACGAAACGAGCGACGTGGCGGTTCGTATCGACAGATGAAAACGGAACGGAGGAGTGAAGAATTTGAAGTTAAAAGTGTAGTGATGTATTTTAATTTTAGCGTTTCCCTATTTCTTTTATCTGCTGTGTTCAGGGAGGTGTATATTGCGAATTACACACCTAAGAAGGAAAGGGGGAAAAAAGAGGGGAAAAAAAGTAAAAGTTCTTGGAAAGAAGAATCTAATGCACAAGAGTTTTCACATACAAGAGTGTTGTCTGGTGGTGCTATAGTTGTGACCGTGTAATAGAATGATGGGGTTGATTTAATTCACGGAGTGAAATATGATTTTCCTGTGATTTCTGACAAATGTGTTCAAGGATATCTATTAATGCTCTTTAGTTAAGAAAGAGGAAAGTTTAGGAAGCGTGTGGGATTGTGTGTGTGGGTGACGTATGCTACTTCAAAGCAAATTTATATTGGCATTCTGTAAAAATATTTTGTTTATACTATAGTTTATTTAAGGACTTGAACACTAAACTGAACTTTTATGCGAATTTTGACTTGAATTTATTTAACGTTGTATATTACGATTCAAGGGATTAGTCAAGCTAATATTTAAGAGTGTCAATGTCGAATGAGTATTAGGATTGTATGCGACGCAGGTTATTTCAAAGTAAATTTATAAGTGCGTTCTGATAAATGTTTTGCTTATGCTATAGTTGGTTAAGGATTTGAGCCTTAAATTCGATTAATAACTGGAACTTTATAATGAACAGTTATTCTGATTGGAACTTGAGTATACCTACCTTTGTATGTGTAAATCAAGGTAATAGCTGTGTGCTTATATGAGTTTACCTATGCCGGACTCCCGTTTGGACTTTATGGACTCATTTCTAATATTGGATGGTTTGTATGCTTCATATAGTGAATTAATATCTATGCTCGCCTAAGACGTTGAGTGATAATTTCTTAGAGGCAGTATTGGTTTTAGTGTGAAGTGTTTCAGGGCTAGCGGAATCGTTGGTCCCTTATTTTAAAAATGATTTGCTTCTTAATGTTCAATTAAGTTTACGGATTTTGAACCGATTATTTAATTGTATCTGAATATTGACCTCATCAATTATGTTTACGGACTTCGAACCGATTATTTAATTGTATCCAATTATTGAAATTTACAGTTAAGTGGTTTTGCTGATTTACTTGGCCCATATCTCAGCCTCTGAAAATTGAAGCTATTTATCTTTCAATGTTCAAACATAGGAGTTATGGTTGATTATGCATGATATACATTTGTGGAGAAAATATTTCAGACCTGCGAAAGGCTAAGCGCAACCGCCACGTGTTCGAGCGCATCTCGAACATTTTACTACAAGATCACGGCATCCATCGTACCACACATGAAGTGAAGAACAAAATTGAAAATCTAAGCAGGCAATAGCTGGGGGGAAGTCAAGTAGATTCTTATCGGATGTCATAATTTAGCAATATCTTTGAGTTAATGAAAGTCAATTGATTATTTATCTGATTTATTGGTTTAGCAATATCTTTTGTATATTAGCAAAATGCATATTTATACGTTGGTTAAACTTAGAGGTTATGTTTCATATATATGCTACTAGTTGAGTTTAGAGGACCAGTTGGTTTCTCACTTGTACTTTGTATTGAGAATTAGTGCTAGACGTAAGCTAAGTATTGATCAGTCATTTGTTTTAGTTCATCTTATTATAAATAAACATGAGTATTCAATTTTCACGTCTCTGTACACGTGTCCCATTTTTTCACTGCGCACTTTGGTATTCATAATTTTTACACTTGACACCCAGCTTTTTTCTCGGCTATGGCTTTCGTTTCGTTACAATTGTTAGCTAAGTCTTACAGAAGTATCAAGCCCAAAGTTCTTATTGGCTCCATTAATATCCTCCTCTCAGATGTGTTCTTCATCAATAAAGCATTGTAGCCTATGGAACAATCTTTTATTCATCTCAGAATATTTTTAATGATCATGCCTCCTAAATATTCGATCATGCAGTTATATTAATCTATTTATTTATATTTATCTAGCCACTAAATAACTTGCCCCTGCTTGTTACTTCATAATCGGAGTCGGAAAAATGTTAGCTGCAGATCCGGGCAATCGGACTCACAGGCTTTCCTGTTGTAATTTTTTTAATTAACTCCTTTTTCCTCTCAATATCCCGAGGAAAGATATGGAATTTTAAAACCTCCTTATCCTTTTTTGAGTTAATCCCGTATCCTCTTAGTTCAGCAACCGTTTCGTTTGTTAGACTGTCTTCATCCATGTTGTCGTCACACACAAAAAAAACGCTAAGAATATCGTCAAGAATTCCATTAAACAAACGTCATTGATAAACCGCGGGAAACTCGATACATCAAGCTGACGCCCCATTAGGAAACCCCTTGTTTACTCTGTATATAATCCCTTTTATATAGTTCTAACTAAATAATTTGTAGAAGGTTTTAATGGCATTCTGCCTCTGTCTCCAATGCAGAAACACATACACTTAGAGTGCCTTTATAACCAGACACATTGTACCATCACCTTCTAAACTTCAGGCCTCAGAACAGATGTTGAAAACCATGAAGGAAGGAAGTAAGGAGGTGAAACTCTAACTATTTCTGTATTACGTATTTTGGACTTTTATGTGGCGACATCTGCCCAATGGTCCGTGAACTAAACTACCCATAATGCACTACCCGTTAAACAGTTGACTATTCATTTCATGTTTTTTTCTCCGATTGCTTTTCAGTAATTGCGAGGGAAAGTTTTATTTTTAATTTTAAACATATTATCCTTAATTTTTTCCCTTCAATATTAAAAGAGGTTTCATTAGTTCAGTTTCTTAACGCGAAACTAAAAATTATTGAAAAGAAGTTATTTAATTGAAAAAATTAATTAAAAAGAATATATGTGTAAATAAAAAAAAAACAAATTCACTTCAAACAAATCCAATTTATTAAAGTAAGGACATAAAAAATTTACATATTACTATTACAAGAACAGTGCTAAAAATGTAAGTTTTAATTTTAAAAAAAAAAAAAAAAAAAAGGTTAAGTAAAATATTCTAGTCTACAATTTCAATTTTAGTGTACATTTTAAATACATTTTATTACAAGATATTTAATACATGAATTAATATTCACCTTCCATATAATACTAGAATATAAAAAATTAGTATGACGTATAGTAATTATATCATAATGTAAATATTTGTATTGTTCAGGGTATTACTATAAGTAAATAATAAAGTATAATAATAAGGTCATATTTAAAATTAATATAAGTATTTGATAAACATCAATAATACATCACAACATGCTTGGATTAGATGTAACAAATGTAAATACAATAATGAAGTTATACATTAAATATACAGTAAAAATTAAAAATGTGGGCACGTTCCACTCCAAGAGTGTTGATAATGACTTCAGTGGTAACATCTCAAAAATTTCAATTATTTTATATAATGAATTCATGTAATTATTTATTATTATACAGGGTGATTCAAAAGTTATTGTGCAGTAGTACATTTCTTTTACTTCAATTCTTCATAAATTGTTAAAAGTTCTCTCACATCAATTATTTATTCTCTAAATATTCTGAATATCCCCACATCCAGACTGGAATATCCCCCTTGTCTTCTTATTTAATACAGGATGATCCAAAAGTCATTGTGAGCGGATGCCACCTACGACCAGCCACTGCACAGCAACTTTTGAATCATCCTGTACTTAACCTACATGACAAGCATGGTAACCTACAGGCATATATAAAGCATGAATTAATACTAAATTTCCATTTGTATTCAATAGGACTTTTTCACTATTCCTTGATAAACCATTAATGAAATAGTAGACAATTCTCAATACATATGTAAAAAAGTTTAATAATTAAGGTAAATATTTCTGTGATACAGACAAATATGTCGAACATGCTTGGACTATATTTTGACAGTGGATTCAAGTAAATTATGTTCCTATGTATGTCTTGTGTATAATATATTTTGCATTTATTGAATTATAAAAACAAATGGAATCAATGTTATTTTATTAATTGGTGGTCTGGATAGAAACACTAAATAAATTAACTTTTTAACATTTCTGAATAAAATTCTCATTAACATTCTTTCCAAATTTCCTAAACTCCATATTAAGACTTTACTTTCCAGTATGTCTTTAAAGTCATAAACAAATGAAGTTTTAATTTAGCATAATCTGAACATAGATTAAAATAATTTACACTGGATATTAAAAATAATTCAACTTTTCTTTAACCCATTGCTTATAGAAATAGTGAAAAAATTTGATATTGATTTCACACACGTATATGAATTCAAACATTGGTAATAATGGCTGTGTTAATTTGCCAAAAATCTGTATCTGCAGGTTCACTAATTGCTTTAAAATGAGTTAGGATTTCTTGTGGAAGTCCACATTATCTTCCTGACTTGTCAAAACTTTTTGGCATTCTTCACAGTTGTGATGAACTAAGAATTTCTTAGCCATGTAGCCAGAGATATAGTAAACTACACTGGCTTTTTCTACACTACTGTTTATAAAAATCGCAACACCCTGATCGAATGGTCTAATCCATATGCAATTTGCAATATTTGCATACAATGGGTCAGAGTATCAATGATTAGATTTTCAGAGTAATTCCTTGAAAGAACACTATGCCTCGACGACGACGAAGGGTACCATATCAACAGCTGACAGACTTTGAAAGAGGACGCATAATTGGTCTGCGTGAAGCGGGATGGTCGTATCGTGACATGCCGCTCGTGTAGGACGTAATGCAACGACAATTATGCGTGCATGGAGGCAGTGGAGCGGAGAGAACAGGGCACACCGAAGACCAGGCTCAGGAAGACCCAGCACGACGACACCGCGAGATGACAGACACCTCTATCGCATGTGTGTAGCAGATCGTACAGTCACTTCCACAGTGTTAGCACAACAGTGGGGTGCTACAGTAGGCAGGACAATGTCTGCTAGCACTGTACGACGCCGTTTGATTTCCAGAGGATTGATGGCACGAGTACCATTGTTGCGGATTCCTTTGACTCAAAACCACCGGCGCCTCAGGTTGCAATGGGCCCATCAACACCAATAGTGGCAAGCTGAATGGCAACAAGTTGTGTTTTCGGATGAGTCAAGGTTTAACTTGGAGCACCATGACGGCAGGATACGAGTCAGAAGACATCGTGGCGAGCGCGACCTTCCAGAATGCATCCTGCAGCGTCATTCAAGACAAACGCCAGGGGTGATGGAGTGGGGTGCAATCAGTTACCATGGCCGTTCCCGTCTGATCAGAATCCATGGCAATCTGAACAGTGACCGGTACATCAGGGAAGTTGTGCAACCCGAGGTCATCCCCTTCCTGCAGAACCTTCCAGGCGCTGTATTCCAACAGGACAATGCCCGACCGCATATGGCCAGAAATGTCCTCGCCTTTTTCCAAGCACATCAGACGCCCTTGTTCCCCTGGCCTGCTCGTTCACCAGACATGTACCCAATCGAACATGTGTGGGACAGGGTTGCTCATCGATTGGCTCGTCAGACTCCTGCAGCAGCAACTGTGGATGAACTGTATACCCGTGTAGACAGAGCATGGCAGGACATTCCGCAGGCCCTTATTCAGAGCTTGTTTGACTCAATACCACGACGTTTAGAGGCTGTAATTGCATCCCACGGCGGCTTCACCCGATACTAATGTGACAATAAAACGCATTGTATTGACCTGAAAATCTAATGGTTTCTTTTCTGACCCATGATATGCAAATGCTCCAAATTTAATGCAGATTGGGCTATTCCATCAGGGTGTTGCGATTTTTATAAACAGTAGTGTACAATAATTTCACCCCCCCCCCCCCCCCTCAGCAGCATCCTTAGTTGATGTAACAGCTATGGGATGTTCTTTGCACATAATGAAATCTCTTATAATAAATATTCTTGATAATCTTCAGAATTTGTGGATGGGGATAATTTGGTTTGTTTACAAGAAGTGTTTCAAGGAACTATTTAATTGGGAAACTGACAGATATAAACTGCCTCCTCCTTTTTTAGTAAATTGTGGATATAGTATTTTCTAAAACATCTTGATTGAAATGCCTTGTGAAATTTTTTACATTTAATCCATTTTTTTTAGAATATTAATAAGTTCTGTTGTTTTCAATAATTATGTCTAAGGATGCAGCTCCACTTGCAAAAAAGTAACCAACTGATTGCTTCCAATCCTTTGTAAGGCCTCTGAACATGATCAGCAAGTTCACTAATTCTTTCATTATAATCAAAATCTTCAAAACCAATTATTAGGTCTTTTATTCTTATGTAACTTTTATTAAATTGATAGTCAATTTCATTTAATCATATACAATACAGATCAGCTTTTCACTCTTTTCCATTTGGCTAGCATTAATTTGTAAATTTTAAATAACCTTTTTATTAAGTGCATGTTATGTACTGTTGCATCCTCTCCCGCGATCACCTAGCTATTTTTTTAAAAAATTTTATTGTCTAATAAAATGAAAAGTAAAAGGACTTTAAGATGATCACAGTTGATTGTTTGTAGTTAAAAACCATACTGATTGTTGGCAGTGAAGTGAATTTTGAAAGTGATTAATAATGACTTTATTGTTTCTTGTCGGTGAGGTTTTATTCTTGTCGACTATGACACTAAAAATAAAAAAGGAACGTGCAATGATATGAATAAAACGAATAGGAAGGGATGTGGTGTAGAAGTGTTGCTGTTATCCAACGACGATTTTGGGATTCAGAACATTTCTTTCGAGCCAATCTACCATCAACAATCGCCAAAGTAGACGACGGAAAGACTGTTCGTTGTTTGGTTAAGGAGAACTATATGTTTGATAAAAAAAGGCATATCCGATACAAATACATGGTTATCAGATACTTCGAAGTCAATCTGAAAACTACTACTTGAACGAAAACAAAAGAGAACCACAAAGGAATTTTACCGAATAGAGTGAATCTTGACTAAAGACATTTCGTATAATCATTTGACGATAAAATACTTTCCCAGAACTATTGTAATGAAAGTAATGCGTTTGGAAAACCTACTTAGTGCAGAGACAATTAGTTAAAATTAATTCTTTATTGCACCGACGAATATCGAGAAATAAAAACTTCAAGGTTGGAGAATCGTTGCCATTGGAATCTACACGGCGAAACTCGACCAACCCCGGACAGCACTGTTAAAAAGATCCACGTCGATCCTGGAAACTGGAACAACCCCAAACTTCACGTTAGAAGCAAGTCGTCCTATCCACTATATTCTTCGAGGAGCGACTGTCAAGCCATTGACGTCCATTGAAGGATCACGGAGACGAAAGTTTGCGAGAAGACCGAATACGGTGAATTCAAGATGAGACGATTCAAAATGAAGTATCTGGCGAAACGCAGGTAATCTTTTGACCGATATATTGGTGGGTCCTCTTAGAAGACAACCAGGCCTTTGACCACAAGAACTGTAGTTAATAAAAGGAATTATTTAGAGAGAACTCCCAGTTAAATGAATGGAAAGTTAAAGACCACTTAGTCTATAAAGGAAAAGAATTGAACGGAAGGGGAAAAGATTAAATTATTGTTGATCCGTCAAACGACCTAGAGTTGATCTTCGTGCTTTGTTTTATTGGAAATCCAACAATCTGTAGAACTTACCTAGAACTATTTCAAGCAGGATTGAAATGTTAAGCCGTCTTCTTGTTCTTACCGGTCGCGGCCCCTCCCTCACTAACAATCCTACCTGTCCCCGCCGTGTGAATGATCGACGCGAATGAAATTCCCCCCCCCCCCTTTCCCCCCGCGAAATGACTCTGTTAATCGGGAAAACATGACTCCCAATTTGCTAGCATTTCATTTAGCCATTTCCGACAGATTTGCCACGATTGATCTAATCCCCAGGTCAGAATAATTAAAGACACTCAAGCTACTATCACGAGAAGTTTATTCTAACTATAACATAAAAAGGATTAAAAAATACCAACGGACTTAATGACTCTAGTTTCCCCATTGTAAACTGCAATCCCGACATTTGTGCAACTTTGGTTAAACAAAAAAAAAGGGACGATAACTATCCTGTCAATTTATTCAAAGTTAATATAAATATACTTAATGTAAAAGTTAATATTGCCGCCAGATTAAGAAATAGTTGAAATAAGCATTCTAACAAGACTCTTCTGTAGAACTACCGTTAAAACTCATTGATTTAAAAGTTAGTTAATTTTAGTTCTTCCAGCGGATAAAAATTTTGGAAGAAGAAAGCAATTAAGTTAAAACTATATTTTCCTTTAATGTAAAAAAAAAACAAAAAAGGGGAGGAGACATTACAAGGTTTTGTTTTTTTTTCTTTTGTATTCGCCCTAAGGAACGGGGACATTGATTTTGCACCAATAAATTACCCCAATTCGTAGAGTTGAGGGGGATGAATCCATTTGGTCTATATATTGTGGGTTTATTGTGTATCCTGACTCATTCTTCGAAAGAGTGTCTGGTAGGAATAAGATAGTAATGGTCTGGTTATTGTGGGAGTTGGTGTGTATACGCTCCAATCCGCTACAGTACCCATGATTGCAGACACCAAACACTGGATCAGGTTAGAGTTTACCTTTCTTCTCTATAAACATGTAAGCATGAAAATAGAGTCGAAGAGCAAAGCTCTTTTCTACAATTTGCCAACATATCCCTTGTTTCTTAATTTTTTATGCCATCTTAAATTGAGAGATAATTAATTGTAAATAAATGGAAATAAACCTCTGGGACTGTGGTTACTTACAGTATGAAGAAAGAGGAGTCAAGTTCCACTTGACTACATGTGCCAATAAAAAAATCAACTTTTTCTGGTCAAGTGAATCTTGTATTTCCTGTTTCTTCAAATTAATTCTAAACTTTTACAGCATATAACTTTAGAAACATGAGTGATCTCTACAACATAGATCATCTCTGACGTGGGAGTTTTCAAAATTGATTTTAGTTTTTACAAATCAAATTTTGATCTATATCAGATATTTTCTTCTTTTGTACACTGGATGTTGGACACTTGGGTTTCTGTGGCATTAATGGAGCTGGGGCAGGCACTGGCTCTTCATGCTGCTCTAGAGAATAAAAATTTAATATTATTCAGTTGTTATATTTTATCTGGAGTGATAATATGAATTATTCCTTTACTTAATATCTACTATTTATAAATAGACAACAATAAAAATAATAAAGGCTTGCAATATAGAATAGCATTTACCTTGAAAATTAGTATTCCACATGGTTTCTGGGTTCTTGTTCTAAATGCAGCTCTCCAAAACTATCATTACAAGGTCCTGTGAATTATTTATAGATATTAATTTAATTTGTAAAAAATATTTAAAATTGTTTTTTATCTAGTAAAAATATAATAAAGGAAATGTTAAATCATTTGAGTTTAATCATCGCTTATTAATAATCATTTCGCTTTTATTCAACTTCATGTTTTATAATTTTAACAGATATTCATCCTTGTATAAAGCGATTGTCTGTTTAGGGAACATTTTATTTTATCTCCACCCTCCTTCCAATAGGATTTTAATCACGAAGTGCTGATTTTTTCCCCTTGCTATTTTATATTATCAATAGCTAATGTGCGCGAGTAAGTGAAATAAACATATTAGAGTTAAGTTAACAAATTAACAAATTAAGTAAACAAATGATCATCATTCTTCCCTAATGTCCTTCACCAAAAACTTTATCGTTTCTAAAAATTAAATTTGCGTTATATTAATTTCTACTATCTGACCAAAATCGCAAGCAGGATAAAAAGCATGTTTTGCAAGCATCATTATTTTTTGAAAATAGGCGAAGCGCGCATTCCCTTAACTGTTTATGAAAACGTATTCAAACTTATCAAGTAAAAATTTATTCGCCATGCAACTTTATAATGAAAGTATAGTTCTTTAAATATTACGCACGAAACAACCTAAACAGATTTTGAAGTTCTAATTTTGCGTAAATTAAACTCTGCAAATTTAACATAAAAACGAATATAAATTTTAAAAGCATTATTTACCTTGTTTTGACAAGTTGCATTTTGGACGAAGTCTCACACATGTTACTCCAATTCTTAATTTTCTTTCTAACATCTAATTAAAATAATAATTTAAGTTAAAATTGATACTATTCGAATGCAGTTTTCTGTAATGGTGTGAACAATTATTGCCGAATTTCGGTCTTCGATCCCTGAAGGCATATGAAGCCCGTGACATGACTATGACATGTAGGAAAGACTCGATTCTCTTTTCCGTTTTTTCTCTTAAGTGTTTCGAACATTCCTATTTTAGCGCTTCATTTTCGCATCGAATAACTCTCGGACCGTTGCTGCGAGGGCGCGCCAAACCGGAAAGACGAAATTTGGACTCGGAGTTTCGCTTCCTCCCTTCCTTCTTCCATGTTGAAAACGTCATCAATATCAGGCCCCAACGATATGAAATCATTTCATATCGTTGCAAAATATAATTAAAATTGCAACGAATATATTTTTAAACAATAATATGAAGAGAAAATAACGATTCTAGTATTGATAAAATTATCTTTTGCTAATATTGATGACGTTTTCTCGTCTGTTGTGAGGCCTGTAGTTTAGAAGGTGATGACTTAAGGTTGTTAAAAAGAAGGTGGCCTCTATCGGCCTATTTCTCTCAAAAGCACTCGCATTGCCTTCTGGGATTGTGACGTCACCTGGAAGGTTGGCAGTAGGCGATCTGCCCCTTTTAACATAACAAAGCTGAGATGGCTGGAGTTCCATGTGCTTTTGCTAATAATAAATGCAATTATTTATTATTTTTAGTCCAATATTATAATCCAGAGTGGATTTATTAGATTTCCATGCATTTATTCTTCCCATGGCAATAGATACGAGCAAAATTTCATTAAGTGAGCAACCCCCCCCCCCTTCTTATAATGAAAAAGAGCACACTCGTAACAAGCAGGAGATCTGCTCTTGATACGAGCGTTAATTACTCTGTACTCGTAAAAATCCAACAGATTGCACTACGAGAAAATCGAAAGTTAAGAGGCAATTTGAAACCTGAAAGAGAAGTTTAGAAAATAAAATATACACAAGACGCTTCGCTTTCATCTTCACCTCCTTCACTCGTACCAAGTAATTAAAACGGTTCAGTGGCTTCAGATTCATTTGAGGACTCTATAAACCACGTTGGGAAAAACGAGGTGGGATACGCTTTCCCTCTCAAATTGTAATTTGAGCAAACCGAAAATGTTCGGTCAGACTCAAACAGAAAGTGATTGGATATGTAGGCATTACTTTTTTTTTCTTCCTATCATATTTTTACAACCATACAAGCAGTGGCAGATGTTTTAATGCTGTACTAGCACTTAATGCTAAATGATTGAATACTGTAACAGGTTAATCGCTAAAGAATTGCTTTGACGAGGTGGCCTTGCTGTTGCAGTATTTGCTTTTTTATTTCAGTGCTAAATGTATATAAATAGATCTTTTATTTGCAATCGCTGAATTTTAAACACACATTATTCCAATAAAATATTTATATAAAACCTTGGCACGTTTTCTTCATTTATATTGGTGATGAATAGTAGAAATAGGCTGGAAGCTAAAGGTCACCGCGCTATTCCCTATAGTTTTCTATGCGTTCGTCTGCTCCAAACCTTCCAGCTGATCTCTAGCATACCAGATGCTAGCCAATCAAGAAAATATCTTTTTTCACAACCACCAATTTTAACAGAGATGATAACCTTATTGAATCAGCGAATTTTAAAATTTTATGAGTCCTTGAATGCTAACAGCCAAGCAAAAACCTAAAATATGCTTATATAACACATATAACACATGTCTTATAAAAGTCGTAGTCTTTAAAAAGGAAATTGAAATGCAACGTACAGAGAACTAAGCATGATAATCAGCAAACCTTTTAGGTGCACGCAATTTCCTACTAACATGTTCTTTTCTTCTGTGTGAAGTTGCTTCGAAGAAACTTCTTTACCATCCTGTTCGATAAGAACGAATAAATATTGATAAAAAAAATTATCATTACACGAATAATCGTTTTACATTTAACGCATCACTCTATAAAAAGTATGACTCTAATTTTTATAGTGTAAATTAAGTGTTGGGCAAGAGAAAAATTATTAAGGACAAAACAACGACAAAAATTACTTTAAAATATGACGTCGTGCTGTATTCGCAACACTTGGGTATAATAAATGGGCTTCTATTCAAGCAAACTCCACGAAAATTGGAGGCCTACGGGGAGTACACAGCCCGTTAATCGTTCCAATTTATGTGCATATGCTGTCTATTCCAAAAGCGTTTTCAGTTGCTTGGCAGGAGTTGAGTTAAGCGAAAATGATCGGTTATAAAGTCTAGCAGTTTGAACAAACATCGTAGAAGTTTAAAATGGACTTGGCCTTTCAGAATGGAAATAGATCTGAGGATTATGGCTGGTGTGGGCCAGTATTTTTAAGTAAAAAGATTAATCGCTGCTGTTTATTTCAGTAAGATAGTCTTTGCAGATGATATATTTAACGCATTTATTAAAAACAAAGCAATATATATTTAGAATATCTCAAGAACGTTCGATGAAAGTTAACCTACGCCAAACCTCAGATATTTAAATTAATGATGAAAATAGGAATGAAATTCTACAGCCTGAATTGGAACCCGATTCGATTCCGGGCTGTGGAATTTTCTTTCCTTTTTTCATCAATAAATATTTCGTTTATTTATTTATTTTTTCTGTATTTCGTTCATTGATACTTTTACTTATTGCTTTTTAAATTCTGTAATATTTTGATACCGAAATTGTTCATGGCACCATTATATTATGCTTATATTTTCTAAGATAACGAAAGCCATTGCGATATACCATATAGTAAACAGCATATACTATACTGCATAAATATATGTTTTTTCATATATAATACATTGATAGCCGCTGAATATGGCCGCCCCGGTTTGTGGCTGTATTATGCGAGCTTACGAAAAAATCCGTTTATTTTTCATGAATATAAATATACTGGTGTGCCAAGTCGAGCATATGTTTGCACTGTAGCGTGCCAATTCAATGACACGCACAGCTACGTAAACCCAGACCCATTTACTAGTATTCTGTATCCAAAATTACATACCGCGCTTATAACCAAGGTGGAGGATTATTTTAATTTTTTCTAAGGAAGATTAAAAATCAGTCTAATTAGGTTCTTAAATTTTTTCTAGAACTTCAACAAACTAAAAATTAAATTTGTGATTGAATCAAGAAGAAAAATTAACTCCAAGCGAAATTGTTGCTTTTTTTTTGTTTTATCTTATTTTTTTTATATTTTTTTTTTCGAGTCAGGAAAAAAAAATATATTTAAACAATTAATACATAAAATGAAGGACACCGTCGAACTACATAAAATGGGCTTCCTTTTCTTCGTTATGGATGAAATTACAAAGATCCTGGCGATAGACGAAATTGAATCTTAATAGGAGTAGAAGAATAGATTAATTTTAGTACAAAGTAATTCACTGAGACGAATGCTCGAGTAAATAGTTCCAAAAAAAAAATAAAAAAAATCGAGCAAACGCTTGGAACTAAAAAAAAAAAATACAATAATTGAAAAAATAAAATAAAAAAAACTGAAAAAAAAAATGGATAAATTCAGAAATATTAAAGGATGCTTACCTCGTCGAGTACAAACAAGACTAACGAGAACTGGGACACGGAAACATTACTACACAAAAAAAAGAACGAGAAGGGTAGAGGAAAACAACACCAAAGGACACACAGGTAAAATTTTTCAGCACCGACGAGGAAGGAATCCAGGCAAATCCTATAAGCAAGGATTAAAGAAAAAGCTAGGATGAAAACACAATAAAAGGTTTCTCAATTACAACAAAAATCAAAAGAAAAACAAGAAAAAGGCACCAAAAAATAAAAAATAAAAAGAAAAAATCAGAATTAAAAAAGAATGCTGGGTCTAGAAGAAGTCCAGAAGATACCAAAAGCATCGCACAACAAAAGTTATTTTTGATTAAAAAAAAAAAATTAAATGAATAAGTCCAAAGGCCAGTTCAAAAATATTTCAAAGTACTTTAGGTAAAAGAAAAAAAATGTTTAACTCACGCAGTTCTTCGCAGGGAAACCGGAGAGTGAAATAAAAAAAAAATATGTCGGATGATCTCACAGACGATTGTTCCATTGAGTAACTAAAAAAATATGATGTTCCAAAAATTTTGAATTTCATAAAAACAAAAGGTAAAAGGAATTTTACTTTTTCGCGTCATCTTCACTGGAAAAGGAACAGGTTGTTCTGGCAGATCGACATCAAAGCAAACATCTTGCTGTATCTTCGAGTGATATTCTTGACGTTGACGAACATAATGGTTGATTAGCTGTCGAAAATCACCAACAAAATAAAATGGACGACGCTTAGCTTTTGATCCATAACGAGTTAGCGAGACATCAAATTGGAACGAGAAACAATCCTGACATCATGAAGATCGCAACAAACCTTAATAAAAACTTGAAGAACAAAGTCTTGATTCAACTACCAAACAAGCATCATGTATCTAGACTATGTCCGATACATGTTTCGGACTCAAAGACTATCATAGCCAAAGAAGGATAAAAATTAAATGAAGCGGACGAGATTGTACACTGTTGTTGTCTCCATCGGACCAAACTAAACTCCTCAAAAGCTCGGCTACTACTCAAAAAAAAAAATTAAAATTTTAAATTAAAAAGTTAACAAATTTTTTCTTTTTCCTCTAAACGCACACGTATGAAACGCTCGAGAAATGCCCGTCTCCACGAGCAAAGAAAAATCTGAGGAAAATTGTTAAACAATAGATTAAACTATTCGTTTTTTTGTAATTGTTAGGATCTAGTAAATCTTATCAAGCAAACGGTAATTTATTATCAAAAAAATTCATTTGCGTAATGTTCCAACTACTATTTGAATAAAAAAAAAATAAAACCAAAAAAAAATATTTTTCGGAATTATTTCTGAATAAGCCTATCCTAATTGTTTTACGCCTGATTCAAATTTAATCTTGCAACCTTTTATCTAGGTCATCAAAGAAAAAAAAAAAGGAAACATTTATCGGCATTTGGTGTGCTCAGAGGTACTCCTTTCTCGAATGGAAATAAAATTCCATACAATCTAGCTTCGGAAAAGGAAACGGAAAAAAAAAAACTTATACAAGACCCTAAGAATTTTTTTTCCTTTAAATTCACACTCTTTAACATGAGTCCTAACGATTTAGGTAACTGCCCTTAAGCAAATATTCC
>JAHWFO010072622.1:558494-580535 GCA_023313115.1 Rhysida immarginata
GGCCATAATAAAGGTGGCTACATGAAACGGCGACCACTGTATACTCTATTTTTATATATACAAACAATTGTACGTATTATTTTCCCGTCATAGATGGGAATACATCTTTGTTTGCCGATACGTTATTTTTTTAAGCAGAAACCTATAAAATATTTAATTTCGAAAGATTGGTAGCTATTCTCTAAGAAATACCATAATATATTTATACGGTATATTATTATTTTGTTAATTGTGCAGCAAACATAACGTTAATTTTCTATTACTGATTATTTCATGAAAAACATGTAATGGTTTAATTCGTGTATTCGCCATTATGTTATTGAGCGTGCTTTGCCAACTTAGCGCCTACTTGCTCGTGTAGTTTTCATGTTATTATACTGTATTTGTCTGAAATAATAATAATATACATTGATGATTTAAAAACAATAAAGAAAAACTTATGCCTACCTATTCCTGTTGTTAAGAAACAATAAATGGCATCGTCTAACGTGATTCGAACTGGACTTCTTGCCTGAATAGATTAATCTCTGGGGTTTAATGTATTGCAAGGTATTGCAATGTATTGCTGGTCATCACGTACGTACAAACACTTTTGGAATAGGGCGTACAGTCCTCATCAGATAAGTTAAACCTCGACCTTGAAGGTCTAGGATTATTCTTGAAGCTAAAATGGGAGGCAGGAGGATGAAAAAAAATCTTATGTAGTGCAGGGAAGTACTAGTGCTTCATCAGATTTTTTTTTCATCCTCTTGCCTCCCATTTTAGCTTCAAGGATAATTCTAGACCTGCAAGGTCGAGGTTTAACTTATCTGATGAGGACTGTACGTCTATTAGTTTCGAAGATAGGCGCTCAATGCGGGACGCGAATTTCCTTCTTGCAGCAAGAATAAGCAATATACATCAACTGCAACCAATAGAACGACGCTTTTCCGCGTGACGTCACCGCAAAGCATGTGCTGCCCGTTCGTTCACTTCGCTGCCTCGCACGCTGGCTATTCGAACAACGAAAGTTGTTTAATAGGTATAATACTCACGTGAATAGGTATAATATTATCCATCTCTATGATAGGCACTATGTATTCCTGTGATTGATAACTGCAAGTCGAAATGCGCATACGAGTTATTAAACTTTAGAGGACAAGAGGTTGTGTTTTCTTCTGTCTTTATATTTATCCACAGTTAGTCGATTTCTCCAAATATACTCACGTACTAAACTGCTTTTACACGGCATTTTGAAAGTAGACTTTAAAGAATCATCTTAAGCTTAAAAACACAAAATACTTCATTTTAAAAAAATTCAATTGAAAACATAGTTTCATCAGCTTGAGGTGGAAATTATGCATGAACTACATACTGTAATACAAGGCGAGTCAAAAGTCTGGTACCCCCTGTGGGGTAGCATTTTTAGGGTTTTATCATCATCTAAAACCCTATTAACGACGGCATAGATGTATGTAACATGTATAGGGTGTCCCAAAAATGACTGATGGATTTTGAAAATCAATAAAAAAAAAACGGAATGCGATAGATATGGATCGTTTGCAGCCTTATGCTTAGGAAATCAGATAATTTTATCCCAGCAAATTTCAAATTTAGTTAACATTTTCACCCACAAGTGGCGCTGAAAACTATGAAAAAATAAAAACCGGTATGAAAATGTTGTAAGGACTGTTGCAAAAAACTAAACAACGTGGCGCAGTCTCAGTCAAAAATTTGCAGACATCCGTTCAAACATGTCGCGTGGAATTTCGAAAAACCCGTTTTAACTATACCTGTTACAGATCGCCTGCAGCGCCACCTCTCGGTGAAAATGTTAACTAAATTTGAAATTTTGTGGGATAAATTTCCCTGCTTTCCTAAGCATAAGGCTACAAACGATACATATCTATCGCATTCCGTTTTTTTTTTATTTTATTGATTTTCAAAATCCATCAGTCATTTTTGGGACACCCTGTATGTCACACGCCATAACTTTTCAAAGGATTGAGCTAGAGGCTTGAAAGTTTTTACACACGTAGGCCGTATACAGAGGACGGAGCGAAAAATATAGCGAATCCTCTAGGGTGGACAAAACCATTTTTTTGTGGTTTCCCCAACTGACTTCCTTTCATGTCTATGGAATTTTTATTGCGTTTGAGTAATTTGTGACGTCAGATTTTGACTGTTTAATATCAGAATTTAAATAAATCTATTTGATGTATAGCAAATCCTCCTGCTACTGCTCGTAACATTTTGATGCCATAACTTTTGAAATGATTGACCTAGAGGCTTGAAGTTTTCGTACAGAGGACGGTGCGAAAACAATAGCGAATCCTCTAGGGTGGCCCGAGGCCCCTCAGAGGCCACTTGTGTGAATTTCATGATTACTTTTTTATCTTTTGAACAAAGACGGTAAAAATCCTGAAATTTTGTAAATTTTTAGTGCGGTTCTAAAAAAATAAACCAATATACAAGAAAAGTGATATAAGCCTCTAGGGCCCGCTGGAGTTCCCGAAGCCCGAAATACAATTGAAGCTATAACATTTGAACGGAACGACCTAGGAACCTGATATTTTGTATATTTATAGTGTGATACTAAAAAAATATGGCAAATATACAAGAAATGTGATATAAGCCTATGGGGCCCGCCAGAAGACCCCAAGCCTCAAATACATTTCAAATTATAACTTTTGAACGGAAAGGTCTAGAAAACTGAAATTTTGTATATTTTTAATTTGGTACTAAGAAATATAGGCTATATAGAGAGAAGCTGAATCCCGCCAGGGATCTCGAAGCACCATATACAATTGAAGCTCTAACATTTGAATGGAAAGGCTTAGGAACCTGAAATTTTGTATATTCATTGTGTGGTACTAAAAAAATATTGCAAATATACAAAAAAGTAATATAGGCCCAGCAGAGCTTCACGGGCTCCAAACACTAGCAAAGCTACAACTTTTAAACGAAAAAGTCCAGAAATCTGAATTCTTGCATATTTATGGTGTGTTACTTAAAATTTTAGCTCTTATATACTGAAACTTATATAGTCCTCTAGGGCCCTGGCAGGGGCCCTAAACACAAAAAGAACTATAATGTTTGAATGAAAAGGCTTAGAAATCTGAAAATTTGTATACTTATAGTAGTTTACTAAAAAATTTAGCTACTATACACGAAAAACTGGTATAAGGCTCTTAGGTCTCACAGGGGCCCTGAAGCCCAAATCACAAATAAGGTCTACCATTTGAATAATAAAAAGTCCTAAGAACTTGAAGTTTTATATTTTTACAGTGCGTTACTTAAAAATTATAGCCAATATACAAGGAGACTGGTATAGGCCTCGGGGTCCCTGGCGGCCTCAAATACAATTGAAGCTATATTATGTGAACGGAAAGGCCTACGGTCCTGAAATTTTGTTTAATCATAGTGTGGAATTTAAAAATTTAGCTAATCTATATTAAAAATTCTATAAGTCTCTTGGCAGGGGCCTTGCGGCCTCAATCTCAAATCAAGCTATAAATTTAAAACCAGAAATCCAGAAACCTATAATGTGTTGCTTAAAATTTTACCTATTACACACTAAAACTGATATAGTCCTCTGAGGCCTCGGCAGGGGCCGGGAGGCTCCAAATACAAATCAAGCTATAACTTTTGTATGAAAGGGCCTAAGAAACTGAAATTTTGTATTTGTGCCCCTCCACTTATTATTATAGTCACGAGCCACTACTGCTTGTAGCATTTTGATGCTAAAACCCTTTTATCGTTGAATAACGATGCCTTAACTATTTTTTTTTAAATTTTCATCAAGTTTAATAATAAATTTTCATCTAAAAATATTTAGTAGAAGGCAGATTTTTAATGTGGGTAAGCGAGGGTAGGACAAACCCCCAGTCTTGTAATACAATTTCAAAACGAGTAGATATACAATAAATCTTTTGCAGGCAACATACAGGGAGTTAGGTAGTGGGTAAACAATGATAGTGTCAAATATGACCTTTTACCTCGAGTTTTGAACCTTGCTATTTGTAATTTTGTAACCGTTACACGTATAGAAAAATTTCTAATTGTAGAGTTGTAAAGCTCAAAACGCTGATTTTAACATAAAAACCAAAAAAAAGATTTAAAATAAACACTACAGCTGGTTCGGTGGCCGTGAGTGTTAAGGCGCTAGTCTTGCCGCTCTCGCCGAGGGCATACATGCTTGTGTAAGGTACAGGATGACCCAAAAAAGGGGAATTTTTGAAATGCGTAGTGGCAGCCTCGAACAGGTGGCAGCACTATGGGACAGTGACATTGAGCAAGTAAACACTTTGGTATTTTAGTAACCATGGGTCAGTGGAACGGGCAACAGCGTGCATTAGCCACAAAAATGTTTTTAACCGTGTGATCTCAAGATTCGATAACGTCCCCTGGCCCCCTAGATTGCCAGATTTGTCCGTTTGTAATTTTTTCTTGTGGTCTATCTCAAGTGTAAAAACTCGACCAAGAACTCTGGATGAGTTAAACCAGAGAATTCATGATGAAATTAACAGTATCCCAGCTGAGATGTTGCAGGGGTCAGTGAGGAATTTCAACAGCAGATTTCAAGAATGCCATAAAAATGATAAATTCCATTAATATTTCGTAAATGGCAAGTATACAGGTTTCAATTACTATAATAAAATGATTTTTTCCATCACTCTAGGTTTTATTGGATTGTTAAAAAGTTCCCGTTTTTTGGGTCAACCTGTACATATCATCTCCACCGCTAACATGTGCTCTGCCATCAAAAGTTGAAAGCATAGGATTATGATAAACGTATGGAGTTTTGCAACTGGCTTCTGTGTTAGTTGAAGAAACTCATGGTTTTGTTAACCACGTTCTGTGGTCAGACGAGGTCTAGATTTCCCGAGGTGAAGTAGCTACCAAACATAACCTTCATTACTGGGCAGATATATGACCTCCGATGGCTGCGAGACGCAATGCATTAGCAGAACTGAAGTATAAATGTGTGGACCCGAATGGCATCTTGGTGGGACCCGTTTTTTGCAATGGTTGCCTTACAGGAAGGAATAAGGTAAACAGAGAAGATTTTGTATGGCTTCTTCTCAGACTTTTTAGACAACTTGCCTTTAGTGCAGTACTGCCACATGTGGTTCCAGCATGATTGGGCACCTAGAGATTTTACAGGCACTGCACGTCAAAGACTGGTCTTATTTTTAATTTTCCTTTTTATTTTGTTAAAATCAGCGTTTTGAGCTCTACCACTGTGCAATTGGAAATTTTATTCTAACTGCGTAACGGTTACAAACTTATAAATTGCCACTGGAGGTCAAAAGTCATAATTGACACACTATTGTCTAGTCTCTACCTAATTTCCTACATGTTGCCTGCAACAGATTTGTTTTGAAATTCTATCAGGGGTAACAGACTTAACTACACACAAAACTTGATAAAATGATAGGGCATATACACTGTGTATACCGTTAAAATTTGATAGAATTCTAACAACAAGTTTCCGAGTTACGCATTCAATAGTGCAGTACTGCAAAAGTGTAACGCGTGCTCACTTGTGAGTATTAAACAGCACGTCTTACGATGTTGACTGCGGAACTCGGAAACTACTCGTTAGAATTCGAACAAATTTTAACGGTATATACAGTTGTATGCTCGTTATTATTTTCACAGATTTCATAGAACCTGAGTTATTAACTTGCTGATCTTGGTGGTGACATTTTTATGCCTGTTCATATCTCAGTTATTGTTCAAATTCAGACCTAGGTTCATAGCAACGTTTTTGCTCAAAATTACCCCTACTACCCTTCCTAAACGTCTGTACGCTGTTTTGAATCAACCTGCATGTTGTTTTTCCAAAAAATTTTTAAATATTTAATTTTTAATTTATTTCAATTAAAAATTTTAATACACTTTGAAATGTCCCCAGCACCCTGAATCCAGAAAATTAGAGATAGCAAGATCATTAAAAACTAAATCTGTGCTGTACGTAGCAATTTTTTGTCATAAATTTTACAATTCATACGTGTAGATATTTGCAGTTTGCAGTTGTTTCTCATTTTTGTTTGCAACTTGCTATCACATTTCCATGTTTTATAAATAAGCATAATTTCAAATAGTTATTTTTGTAGATCTTGAGAGAGTGAATATTTAAAAAAATTAGGAAATTCTCACACTTTATATTTCATTTCAGTATAAAATATTGTGATTAAATTTTTTTAATAGTCACTTACGGTTTATAAATATATGTGTGATAGTTTCATGAACTTGATACGGTCTATTCAAATGAATTTTTATAACATGAAGTATCTTGTTTTTTTAAGCTTAATATGGTTGTAAAAACAGTTTAGTTCGAGAGTAGTTTGTATAAATAAATTTCGTTCTGCGATTAGATGGCGTCTTTAGTGAGTCTTTAGCGAACGAGCGAGGCAGCGGAGTGAACCAACGGGCAGCATATGCTTTGTGGTGACGTCACGCGGAGAATCGTCGTTCTATTGGTTACTCTTGAGGTATATTGCTTATTCTTGCTGCAAAAAGGAAATACGCATGCGGGACATTGAAATATGTTTCACAACCGCACTGCCGCATATGAACTAAGCCCTGCTTCGAGTGCCTGTTTCTGAAATTAATGGATGTATGGGGGACAATCAAAAATTAATTGAATATATTTTTTATAGCAGAAATGTCACGTTTTTTAAAAAAATCATTATATACATTTTGAAGAGCGTATATAATGGCAGGAGCCGTATATAATGGAGCGTAAACTTCTCCACCACGCCGGGTGATGCCAGGCAATTACACTTTCTGCATGCAGAGCTACAGCTGTTCCAAAATGGCGGCTAAGCTGGAGACTTTCGAGGCTGTGGAGAACCGGAATGTGGTTAGGTTCCTGTGGTCAAAAAGGCAAAATCCTTCTATATTACATCGCAAGTTGTGTGCAACGTACGGTGATACGTCCATGATATTGACAAATGTGTGCAACTTGTGTGCAACTTGTGTGCCAAGTGCACTTCGGGGCGGAAAAGTGTCCTCGATCAACCACCTTTTAGACAGCTGTGCACATCTCGTACACAGGAGAAAATTGATGCAGTGAATGCAGTGATTCAGCGAGACTGTCGATTAACGCTCCAAGCAGTGACACTGGTAGTGGATATTCGTACGGAATTGTTCACAACATCATACACGAAGACCTTAAGTTTCCGGAAGTGTCAGCAAGAGGGCTCCCTAGCAGCTCACACAAGTCCACATGGAAAACCGCATGGCATACAGTTTGGAGGATTTGCTTCGGTGCCACAAGGGGGGGACACTCAATCCTTGAGCACATTATCACCGGAGATGAAAAGTGGACGTTTCATTACAACCCGAAACGAAGCGACAGACTATTTTGACGAAATACACTGAGTCTCCCTCTCCAAAACATTTACGATAACACCTTCCGCAGAAAAGGTCATGATACTGCTTTCTGGGACAACCGGGCTGTTCGTCTTGCTGGCCAAAGCAGAAATGGTGAACACTGCTGCTTATTCTGCCATATTGGATCGGCTACGAGCTGCTCTGCGCCGGTACAGTCTGCAGAATGCTATGAACGTGGTTACCATTCTGCAGGTACTATGCGCATTTCCATGTTGCTGCATCAGTATCGCAACAACTGCAGTCCTGGATGTTAGAAGTCCTACTTCATCCAGCCTACAGCCCAGATCTGTCGCCTTGTTCGAACCGCTAACGCAACCCCTTGTTGGCACACGCTTCTAGAGCGACAATGAGGTGAAAACAGCTGTGCGGTCGTGGCTTCGTTTCCACCCGAACGAATTCTGTACTATTGGAATCGAAAAGTTGGTCTCACGTTGAGAAAAATGCTTAAATGTGAATGGTTTCTATGTTGAGGCGGAAATCAATGTTCATCGTTCAAAATGTATACAAGGTGGATACAAAATAAGCCCTCCCTTTTCTTTTCTTAACCGAAGCAGACCCATCATATATATGTCAATTTTGATGAATCCAATTTACAAACAGCCACAGTGCATAAATAATTTGACTCCAAAGTTAATCCAAAAGTTCTGAATATGACGAGCATGGACACCATAAGACAATTGGGTACGGAACTTAAAGTGATTTTTGGTAATGTCTTGATTTACACGTTGAACATTCAAATGTCTTTGTGAAGTGCTGAACATGTGATTGTTGGTGATTCTTTCACCGGATTTTGTAAATTTTTTTGTTTTTTCGGAATTCCATGTAGAACAAGTCTTCAATTGGAATTTTTCGTGTGTATTACGGTTTTTAAGATAATATTTGAATGTATCCTAATTTGCATATTAGGATGACGAAAAGTGCACCATGGGATAGGTCATCCACAATTTACTATTCATTGTGTTCGTCAAAATTGACATACGAGGGTCTTTTTTAAAGTAAGAACCGTTTAGTAATAAAAACAACACTACTGTATACATTTTCAAAATTTTTTCTTGTCCAGATTCTACGTATATTAGACTATAAAGGGAGTGTCAAGTTGTTCACAACTGATCATATTTTTTGTTTGGACACAACTTCACCACCCGCCTTTCAGTCCGAACCTCGCGTCCAATGGCTACCACCTGTTTCGGGATCTAAAGGAGTTCATGTGCGGCCTGCTTTTCAGCGACGATGAAAAAGTGAAAACTGCGTGGCTTTCTTCACCGGCGGCAGCTTTTATGAAGTAATCATGCGAAAGTACATTAAACGCTATGACAAGTGCTTAAATAAACTAGGCAACTATCTGGGTAATAGTTTAAGGTACATAGAATCTGGTATAGAAAAATTTTGAAAATATATATAATAGTTTTGTTTTTATTACAAAACGGTTTTTACTTTAAAAATAACCCTCGTATCTGCTTCGGTTACGAAAATAAAAGGGAGGCTAATATTTGTATAATGACTTTTGCAAATACATGATGGTATTACTGTGAAAAATTTACTCAATTACTTATTGATTTCCGTTCGTACATGCGCAATAAAGGATGGAAGGATAAACGGGCTGTGTATATTCCTATTTTCCTTAAACCGTCCTATTTTCGTGGAAGTAACTGGCATTGAAATCGAGTTGTTAACCCGAATGTTGCGAAAAAATTTGACGTCATTACATTTCAATGTCATTTTTCTCGAAATATGTGCTGTGTATTCAAAAACTTCCAAAAAGATTTTCTTCTTATTTTTGTCCTTATCCTCCAAATAGCGCCCGACGTTTAATTTACAACCTGTATTTTAAAAAGAAATATTGCTTTGTTTCTCTTTCATTATAATATTTGACTTTTACTCTTTGTTTTGACAAAGGATAGTCTCTATCCGAAAAGTCAGCTTTTTAAGGGTCATATCATCTGTGTTCATTATTTATTATCATATTTAATAAGAATTTGGATTGATTATGCATATTAATCAGAATAAATGAAAACTACTCACTGAAACATATTCTTGAAATTCATAACTCTTTGTCGTATTAGATGCCCTCCAAAAGTCATTCAGATCATAGTTTTCTTTATTTTCAGTCTTATATTTTTCCAGAAAATTAACAATTTTATTTCTACACATTGGTATCTCTGTCATTATTTTCGCCATTTCTTCTGTGTCAGAAGTGCAAACAGTAAAGGATGGAAGTTCAAGTTTACGAAGTGGAATAAACATAACTTTTGATGAAGTAGGGTAAGAAAAATAATATTCGATCCTCTTGCCTATCTGGTAGGCGCATACCAGTAAAGAGAAACATATTATCAGAACACTGAATCCTCTTAGAGTCCTAGGTCGATCCTTGTCCATAACATTCTTTAAAATAGGAAAGCCTTCGTAAAGGGCATTGTATCTTTCATCGTGTGTCTTCAATGAAACTACAATCCGACGAAATCGTCTACTAAGAGGGTTCTCATTAGCTTTGCCAGTCTTATATGGTATATGTGAAGTTAGAGTTTTATACATATGAAAAGAAGGTTGTGCTCTTGAAGACTCAATCTAAAATTCAAAAAAAAAATTAAAAATATTATTTTCTCAAAAAATAAATTAGTTAAATACAATAATGTATGTATATATTTAATTTCACTTTTTTTAATTCAACAAATCTCCACTTTAATTTGTGACATACGTATGGTTTTCAATAAATTGGGAGTTCTTAGTATTGATTCTATCAACAGAATAAACGGAGAACAAAAGTTTCCGACCAGTTTCGCCATTTATTCCCGTTATTTGCCAATGTTATGTTGTGGTTCTGTTAATTGTAATACATCGAAATACATTGTATAAAACAGGCTATATAGCCAGCCACATAAATATACAAAATATACTCAATTTATTTTCGAGAATTTTATGACCAAAATGACCCTGAATATCGAATTCGGCATTTAAACGGGTTAATAAAAATTCCACAACTAAAAAGTCGACTATTTTTCATAGTAAACTATTTTTCTTCTTCCTGATTGTTGTGCCCCTTCATACCGTTTACACCTTTGTTTTTAATATGGTTATTACGAAAATACCGTTATTATACTAGCGTAATATTTATTATATGTATGCTTAAACAAGTCGGATCCTATGTCTTTCGGTGATGGCAAAAATTTAGTTATTTTTATAAATGCTGTCTTCTCGATGGCCTTTGACAATTCATTTTCTTTCACTGAAATACAGAAAAAAATAATCATTTTTATAGTTTATCTCTTGCCAATTTATTTCCTCGCGACGAGACTCTGGCTTATCATCATGGAACCTGAATTTGTTGGAGCTAATGCTGGTGAATTGCCTCAGCAGCCGCTTCCGAAGTTCGTACTTAGGTTCCTAGGACCACATGCTCTAAAACGCCTCAGTGCGAGGCACATCCGCAAACTGGTAAATCATCAAAAGGCCATTGGGAAGGTAAGATGAAAACTATGGTCCCCTCCGATGACCAAACAGAAACGTTGAGATGATGCACCCCCTTCGGAAACCCTGAAGGACTTATTAAAACGTCTTCGGAATACTGAAGGACCTAGCCGATACCATTCAAAAAGTAGTAAGCACCTTAGATGGATCGCTTCTTCTCTCCAAACGGGAGAAACACAATTCATTATTGATGAAGGTGATGGGAATGGGTAGCTACAACTTTAAAGGATGGGCGGTAGAATCATTCATCAGAAAGCACACGGACAAGTAAGAAAAACTCGCCAATCCGTAATGTTGCTTAAGATGATATCAGATGGATTGTGCGAACGAAAACTCGTAGTCAATAGTCTCAACTACGTCATATTGCAAAGATCTAGTATCGGCCTCGGTGGTTGCGTGATCGCTTCTGATGCCCGAGAACATGGGTTCGACCCCGGCCAAGGACGACGTGGATTTTTTCAGGGGGGAAATCCTGAGATCACGCACTTCCTTCGGAAGGGAAGTAAAGCCGTAGATCCCGTCTAGTCGTTTGCCGGCTGCACGTTAAAGAACCCTTGCGAGGCAAAATTTGCGGCCCCTATAACACCGTCCTGGAATGACCGTAGCAGTTGAAAAGGACGACGTTAATACCAAACAAACCAAACCAACCAAACAACAGATCTAGCACCCGATCACTTTCCACTAATGAAGACGTTGAAGAGTGAAAAACCACGGTGTAGAGGTCACCACTAGGATTTTAGTTTAACATTTTCTTTATACTCAACTACAAAAACTTCTATGATGGTGAGAAATTACGATGCTTTGCAGGAAAATTTTTATTTCACCTGAATACTCGTTTATTCACCTCTTAGCGTTATTCTCTTGTAATTTCATGAAATAAAACATACAAAATTAATTAAAATATTCCATTATATCGACACTAAGCTTTTCAGTCATCTTCAGGTGTCACTCCGTCGATTCATCTACATTTCATTGAAGAATCCATTGATAGGCAAAACGTAATGGAATATTTTAGTTAATTTGGCTTTTTATTGTATGAAATGACAAGGGATCAGCAGTAAGAGGTGAATAGACGAGAATTCAGGTGAATTACAAATTTTCCTTCAAAGCGTCGTAACTTTTCAGCATTATGGAAGTTTTTGTAGTTGTGTATAAGGAAAATTTTAAACTATGGTGTACGAATTAAACCAACGTATTACTGCTAGATATAAATTAATTAAAGAATGTTTCTGCCCACTCATTCAAAATTATTTAGTACTTTCGGACTTTCAATTCAAATTTAGTTATGACATTTATATGACGAATGATGTTGGCTTTCAATGCAGGCCTGGTTCGTAGGTCTCCATTATAAATACGATCCTTCAGTGCTCTCCACATCCAGAAGTAACAGTGACTAAAGTATGGTGAACAGGAAGGCCACGCATCTGGAAAATGTGTTAAGAGTACTTAGTTGGACTCCACATAGTTCTATTTTCTATAGCATGAAATAAATAAAAATTATTACTTCATACAATTTCTCTCATTATTAATAAATAAAATTATTAATTCATTATTATTCATTATTATGCAAAGGCAGTGATGGATTATTCTCGAACGCGCCCGGGACAAAAAAAATTGCCCGGACGCTATTTTGTTGTACGGGGTGGTTATAATTTAAGTGACACCATTTAGACCCTTCTAGAGGCTGTTCTGGTAATCAGATTTTGACGAAACTTGAGATATATGTTATACAGACCTTGGGGAAGAGAATTTTGCAATAAAAAAAATTAGTTCACATTTTGACTGCTGCGTCAAAATATGACGCATGAATAATAACAAAAACAAGTTAGAAGCAGAGAAATTTATAATCAGAGCATTTGTTCAATGTGCATTCCATTTGGGTCAATGACATGTTCAAAGCGCATTATTGCATGTTCCACAGTAGAGCGAAGGGTTTCCTGAGGAATCGCAGTGACATGGCGTGTTGTGCTTGCTTTCAATTCAGGGACAGTCCCTATTCTTCCTTCATAGACATTATCTTTCAAATATCCCTACAACCAGAAGTCACAAGGGTTTAAGTCCGGTGAACAAGGAGGCCATGCATTTGGAAAAGTTCTCAAAATCATTCGATCATCTCCAAAATCAGCATGAAGCAGTCCCTTCACTTGTCGTGCAATGCGGGGTGTTGTACCATCCTGCATAAAGACAGTAGTGTCTAAACATTGACTGAATTTTCGTCGCGATTTATTCAACTAGCCAGGAGAGATGACTTAGTAAGTGGCTCTAAATTTTCTGACAACGGACAATATTTTCATATAGCTGTTCGAGCTTTTAGTGTTTGCCCTAACTACTTTATTAGGCTACGATATATTTCCTTCGTTAGAACTCATCAATAGGAGTAAGATGTCTTTTTTGTCCTTCCGAGTGCATTATTTGTATGGAATATTTTAATTTTTATGAACTGAGTTGTTACAGCGAAATAAGATTTATTTCCTCTGATATTTGCACCTTGCGTGTGACTACATTAATTTTCATAACGAAATAAATGGAGGTCTTACAATACCGCATTAAATTGGAAATGACGACTAGTTTCGGCTTTATTTACTGCCTTTCTCAAGTCTACGTAAGACAGGGGTTAAATGGTTTATATGTACAAGATCTGGTATATGGCGCTTGCAAGTTCGATCGAATCAGCACCTAGCAGAAATATGAATAAACTATATGTGGCCACGTTGTGTTTCTCTTCTAAGGCGCTCGCAAATTTTTCTCAATTTGATTAATATTATTTTGTGTATATTTTTGCTGAATTGACTCATATACCCCCTGTAAGTTATGCTGCGTAATAAAATGTTCAAATTCATGTTACAGACGTTCAGACGGAACAAAATATTGTCCATTTCCATCTGAAAACAGGTTTCCTCAATAAAGACGGCTATGGAAAAAGCGAAGTATACAAATCGTCTGATTGGTTTAAGACCTATAACAATACAAACAATTGCAAGAATAAATAATCTGATTGGCTGACACATAATCTGACAGACTGACACATTCTATGTTCAAAATTGGACCCTTAAAGGGCTATTTATCTTATTGGTTTTCGTACTTAAGTTTAGATATCTCGATTAAGTTAAAGGATCTCTGATTTATTTTAAATCAGATGATGCTGAAATTATTCACGGACTTACAATTCACAATTCAGCATGGAAGGAAGTTGTGTCTGGAGTCCACCTGCCTATGTAGTTCTCGCAATCCAGCTCATTCGCAAACAAATAATTTCATCGGTGAATCTAGAGTGCGGTCACATCTCCATCACCCGTTTCCATGTAATAGAATAAACGGACGATAATCGCCACAATTTTGATAGTGAAACTTGCATTACTTAATAATAGATCATGATTAGAATTTAATGTTAAATTATTTACTGTCACGAACACGCGCAGTGTGAGTGACTAAAGAGTTACGAGAACAAGGAGCATACATTTATTATTTTAATTTTAACCATTCATCATCATCATCAACATCACGCCCCTATCCTACAAAAAGGGTGAGCAGCACACGAAAAGAAAAAAAAAACAAAAAACGGATCCACCAAATCATAAATCACCAATCAATCGGCGCCACACATTCCGGTCTCTACACACCATCCCAGCTTCTTCCGCGGTCATTCTCTTCTTCATGCAAGCACGTCTCTTGTACAGACTCTCAAACCCATACAGCTTCAGATATTCATCCACCTGCTCTCTCCACTCTTTCCTCGGTCTCCCTCTTCCTCGCCCACCTCAACGTTGACTTTGCCACCTCATCAGCCACATTACGTTGCATTCCACAATCGTCTCTCACTACAACATTTGGAATACAGTCAAGTCTCGTAACTCCGGCTACACCTCTCAGATACCTCATTTCAACTGCACATAGTCGCTTTATATGCTTCTCATTCCACACCCAGATTTCACTCCCAATTTTAATAAACCAATTATACAAAATACAAATGTCAATAATTGTGAATTGGTCAAACTCACTCACTTAATGTGATGTGAGGCACCATACAATGTTTAATGGCTAGGAGGAATTCCACTTACACGTGGAAAATCACTCCGGATAATAAATAATGAACGTAGCCGTCTAAGGGAAATAATTATGTCCAACGTGACGGGCATTCCTAAACAACAACAAATTAAGACACTCTGTCTTTACATTAAATTTACCGGCCCAAATGCACTGTAAGAAATTTCGCGACCGTTCGTCGTGGCACTCTGAGCATTGGAGCACACTCTACTAAATCGCGGGACATTGAGTTCCAAAAGAACTGCCCTCTTGCTTTGGCTAGAGTCTTATAGACCCCTAGGTGACCGTCCGCCGGGTCTTTGTGTAGCACTGTCAAGAGCCGTTGCATTTCGGTCGGGATTTTGGTAATACTAGTTTAATGGAGTTCCCGTTACGCTTATACAGCAAGCCTTCTTCTACGAAATGAGGCTCCTTGCAAGGAGCCATGATAGCCTTGGTAAAGAGGCACTTAAGATAATTCCTTTTTATCTGCCTTATTAGCTCCTCATCCCCGACCCAATTGGAGATAATGGCTGCTACGCTATGACCCTTGACTGGTTTTGTTGGTGCGGAATCTTGCGTATCGCTTTGTTCCGTTTGCTTAATGATTTGCTCTAACCGTTCATACTTACGGCTATTTAAGCAATCGCCTAGCCTTCCTGCACCGCTGCTTTATACATCGAAATTTTTTCTATCTCCGAAGTGGCTTCTAACTGATTTGCCAACAATAGGAAGCACGCATTAAACTGGCTTAAATCTTGCTTATCGTGTTTTATTGTGCACAACTTCTTTCCTATATCTTTTTGCATCTTTGCTAAATCCATGGTTTGTTTACTGAGTGCCATAATATTTTGAGACAACTTCCCAACAAAGCTGGAAGACCAAGCAAAGTATTCAAAACAACGTATTTTAATTAAAAGAAATCTTATTTGAAAAATTCGATGCGATATACTGTTTGATCCACTAGACTATCTAATTGGATTTAATACTGTATGTGCGCTACTCGTACAATATATGCTCCTCATACGCGAGAAAGCACAAAACCAGCCTACGCGAAATACCTCTTCAAAAGGTACTATTCACTAGTTTCCCATGAATCTTATGGGCGCGGCCATGTTGGCTGACCCCGCCCATCCGCCATTGCTGCAATGTGCATTTGTGTGCAAGTCAACTAAAGCACAGGTTATTTCTTCGGTTTAGCACCTTTACTGTGTTTGAAGTGATTTACCAATGGCTTTCAAAGTTGTATCTTTCTTAACTACTATATTAGTACATTATTAGACCACTATTGCTAGAACATGGATTTTTAATTTGGATGGATAGGTTGGATAATTCAGCCTGCAGCTCCCCTTTTATCCAGGAGACTAGCTGTTTGGGATGAAAGGATGATGGTGAAATAGACAAACACAAACATCCATGCCCTCGGCGGGATTCGAACCCGCGAGTCGTTGGTTACGAGAGCGGCAAGACCTGCGCCTCAATGCTCTCGACCACCAAGCTGGCGGTTTTATAATTTATTAAATCTTCCCTTAAATTTTTAAAAATTAATAGACTAGTCTTTAATTTAGAATAGTAATCATCCACTCATTTGTGGAAAAGTTCATTAACCATAGATGGTTGTAGTATGTAAAGTGTACAAATAAAACAAACATGTTTTTTTAGTATAACTTTAATAAAAGCAAAAATATGATTTCTGGAATAGGTGATAAAATTCCACATCCAAATAGCATCAACGTTGGATGGTGAATAATTTCAATCAATTCCCAGGGTAAGATATAATCTTTAGCCCCAGTTTCAATCAAATTAAAAAAAAAACCCAACTACCACTGCATTTTTTCCTGGTGTGTAGTTTTTTCTCCTGTAATGCGGCAATCCAACGTCTTTTCTCTTCATCTTCATCTTCGTGAATGTCACAATCTTCTTCCTTCCACATCTTCAACTTTCTCCAGTTGTTTTTGCATCCCATCACTGCACAACATGTTCCACTAGACCTCGAAGGCATATTTAATAGTATTAAACGTCTAGTTTAGAAACAAACGTTAACAGAACGTGTAACAACGATTTTTTCTCCTACACACAAGCCAAACAAACGCACATTTCACATTGCAGTAATGGCAAAAACCTGCAGCGCCCTCGCGGGACAGTTGGCGCGACTATTATCGGAAACTAGTGAATAAGCCAAAGAAAAATTCTTAGCGAACTGACTTTCTAAGCGCGCTTACGCTGCTACCTCGACTCGAGATGCCGGGATGATAATTATTTGTTGCCCCAGAACTAAGAGTGAAAAAAAAATTTCTTTCCTTTTTTTTTTTTTTTTTTTTTTTACTGGGGGGGGTTGGGCAGTAAAAAAAATTTTTGATCAGCAACCACGGAAGCTACCACGTAAAATATAAGCTCTTTGTCACGAACACGCGCAATTGAAGAGTGTGGGTGGCTGAGGAGTTACAAGAACAAGGAGCATACATTTATTATTTTAATTTTAACCATTATATTTAATAAACCAATTATATAGAATACAAATGTCAATAATTGTGAATAGGTCAAACTCACTCACTTAACGTGATGTGAGGCACCGTATAATTTTTAATGGCTAGGGGGAATTCTACTTGCACGTGGAAAATCACCCTGGATAATAAATAATGAACGTAATCGTCTAAGAGAAATAATTATGTCCAATGTGACGGGGGTTCCTAAACAACAACAAATTAAGAAACTTTGTCTTTACATTTAATTTACCAGCCCAATTGCACCGTAAGAAATTTAGCGACCGTAAGTCGCTGCCCAGACTTCCTGGAGCTGAAAATAATGTTTTCCTTTGAATAGGGAAAATTATCGCTGCTGACCGCACTAAACCTAGTGGCTACACAAAGCGTTGAACATCCATAGGGAAGCTACGAAAGACAAAATAAGTAGCTTTTAGTAAAGAGTTAAATCAGTCCGGGCAGATAAAGGATTGGCGCAGTAAGTAATACAAAAGAAATCTATCTTCTATATATATAAAGAAGGATGTTTGTGGGTCTGTCTGTGGGTGGGTCTGTACGTTTTTTATACAAATCTACAGTTTTATTCCGATCTTGATGAAATTTCGCATACATGACCTTCAAAGCATGAGGAAGGTCACTGTCTACTTCAGATTTCGAAAAAATAATAATTATTGATAAAAAATCGATATTCATGGTTATAGCAGGGCATATTAATGAGAAATATCGCATGACCAACAATGCAAGATAAAGTTTTTGCAACAATGGTATCAACACGCAATTCACAAACACTCTGCACGGACCAACAATATATATTTCATGACCAACAATGCAAATAAAAGTTTGTGCAACAATAGGTATCAACAATGGTTTCAACACGCAATTCACCAATAACAATGAGCTTAAAATGATGATGCAATGATAAAGCAGTCCTTTCCAAGAATTATAACAATGCAATATGGATAAGTTTCAATTTGTAACACTGCATAGAATTCCTGTTATTCAGGCTTTTCTTAGAAAAGAGAGTTCTTAGTACTTAACAATTTCTTGAAAATCTTTAAAAATGATCAGTAAATGGAGACAATGGAGAGTTAACAGACTATTGAGAAAGAGTGGAAAGACGAGAGAGGAAGCTCCGTGATGTATTGAGCAAATGGGAAGCAAGTAAATAGAAGATTCCGCGACCGCTAGACTGCACAAAGTGATGAATGGCCAAATTTTGCTTCAACACATCGAGAGAAGAGTGGAAATTGCAACAACACTAAGTATACATCTGAGGTAAGATTACGTGAGTAAGAAATTATTTAAAATAGCAGTGGCATGCTTGGAGGTCCAGCCATTGTGAGCCTTTAAAAAGTTTTTTTTAGAATTTTCATTAAGAATTTTTACTGTATTAATTCTAAGCATTTTCATGTGTTTATTTTTAAGATATTGCAAAATTTAATTTAATTTTTTGAGATTGTTCTGTTTACATCCAAGTGTAATTATCCCGGGCAACGCCGGGTACCTTTGCTAGATTAATATATGGCATGTAATATATATAACAATTTCTTGAAAATCTTTAAAAATGATCAGTAACTGGAGATAATGGAGAGTTTGCAGACTATTGAGAAAGAGTGGAAACACGACAGAGGAATCACTCCTTTAGCTCCGAGATGTATTGAGCAAATGAGAAGCAAGTAAATAGATTAATCGGCGACCGCTAGACTGCACAAAGTGATGAATGGCCAAGTTTTGCTTCAACACATTGAGAGAAGAGTGGAAATTGCAACAACACTGGGTATACATCTGAGGTAAGATTATGTGAGTAAGAAATTATTGGAGAGGTCCAGCCATTGTGAGCCTTTAAAAAAATTTTATTCGAGTTTTCATTAAGAATTTTTACTGTATTAATTCTAAGCATTTTCATGTGTTTATTTTTAAGATACTGCAAAATTTAATTTAATTTTTTGAGATTGTTCTGTTTACATCCAAGTGTAATTATCCCGGGCAACGCCGGGTACCTCTGCTAGTTCTTAATATACGTGTAGGTAGAATCCAAAAGTTTGTTTGATCTTTAAGTTCCATAGTTTTTATCAATTTATAAAATTCATATACTTGAGGTAACATGGTTGGATTTGCTTAAGAGTCGAACCTTGATCTTCCTTTTTTTTCTAAGGGTTTTATAGGATTCAGCGGTTCAGAAATACCCGTCGGATTATTTATCCATTCCAAATAGCTTAAGAATTTACCAATAGGGAATTTTTTTGTTGTAACATTACAATTTTTTGTATATTTTCTATAATGATTGGCTTGTAGCTTTTATTGTTGCACTTGTTCTTTTTGCCTTCCGAATCTCCTTCTTGAAGATCTTATTATCTTCCATGTATCGTTGTTTATTTTCTGTTGTTTTATCATTGATAAATCTTAAGTAAGAAGTCTGCTTGCTTTTCCATATTCGCTGTATTTCTATTGACCACCATATTTTCTTTTTCCTTAAATTCTTGCTACAATTAAATTTAAACCCTGAATTATAGGCCGCCAACATAATATTTTATACCAAGGATTGTCTACGATAACCGATATACCACGCCCGAAACCATTTTAGATTTATTTAATAGCATCGATCCCTCCATTCGATTCACCCTCGAAACTGAGTCCAATGGCTCCATCCCATTCCTCGAACTCCGCATCTCGAAAAAATACATATCTAAACAGTTTACCTACATACTTTATCGTAAGCCAACAAACTCCACAAATCTCATTCACGCCTCCTCTACCCAACCGAAAGCTCACAAAATGGCAGCGATCCTGTATATGACCGACAGGATGTTGTCCATCTTCCTGGATAATTCTGACAGAGATAACGACATCAAAACAATACGCTACTTAGCCCTCTGCAATCGCGATCATCTCAATATGGTCTGTTCTTTCATTAAGGACATAACACGCCAGTCAAGTATCAATTTACTGAAACCCCCACACACCACGAAGAAACGGGCATCTTTCTCGTTTATAAGTGAATCCATATATCCCTTTGTCAAAGTGTTCTACGAATTTGGATTAAATATATCATATCACACTATCTCAAGTACCCGTCAATTGATCAAGAAAAACGTCCCCCCCCCCCCTCTCTTTCTTTGAACTTTGATGCAAGCGGCAGATACCGCTTAAAATGTCGTTCATGTCCCAAGTTTTACATAGTTATTACAATGCGCTCTTTCAGGAAGAGGTTTAAAGAGCACATCCAATCATACCAAAAAGATGACGGAAAGTTTAACTATGCTGAACATTTGACAAGAGAAAATGACCCAACCAAACCATTAGACAAATTCTCCGAGATCCTGACAGATTCCAACAATCCAAAAAAAAAAACGCATACAGGAAGAGATAGAGATTTTCAAATCCGTTAACGACCGAGAAAAGAAAAAATTTATCTTGAATTTCCAGCAAGATTTCGACACCTACCCTCTTTTACGCAGTGTAGAAATTTTCTAAGAGCCCTAAACGCAGTTTAACTGATAATTTGTCTTATAATCCGTCCACCAATTCAGTTGGTTAAATTCATGGTTTGAAACGGGTGGGAAGGGTATATGTCACAAAGGATTGCGACAGTTACGGGTTCCAGTATTTCTAACCGACGACATAAGCTAGGAAATAATGCTGGAGGTCGTCTGTCGCCGTCCGCCGACAGCAGGTGGCGCCTTCCGCAATTAAGTGACAACTGTTTCTATATGCTCCCTGATGGCGGAAGAAGGCGTAGGAGGCAGCATAAGCAAATGCGCAAAAAGAGGGCGGACGAACGGGAGCTTCAATTGAGAAGGGAGACTAGTGAGAGTGATTGGGAAAGGTAGACTTTGCTGATATTCCTTCTCACGATTCTATTACTCATTGCTCTTCATTAGTTCTCCCGTCAGCTTCTCTGAACGTGGATTATCTCGCAGACGAGTCTTCGCCTTCTCCTGTCGCCGTGCATCCCACGCACGCCACGAAAGATTTCTTCAGTAACGCTCCCACCGAGCAGAGGACAGCTTTTCCGCCGGCAATCTCTCTCGTCGCCAACCGCGAGCCACCAGAGGAAGTAGGGGACAGCGCTCAGACTGAGCCAAGGACAGCATTCTCACCATTTCATTGTGATACACTTGGGCCAGAGCCCGACCAAATTTTTCTCTCAAGACGCATGAAAGCTTCGCTCGTCGTAGTCACCGAGCTCCGAGTCGCTTCGTGCCAGGCCGTATTCCCCGCAACAGACTTGGTGTCATTCTCTTCGAACAAGGTAGTTGCCGGAATTTTTCCCTGGGCAGTCCCAGCATACATAAGGGAAAGCCTCGGCACCTTCGTCCCTTTCACAAGGTCAGCCGACATTCCTCTCCTGCGAGCAAGAACGCTCTAGCATATTTTTGGAGGCCTAACAGCCGCTCCTTTGAGGCCTGGCAAATTGGCTCCTGCTCTCCGTCCCGCACAGGTTCAACAATTTACGTTTGGAGTCCTATCTGTTGGAGGTTACTTGCTCTAGTGTTGCCAATAGCAAGGATAAACTTGCTAATGAGCGTCAAGCTAGTTTCAGGCGTAAACTGTTGCTTGCAGAATTATTTAAGACTAGAAGAGGTACCCGGCGTTGCCCGGGATAATTACACTTGCACAAACTTTTCCTTTCATTGTTAGTCATGAGATATATATTGTTGGTTCATGCAGTGTGTTTGTGAATTGC
>JAHWFO010072662.1:0-23383 GCA_023313115.1 Rhysida immarginata
GTTTCCTCCCATCGTTGTTACATTATTATTATTGCCGGCTTGTTGGCCGAGAGCGCTGAGGTGCAGGTTCGAATCCCGCTTGGGGCATGGATGTTTATGTTTGTCCTTTATTATAGAAACCCGTGTTGGGCTCTGGCCTGTTGGGTGACAACTCGTGGGTTATTTTAAATTTAAATAATATTAATAATAATAATAATAATATATTAGTATTATATTATTATATTATTATTAGTATACAGTGCTCCCACTAGAATTGACAGAGGGCAGGGTGACAATGGCAGCAAGAGGGCATCATGCTGTGTCAAGGCATCTCATGGGGAAGGGAGGTGAGAGGCAGGGCAAGGCTCATAGTGGAATTATATTATCTAATTAGTAAATCAATACTTTATTCCTTAATAAAAAATAAATCTATCTATATATATAAAGAAGGATGTTTGTGGGTCTGTCTGTGGGTCTGTTTTTTATACAAATCTACAGTTTTATTCCGATCTTGATAAAATTTCGCATACATGACCTTCAAAGCATGAGGAAGGTCACTGTCTACCTCAGATTTCGGAAAAATAATAAATATCGATAAAAAATCGATATTCATGGTTATGGCAAGGCATTTTAATGAGAAATATCTCATGACCAACAATGCAAGGCAAAGTTGGTACAACAATAGGTATCAACAATGGTATCAGCACGCAATTCACAAACACACTGCATGAACCAACAATATATATCTCATGACTAACAATGAAAGGAAAAGTTTGTGCAAGTGTAATTATCCCGGGCAATGCCGGGTACCTCTTCTAGTACAAAATATAAGGCAATTCCAGACTTGCCAACTTTTACGTTTTACACGTAAAATTTACGCTTTTAATACCATTTTACGTTTTTACGCTTTATATAAAGGATTTTACGTTTTTTCATAATTTCCTAGTTGGAGAAATGTTGAACTTCTCTATTGCATGAGTAGGCGATGGAACACATTATTACGGAAATTAAATCCTTAAAGTAGGACTATTTTTTCCATCATGAAGGGCGTGGTCCTCGAGATATTAGGCCTCCGTATCGCTTATCATTTCAATGTTTTCCTTCGTGTCAGCGGAAGTTCAACGTTTTAACGCTAGAGGAGGATCATCAGAGAATTAAAGGTAAAATAGATGAGGACGAGAGTAGTTCTTTATCCTTGAAGAGCGCCAAACTAACCAAAAAAATCGTACCGTGTTTAGAGCATCAATGTCAAACAAAACATTAGAACATTTTACTATTTTAAAATCTAAAAAGTCTAGTTTACTGTTTTAGGAGGAGCAGTAAACTGATCAATTTTTGGTTAGAGCAGCTTCACTCAGATCTTTTAATAATTAACATTTTCCTTTAAATGTTATTTCATATTATAACGTGATATTTTTTTCTAATTAAAAACATTAGTTCTGAAATTGATGTTTATGTTCACTTATTTGTTTATGCCTTATTTTGTTAAAAATATGTAATAAGTTATTATAGATAATGGGTTATTCATTGAAAAATTGATGAATCAGCACACTTATATAAATTCTCATAGGCCTAACTATAACGTGAAGGATTTTACTCTTTTTATTTTCTGAAAGTTGGCAGGTCTGCAATTCTTCTATGAGGCAATTCTTCTATGTTTAATTTTAAACCATTATTTTACTCAAATGGTAAAAATTCATTGAATAAATCTATGTCACGGTTTAATTTAATATATAAAGTACGTTAGAGTGTTTCCTCTTTCAGTGCATTTCTGAGTTGTTTTTATTAATTTAATTTGAGAGAAAACTCTTTCCACTGCCGCAGTACTTAATGGAATGACAGTAACAGTAGCATATATTTTTGCTAAACAAGGAAAGAGATTTATTAATCCCTGATTCACATGTTTAGATCCTTAAAATAAATCTGACGATCGCTTTTAATGATTTGTCTTCCATTTGTAAGTTTTGTATTAAGGTTTGAAAACTTGCCACTTGTTTAGGAGCATTCTTCATCTTCTGCAAAATGTTTTGCTTTTGCTTGTATATCTGACACCCCATAAATGAACGGGATATTTTCAAGATCAGCAAAATCCAAAAGTGAAAGATGTTCAATAATGCTCACATCTGTATATGTAGAAAAATATGTTTGAAAACTGTTTAACCATTGTAAATAAAATATCTACTTAAATGGGTAAATAATTTAGCTAAAGCAGTGTTTTTGGGAACGAGCGCATTACTGTCGTGGCAGGGCGCAATACTACGCGAGCATGAACATGATTGGAACAGCTAGATCCATGTTAAGAGGTTTGCCGATGGAATCGTTAATCTGAACGGCTTGCAGGGCGCAGCACCCTCCTAAAATTGGCTAGCGGGAGCACTGTTATAGTCGAATCCACTTAAAAAAGAATTTTTAAATGTCTGCAAATTTGTTCATTATAACAGTATATCTTTATAAATGTATAGTAGATATAGCAAATTTCTCAATGACGTAAAGTGTATAAATGAAATTTACAGTGGACTTCTTTATATCCCTCAATTCTGTGCTTTTCACTGATTTTTTTCTCCTTCCCTCCTTTTTCTCCATGGAGAGTGGGGAGGGAAGGAGGGTTGTGAACGATGCATATACACTGTACAGTATGTACACAGAAAAACATAAGGGTCAATCCATATGAAGTGATCCAATAAAAGTTAAGAGTTGGTTGCTTGACCATTTTTAAATATTTTGTTTTTTTTTTATATGTGATTACCCTTTAATTGAGAAGTTCAAAGCAGTGTTTAAAATTTTTTTACCTTGCCATTACTGAATGGCAACCATTTTTATTTGTAAGCGCACGACGATTTTTCAATTTGGAGACTTTAGCGTTAATTTGAATATCTCTGCACTCGATTAAATTACAACATTGTAATTGACATGATTGTTTTTAGAAACATCTCCTCTACAACATTGTTTATTACCCAAAATACCCTAAATTCAAAAATAACCAGTCAAAATGGCCTTCAAAATTTGGTATTGAAAATTTAGAAAATCCACTTTTTAGACCCAAAAATAACAACCAAGGAGTGATTTATCAGAGTGTATTTTTATTCTCTAGTTAGATATCATACACCACTAGCCTTATATAGAGCAACAGCACTGACAAATGTTTACTTAATTTTTTATAAATTTTTGAAATTTGAAAATCTTTATTTTTTGTAAAGTTTGGGGCTAGTTATCTCTGGTAGGACTGAATATAAAAATTTGATTTTTGCGCATTTTGTAAACTTATAACGATAGCAAAATCCTGTAAAAATTTCAACATTGATATTTGACTGTGAACAAAGATATGAATTTTTGAAAATGAGAAAATAATTCATATTACACTGCAATTGATCTTAATCGCTGTTGCCTAATTCACGTGTGATATTGGCTAGATAAATTAAAGCAATGAATGGTGCTTTCTTTTCATCAGTTGGGATGATGGATGAGACGTGGATTCCATTTTTTAACCCTAAAATGAAACTCCAATCTTCCAATGGGGGGGAGGCTGAAGGGCGTTGGCTCAATTCTTCTAACAGCACTAGTTGGCAAGGTGGTCAATTTCGGGGGCTGCAGCCCCCCCCCCCCCCCCCCCCTCCTGGGTACGGCCATGTAACAGATCAGAAACTATCTGTATAAGTTTAAAAGATTCAGCAAAAATTTGAAAACATAACTTTAACATTTTTTATAAGTTTTTCATTCAAAATTGGAGATTAAAAAAAAAGATTTGTTTATTCTTCCATTTTCCTGTTGATCTAATCAGCATAGACCAGCCGGTGCTGGGTTCCTTTTTTTATTAGCAGGTTCCTTTTGTGGTTAGCTCTGATTGCACTTAATTAGCAAAAAATATGTTCTTCAATGATTTCATTCAAGCTTGATGAACAAGGTGAACATGAAAAAAAAATTTACAATTCATTTAATTAATAATTTCGTATTTAAACCAAACCTTTTTATTGTTACAGTACCGTATTTACAATAATTATATACCTACTACATTTAAATTCAATCCCTCCCCCCCTCAGAGTCTGCTAAAAAATTACTTAAGTGAGAGTTCATTTTTTGGATTTAATGTTTGTGCTAAAGGGAGGGAATATTCTTTTTGATATTTTTGAAAAAGAAGCACAGGGACGCAATTTATCTCTATCTTATTATTTCTCTAAAACACCGAAGTGAACTAGAGAGCACAATTAATTAATTAATAAAAAGTGTGAAACAATTTTGCTCTCATATATATGCTGAAATGCAATGGCGGACTGATGGGCAGCATCGGTGATCGACTTGCTCGCTGTGCATTATGGTTCTCGCACCTGATTGCTGATTGGTGGCATTTTTCAGAAATCGCCCGAAATTCCAACACAATTGGAATTTCAGAAAATGCCTGGGCGACACCTGAAAAAACGCTGAGAGCTCAAAATGGTGAATGTGAATTGATCACGTTTTTTCAGACAAGCGAGAACACCTCTGATTCCAAAACGCCGACGATAAACGGCGGATGTGAACCGGCCTTTACAGCTAATTCATACGAAAATGTTTTGAGAACAAAATTCCTTCCAGCATTGCATAAGAAACGACCAAACAAGACTGGACGTTTGCTTTTTCATCAAGACAAAGCCCCTGCTCATCTGGCACTCCTAACTCAGCGGTTTCTTCAAAATAACAACTTTGAGGTGGTTTCCCATGCTCCATACTCACCAGACCTCGCTCCTAGCGATTTCTGGCTTTTTCAAATCATGAAGGACGTTCTCCGTGGCCGCTCATTTCCCAACTGAGCTGCTGTTACTTCAGCGATTTACCAGTGGCAAAATATAGCCCTAAAGATGAGTTCTCAGCAGCCAAGAAATCGTGGCGCCGCCGTTGTGAAAAATGTGTTAGACTTAACGGTGATTACGCCGAGCAGTAACAGTAGTTACAATTTTCTGGGTTAAGTATTTTGTCAGTAAAAAATTTGGAGACCTTAGAACTTGAACGCACTTCGTAATAATGTGCTACATAATTGAGAATAAACCTAGATGTAAATGGACAATTTTTTTTAACATAGAACTAAAGCAAAAGCTCCTATTGTTTAATATTTTATTATTAAAATAAATAATACTAACTAAATATAGGGTGATAGTGTTAACTAAATATAGGTTACAACTAAATTTTATTACAATGAAACAAACCATTTAAAAAGGCAACAACCATAAGATCAATTGTAGCATAATGTGAATTTTTTTCCTCGTTTTCAAAAATTCATATCTTTGTTCACAGTCAAATATCAATGTTGAAATATTTACCGTACTTTGCTATCGTATAGTTGTACAAAATGTGCAAAAATCAAATTTTTATATTCAGTCCCACCAGAAATAACAAGCCCCAACTTTACAAAAAAATTAAGATTTTCAAATTTCAAAAATTTATAAAAAATTAAGTAAACATTTGTCAGTGCTGTTGCTCTATATAAGGCCAGTAGTGTATGATATCTAACTTATATCATAAGAAAAAAAAATACACTCTGATAAATCACTCCTTGGTTGTTATTTTTGGGTCTAAAAAGTGGATTTTTTAAATTTTCAACATCAAACTTTGGAGGCCATTTTGACTGGTTACTTTTGAATTTAGGGTATTTTGGGTAATAAACAGTGTTGTGAGGAGACTTTTCTAGAAACAATCATGTCAATTGCAATGTTGTAACTTAAACGAGTGCAGAGATTTTGCAAATTAACGCTAAAGTCTCCAAATTGAAAAATCGTCGTGCGCTTACAAATAAAAGTGGTTGCCATTCAGTAATGGTGCAAGGTAAAAAAATTTTAAACACTGCTTTGAACTTCTCAATTATAGGGTAATCACATATAAAGAAAACCAAATTTCGTTTCCTGTGTGTGTGTGTGCGCACCAATGATAAGCTGGCTGCGGGAGTTGCCCTTTGTGTAGCGGGAGCGTAGCGAGTGCGCGTCGCCGTCACCTAAAAAGATTTACCCCGTCAGATTCATTACAAAACTATAAACTGTCGCTATCGGAGTGAGTTTTTAATTAATAGGGATGTGAATCCCTCGATAAATTCATCAATAAATATAAATCAAGAGATATTGTCACTACTTATTTTATATCATTGAGAGAATGATATGAAGTAGGCCTAAAATCGTGGGTAGAATTTTTTTTTTTTTTTGTTTTAATTTTTGTAAAATTTCCGACAGTAGCGCCACGGCGGCTGATACGCCGCACACGCCAAAATTTTCACTTTTATTAACAGAAACGCCGCGGCACTACTGCTGAAAATTACGGTAATTCAAAATTATACAAAAAAAAATTGGGCAATCGTCCGAGAAAGTAAAACGTGGGCAAATGTTCAAAAATGAAACTAAAACTAAAGAGGTATGTGGATAATCGTAATTAAGTGTAAAGAAGGGCTCTTTTACCACAAAAAAAGTAATGAAAAAAATAACAAAAATATTTTTGTGGTGTTTTTGTTTTTTTCTTCATTACTGTTGTTGTGGTAAAAGAGCCCTTCTTTACACTTAATTTCTGTGAATTGTTGAAATGATGCTCTGACTTAAGTAATGCGGTGTTTACATGTTTGAAACATGTTAACAATTAATATACACACACAGTGAGAAATATACATGTACATGTAATTAAAACTAAAATTAAAATAAGCACATGGTGATGTATGTATCAGGGTTCGTGCTTACTCGCAATTTACGCGTCAAATGGGCATTTTTGCAAAAATTTGACTCGTTATTTTTTGACCAGCGAGTAATAATTGACTCATTAAATTTTAACTAATATCATCGGCCATATCCTTCTCGCCATATTTTAACCTCACTTCATTTTATCACGTGTTATCTTATTTAAATTTTTAATTAACTTCAGAGGTTGTTGGTGCTTGTAAAAAGTTGGGTGTTAAAAAAATATAAAATTTGACTCGCATCATATGAAGTTTGACTAGCAGTTTTTTGGCTCAGGAGTCAAATTGACTCTTAGATTTTTGGTCCTAGAGTGAGCCCTGATGTATGATCTTACTGTATTAATGAAGGGCAGTCGCCCGTCAAGTAAAGCCTTCCCTTCTCGTTGCCACACGGTATGGGTCCCGAGTGAGTTGCATGCATAAAATATCTCTGGGAAGAACTGGAACCACGGATACGAAATCGAACTCGACGATAGTATTTGCTCTCATCTCTGGCAGCAGCCTTATGGAATGAACGGTGAACCATGGTGTTTCTAAGAACTCCCTATCGGGGGGAGTGGATGTAATGTGAACTTGGCTTAATTAGCCCATGGGCTTAAGTGATGACATGTCATTTCATTTTGATGCATTACTATTTACCACTTTCGCATGGGCTGTTTAAGGTATTGACCAATCAGAGCAAGACACTTGAACAATGAACGTTGTAATGAAGGGATAATTTAACCGAGGGAACATAAAATTAGTTCGTTAATTTGAAGTATGTTAAACTGAAACCTTTTAACATTAAAACACCTAGATTTCGGCCAGGGATTTTAAATTTATACGCTATTTTGAAATGTATAGTAAAGTGAGGTACATTGAAATGGGATTTTACTGTACGTTGAAATGGGATTTTCATCCTCTTTTTTCCTGCCAAGTGAGTTAACCCAATGCCAAATTGAGACAAAGCAAAAATTTTTTTTCCTTCAAAGTTTGCTATATCCAAACAAAAGTTACGTAATAGCCCTTGAAATGATTCTTTATATACCTATTTTCTTTATAACTAAAGAAACTTTGTATAATTTCAGTGAACCTGTAGTTAAGGAATTCAATCAACTTTGCTAAACCTGCTTTTTCGTTATAATGATGATCATTATATGTGGGTTAGACTGTATTATTATTATATTTCGTTATAACAACAAGGGATAGAAACCAACCAGATAAACTGGGAGGCTGAACCCCGTGTTGTCCCCCAACAGGCCTAAGCCCAGAACAGGGTTAATGAGAAACATGTAAAAGAAAAGAAAATAGTAATAATTGGAAAATACTAATAATACTAAAAAAATATAAGAAAAAAAAAATGAATAAAGGAAAATGGATGCCCCTTAATGTCACAAGGTCAGTCTTATTGAAGTTAACTAAGTAATTATTAACAAGCTTCGTGAGTGGATTCAAATAAGTTATGTTAGTCCTCCATTTCAATGGAGGTTTGATAACAGATCTTTGGCATGTTTTTATCAAGCTCTGAAAGTTAAAATCTTTAATTAAAGAGTGGAAACTTAGATTATCATGAAAGATACTGAGCAAAGTATTAAAAAGATACCTCCTAATTATAGAATGAATATTACACACATTTTGAAATAGATGAGATTGATTCAAACAGTTAAAATTTCTGACTAAAAGATTCTTAAAACTGGTAATCATGCACTGGAGTATGGAAATAGCTTGCAGATTGCTGTCATACCAAATCCAAGCACAATAAACAAGCTTGGAAATAACAAACGTTTTAAATAATAATAGCAGTGTCCTAAAATCAGCAAAAAAATGGATGGTACGCTTAATTAAACCCAGGTGGCACGAGATATCCAAATGAATCTGTTCAATATGATTGAAGAAAGAACAGTTTTATCAGTAAGAACGACCCCCAGATCCTTAAGGCTGTTGACTCTAGGAAAGTGTTCAAGGGCCCATTTATACCATTTATTATAATCATATCACATTAACAACTACACGAAGGGCATCAGCACATTGTAATGGTATAAATCGTATTGCAAGCATAGAAGTAGATGCTATTATTTTTAACATATAAATAAAGTAAATGCTTTAACATTACCTTACACCTGTATTTTCAATTCAGTATTTCAATTTTGAAATGATTTTGGCACACAAAAATTGATGATGATGAAGAAAACCATCCTCAGAGCTGCCGTAGTTGTGTAAACTGATTTGTGATGTCACACAAGGTGATTGATATTTTAGTGGGTGAGGCTAAGTAACAACTTACAGAAATTAATTAGAAACTGTAAGGATTTGAGAAGCAAATATTTTTGTATATTATCTAAGAGATGCGTTCTTTAATTTGACACATTTAAAAAGATCATGCATAGCTCCATTGCAGTTGAATAAAAGAACTATATCTGAAAATTTGAAAAATTTCTAATTCTGAATTAATTGTAGTTATGAGGGTAAGTCAAATGAAAACTGCAAAATTGTAATTAAAATTCCAAATTTTGCCCTACAGTGTTGTAATTCTGAAGATCTGTTAAAAATGAGTTGTAGAAATATCCAGTAGGTGGCAGGAAAGTAGAGACAAGCAAACGTCACAGCAGCAGTTTAAAGATTGCCGTCCCACTTCAAAAATGCACCAAAGAAGTTTATACCATAATTTATGGTAATAACGCTGCAGCAATGGACAGGCCGTAGGGCTGAAATTCACCTTTTTCTAAAAATAAAGCATAAGATTTGCCGCAGCGATAGTTATGCCGCACCCCCCCTTCTCCCCTTATGATAGACATTTAAAACAAATTGGCTTAATTTAAGAGCAATATCTATTTTAATACATGCAAAATTAATCAAATAGATAAAAACTGAACTTCAAGAATGTCTTTGCACCTTTGAGAATGGTTTACAATATTGGCGATACCACAATAGATAAATGAAAATCATTACCTATTCGAAACTTTCAAAATCAGAATGAAAAACAAAAGTCAAATATTCTTCTTGAAGATTCAAACATTCTTCTTCATTTTCTTTATTTTCATCATTATCATCAGCAATAGTTTTGTACAGTAAACAAGCAGCTCTTTGATTAGCATATAATATACATCACAGAACTTTAATTTCCCTGTATATACAATGTACAGTTCATTATATATTACATTAATTCACTTTTCATTTGAATTTCCCAACGAAAGAAGCAATGCTGAAGTTGCCTTTCATATTGAGAAGTTGCGTTCGTATTTTTTTTTGGCGATGGGAAATTCAAATGAAAAGTGAATTAATTTAATATATAATGAACTGTACATCGTATATACAGGAAAATTAAGGCAATATAATGTATATTATACGTTATTTTGTTTGATTTTCATCAGGACAGAATGCAACTTCATCACATCAAAGCAGTATCAGTTTTCAGAAATCGTTCTTATGCCGTTAGGAAAAAAAAATTTTTATGCTGTTATAAATTTTTTAATACATAAGCTGCAGTGTTATTACCGTAAATTATGGTAAGTGGTAATGCATGTTTGCCACAGCGGCAAGTTTATGAATGGAGTGTGAAGTTCACAAATGGTGTGACAGCAGTATCAGACGCCCCTCACCCGGCTCAGGCATAATGAGTTGTGACGCCAGAGAATATTGCAAAAGTTGAAGCTTTAGTGTTGGATAATTGCAGAGTAATGCCGAGAATTGTTAGACATTACTCATGGCTCAGCCCACCACATCATTTCAATAGGTTTCACACCTTCATTACTGTAGATTTACAAACTGTGGGGCGAAATTTGGAGTTTTAATTAAAATATTGTGACTTTCATTTGACTCGCCCTCGTATTTTCATCTTAAAAATGTATACAAGTAGCTTGTAATGATAGAAGCTAAATGCTATTGGTTTCCCATAAATCAATAATGGAAAAGATGGTGCTGATAAATAATTTCAGACCTGGCTAAGTGCCAAGAGTGCTGAGGCAGAGGTCTTGTCACTCTCAAGATCAGCTGGTTGCAGGTTTGAACCCACTAAGCACATGGATGATTGTGTTTGTCCTGTACTAACAACTTGGGGGAACTGAGCTAAGTTGCAGTAGAGCAATTTCCTGCTAATCTGAATTACTTAGTATTAAAAGAATTACTTCTCTACACTGAAGGGTAATAAATAAGAGGATAAAGACTAAGAAGAAGAATTTTAGAACACCAGTTTTATACAATCGATTCTCGATATAAGGAATGCCTCGTCATAACGAACAGAGCAGCTGGTCCCAACCAAATTGCTTATACATCTTATGTATATACCTTCTCGATATAACGAACCCTGATATAACAAACTTCTTGTTTTAACGAACGGTTTGTCTGGTCTTTTCACTATCATGCAATGGAAAATGACTCTCGATATAACGAACAGCAATTTGATTGGTCATTGAGCATGCAGCACAATGATGCAAAAAAATTTTCAAGTTTTAGTTTCATTTTCGAAAGCTAACCACTGACAAAACTGCCGGCGAAACGGAAATCAATCGATTTGAAAGTAAGTTGAATGTGTATCATACTAACTGTACTCGGGTTCCCATTATGATATCAGTAGAGCAGTTGCATAGTTACATTAGAAAAATCTGATGTGCCTATGGGTGAATGACTCAATTAGGAATTCAGGCTTCAAGTGCAGACATTTTTTTTGTACATACTGTAGTTGTCTTTCTCATGTTAGTATTTTATATTTTGTTTTAAAAATTCGAAATTTATGACATGTATTTTAAAATAAATAAATATATTGCTATGTGTGTACAGTGGGGTGCAAAAAGGTTTTTACCTGCCCCGTAGGGGCTGAGCTTTCTGGATGTTGATCGGTTGCAAAATCAGGTACTTGTACTGAGAGGCAAGGCAGATTAGAATGGACCTGTTTCTTCTGAATGAAAATAGGGTAACAGGTATACGCTTGGGATGTGCTCGTCGCGTGCTCCCTCCTGACAATAATAGGCGATAGCAGCTGACAGCAGTATCGTTAAAGTCTCTGCCTACTGCCTCGAATAGCAGAGTTCAAATCTGATATGGATAGACAGTTTGTTTGTTTTTTTGTTCATTATCGCGTTTTTGATTTCGTTTAAGTTTTAAACAGTGTATGTAAAGATTACCATAACCAGATTAAAATGTTTTCATCCAAGTGTACAATTTGATCTGTTTATTTGAGGGTTTAAAAAAACTTTTCATGTTAATTGCCATGTTATGCTTTATTCTACATTTTAGTTTTTAATAAAATATACACTAATTCAAATCACCGTTACTTTTACAAAAATCGTCTTCTGTTCAAATCATTTAATATTCTCTACTATTAAAATATAAAATCCTATATATTAAAATGCAAAGCATTTTTTGTAAGAACAAAACTGGCACTTCTGCGCATGTGCATCTGAAGCCTACAAAGAAAGTTACGACAATCCATCAGAAGCCAGGGATTGTTGTAACGAGACAATATTCAATCATTGTTTTGAATTAAATAAACTGAAGATTTGCAGAAAGAAAATCATGCCTTGATCATTTTATGACGTTTCCTTGTGACTACTGAAAAACTCTGTAAACGTTCTGTTAAATGTTATATCGTTAGAAAGAGCTTTTAAAACTGATCATTTTATCCGCGGAACTGTGTCTCAGGTTAATACTTTCAGAGAAATTTAGTTTAAAGCTATTTTGATTTTATATATTTAATTAACTTGTTTCTTATTCTTTGGTCATAATGAGATATTTAAGCTCTGATTATTCTGTTTGTTTGTGCATAATGATTATTCTATTTGTTGCTCTGACAATTTTTTATTTTCTTATTTTTTAATTAAAGCAATGGGGATTAATAATAAGATAGGTTGTTCTCCGTCAAATTTTGACGGGATCCAACTAGTTATATAATAAATAAAAAAAAAATTTCGGTTGGTTTTGGCATAATTGTCGTTGATTACTTTGTATACACACAAAAAATGAGACTTGTAACCTTTCGAACAGTCAAAAGAAAATAGCTTCCACTTACACCTGTAAATCACTTCCGCATCACACCATAACGAGCGCTGCATCAGCTTATCTCTAGATCACGCATATAATTATATCGATACTGTGCACCATTTATGTTACATTATAAACCAAATAGATTAGTTTATTATTAATAAAACAAAATTCTCATCAGAACAGCCAAAATAATCTTTTAGTTGAGCACGTGACGTAAAACTTGCCTACCCTCGATGCTAAGCAAAAACTTAATGGAATCGTTCCATAATAAGCGTGCTCGACTTGACACCTGGAAAAAGTAATCTCATTGGATTGAAGTATTGTAAGGAAGCAGAACAATTTTGACCTAGGTAAAAACCTTTATGCACCCGACTGTACATGTATAAGTAGGGGAGAGCGGGGAATAGTGAGACATTCAATGTAGCATCCAAAAAAGACATCACCAGCAACTAGTGCTACCATAGCTAAAAGGTGAACTTAGTCATCTATGCACTCATCTAGTTTCAGTTCTCTAGAATTGGGGAACAGTGAGACGGGTTTCTCAGTGTTATCCACCACAGCATGTTGAATTCTGCATGATGTAGTATATCAAAGAATCATTATTGTTTGGCAAAAGAACTTCATATTTTATATTTTCCTTAAATCACAATAGTTATAAAATTTTAAGCCAACATATTATAAAAGTGTTATTATTCTCCTTTTTGTACTCCTTTTCAGTGTTAATGTATGATTTTAATCTTTCAAAGTTTTTTTAAATTTAGAAGAATATGTTGTAATTCAATTGATAATTATTCTTATAATTTTAAATCAAAATAAATGCACCAAAAAAGCATGTCTCACTGTTCCCCCCTTGTTGTCTCATTCTTCCCCAACCCTGGTTTAGAAAAAACTGCTTTAGAAAAAAAGTGTCTTACTGTTACTCACTCTCACTGTTATTTTTTTTATGTACTGATTTTTTTCAATAACAGTCTCTGTTACATGTACTCTATATACTATCTATCTACAATAGTATTCTGTTGCATAATCAAAGTTAATTAATAAACCCTAAGTTAATTCTGCATAAGGAACGAATTTTCCGGTCCCTTGGCGTTCGTTATTTCGAGAATCTACTGTACCACTTTAATATTGAATATTTAAATTGAACATAGACTTGGTTAATGTAAAACAACAAAAGGTTATTTGAAAATAGAAATATTAAATATATAAGAAACTGTTAAAAATAGCATTTTTTTTTTCTGTTGTTCCAGTTAAAAAATGGCAAGCAGTTCCAAAAAGAAGAAAAGGAAGAGAGCAGATTTTCAAAAAGTAAAACTGAAATTAGGACGTAAAATTCCTAAATCTTTGAACGAAACCAAAACTTCTTTTAAAGCTAAGAAAATTCAAATTAGAAATCAGCTTGGCACCCACACAGGAAGTCCTAGTGAAAATAAACGTAAAATCACAATAGAGGTAATAACATTTCTGTACCTGTCTTTAAACCTGATTCATACAATGACCTCAACTGTTGAGGATAAGAAGAATTTCCATTAAGAAACTTTAGTGACCATTCTTAAATGTGAAGCATTGTCTGGAAATCAATGTTAGGAGCATTGTTTTTCATTTCTCTCATCATTTTGATACATGAAATTTTTAATTCAATTTGTTATGTATTACACTTTCATAGTCAATTTATAGGTATACAATTAAAATTATAAAAAAAAAAATTATTAGGTTCATTGTTGAGGTTTTCTCTTTACTGGTAATGCATTTTTTTTGTTGAAGTTTAACAGATAGTACCTCCGTTCGGAAATGATTGTCCGTTTGATACTTTTGTTAAACATAAGAACATTAATTATTCACTTGTCCTTTATTTGACTTTATTTTAATTATTATGATCATAGCAGGCTGTGCATTAATTTATATGTTCTTAAGTCATGTTTTCTTTGCATAATATGGTCGTAAAATTTCAAATTTTGAAAATCTTCAAATATTTGTTCTTAGTGGGTTAGCTCATTGATATAGTTCAACCTTCCTGGGAAGAGCAACCAGTGGAAAAAATTGAGAGAATATTTTTGTCATTCCAAACAGCATTAGAATCTTCAATGTTAGTCGAAGGAGGCAATAATTATAAATTACAGCACATTGGCAAAGATGCGAAGAGAAACGTTGGATGACTTCCTGTGATGTTAAATTGCAGCCCAGAGGCGATCGAAACTGCCCAAAATTAATGGTAATGTAACAATGACAGGAATGTCCCACCAGATAAACTGGGTGGGAATAACCATACAGGGGTTAATGAAATGACATTAAAATTGTTAAAATGCAAATTAACCTACCATTGTAAATATAATTAAATTAAAAGTATTCGCAAAATAATTTTTCGCTCAAATTGTTTATTTTCTCAAAAGAGACGATCATTTTTGAACAAAAATTTTGATCACAACAAACAATCATTTCTGAACGGAGAAAACAATCCAGTTCCAACAGGACATTAAGAGAAAATGAGCATGTGGTATTTGACACACCAAATTTTAGCATAATTTCCACCATTGTCTAGGCACTTCTTGTAGTGTTGCACTAACAAGGGAATTCCACATAGCCTATTCAATTTATATAGACTTTAACAATGGAGTCTTTGTATGCTTAAATTTTTTCGTTTTTGCGGTTTATTTTGAAAGAAACAAAATGTTGCACCCTCTTATTTTGCAAGCATCTATAGTAGCTTCAGATGAGTAACACACTTCAATATGGTGGAAATCTGAGACACGCACCTAACCATTCATTAAAGATAATCGGCCACTCTGTGATTCATCATCCACATTTTCATAAAAGTGGCACCTATTTCCATATGATATGCCGTAGGTTGAGATGAATGCTCCTATAACTCTTGCAACTGGTCAAGGTCTTTGGTCTACGATATGGAAAGGGCGATTTGCCTTAGGTTACTTCTCTTGAGTAAAGTACAGATTTAATTGTGAATACATATGATTGAATGATGGCTACTGCTGTTTCTTATAAAAGTAATAAGATTTGAGATGAAATTAATAAGATTAAGATTAATCTTTGTAAGTTAGGTCCTTGGTTTCCTAATTGACCCACTCGTTGCTTGTTTGACAGTGGGTTTCAGTCAGTTTATTGTTCTTTGTGTTCAGAAAATGAATTTCACATGTGATGGGTGATTTGATTTTCAGAGACGTTATAAACATTCAGCATGAAGCTTTGAAAATGGTGCCAGTACAATGGCAATAAATCATCACTTGCAGCTTACTTTTTAGATATCTCTCGTATATTTTGTGTCAAAATTTGACTAACTGATTTTTTTGTTGTGTTAATGAAGGATTTAAAATTTCACCGAAAACTTTTTATAAACAAATTAGCTTTTCAAATATTTATACAGGGTGTATCTACTAGGTAACCATAAAAGTTCTTGCCGGAGAAGATGTGCATATGGGTTCTTGTTGCCATAAAAGGAAGCGATAGAAGATGTGCATATGGGTGTATGGTGTGGTTCAAAATTTGTCAAGGGGGGGGGGGGAGCAGGAAGGTTAGCATGTATAAATACAGGGCTGTTGGGCATTCACATCAATCACATCTCGTTAAGAAGTGAAGACAAATGGAGGTATTGAAGGAAATTGTTAGATGTTTGCTTTATGACTTCAAGGTGGGCCAGACCCTTAGATGAATCTTGAAAAGGGCAGGGTAATTTGATGGGAAAAAAGGGCAGTAACCTATTTAAATGGCCATAAATATATATGTATACATAGTAGTATAAATGAAAGTGCCTGACATAATAGGCAATAAACAAATTAGTCCAGAATAGATTTTTAAATGTTATTTTATTGATACAATATTTACAAACATTAATAAATGGAAGTTTTGAGGAAATTTTATATATATATTTTTCTATCTGCTTATTGCCCTAAATTTCTTTTTAATCTACTTGCGGCTTGCAATTGATTTTATATTCGGCCAGTTCACTTCTTCAACATTTAATTTAATATTTAAAATTTGATTTAGTCTTTCATTTCCTAAACTTGATCGTCTATCATTTTTAATTAGTTTTAAATGACTAAATAAACATTCAACCTCAGCAGAAGAAAGAGTTAGAGTAATTGCTACAGAATAGAAAAACGTAAGTAATGGAAAAAGGTTCCTCAAAGATTCTGACTGACTTGATGTTCTGTCCAATAATAATTTTGACAGGAATGGTAAACTTGATTTCCAACCATTGTTCATAGGAATATGAATATTTTTTAACCATTGCTGCCATTGTGACCATTCAGTTATAACCTTTTCTGTCTGATCTTCATCCATTTCAAAAAATTTGGCAAGATTTGAAATTTCTTCTTCCTTATAAAGGATAGGTAGTGCATCCATTATTTGAGAATGTTGAACAGGAAGATTTAACACAGCTAGATTTGAAATTATGTCCGGGTTTTCAAACCTTCGCTTCAAGTTATTCTCTAGCGTCTTTATAAAAAGCAATTTTACTTTCTCCTCAAAATCTTTTTCACAAGAATTCATAGTTTTTATTAAAAATTCATGTTTCAGTACTTTTTTTCCCCACATTCCAGGCACTGTTTTTCTTTGCTTTAATAAATTCAAAACTACATTTAATGATGGTTTCACAGTAGATAAATCAATTTCATTACTTTGAAATATCAAAGACAATATGGTCAAACTTGGCAATATGTCGCCTAGCATTGCTAAGCTTCTTACAGTTAGTTCGCTTTGAAGCCATTTAGCCAAGCCTTTTGCCTCGGATTGTCTCTGCCTAGAATGATCACTGGAAATACTAGCATTTTCCAAGTCCTCTGTCAAAATTTTGAACCCTTTCAAAATTGTTACTACAGTTTTTTCATGTGATAGCCATCGATGGTGCATGGCTTTTGGTATTTTGAAATGGGGCTGATTATAGATATCTTGAAGTGATTTTAACGTTGCTGCTGATACAGTTGAATATTCATAGAACTTAAACAATGCTAAAAGCCCTTCAGACAATTTGTCCAGCAATGGAATGTTCTTAAAAGAATCTCTGCAAGCTAAAGCCAGTCTGTGATCATGGCAATGCATGAATATCAAAGGTCCCATATCAGCTTTTAAAAGTGCAGCTGCTCCTTTCTTGCAACCTGAAAGGCTAGTTGCACCATCTGAAGTGAGATTTGTGCATTTTTTTGGGATCTAAATCATACTTCTGTAATACAGCAATAATCTCTCTTTTTAAATCTTCTCCTGTTGATCGTGTTAGTTCTACATTAGATAAAAATTTCATTTTTGCTGTTCCATCTACTGACACATATTTCACGATAACACCTAAATTCTTCGTTGTGGAAACATCTGAAACCTCATCTAATGTCAAACTATATGTGCAACTTTCTTTGAGTTCTGGTAAGAAGGATTCGTAAATGCTATCACTTAAATCTTCCAGCAACTCATGTATTATTGAAGGGCTTGTATACATATTTTGAGATGATTTTCTAAGAGGAAGAAGAGATTCTGATCCAGTGGTAATGGCCAAATTTACCAGTGATGAGAATTCCTGTAATGCATGATTATGTAATGCAATATATCTGACAATTTCCATCATGCTTTCGGTGCATAATATATCTTTTTTAAGCCTTTCTTCATCAAAATGATTCAAATTTTGTGACTCAAATTGCAATTTAAGAGAATTTTTATGCTGAAAACTATGCAAGTGTTCTTTTACCTTGTCTTTTCTTAGACATCTGTACCCCTCAGTCACCCATATTCCTCGACCATTACGGGAAATACTATTATGTTTTTGACACAGGGCACAAAAAAAGAGAATATTCTGAGCCCTCAGTTTTAACTTTCAACCAAGAATAGTTCAGTTCTAAGACAGAAATTAAATTTGTTTTGTGCTTTGATTCACATCCATTTGTTTCTTTGTTGAAAGCTTGATTCTCTTCTTCATCAGAAGAGAGATTAATTTCATTAGACTGGCAGGACTGGTCAGGTATTTGTGATGGTAGGGGTGCATTTATGGAGTTGAGGTTTAAATCTTCATTATAGGCATCAAGGATACTTTTATGGGCATTTTCAGCTCTTTCATTTTCATGGCCTGGAAGATTACTTTCAGAATTTTCATTCATTTTTCCTTCTGGTTGAATACTTGGCACATCTCTGCGGGCTTTCCTAAAATATAATTATAATATGCTATTTATATGGAATGGAGAAGGCTATAATAGTAATAATAAGAGAACGATGTGGACATCCAGTTGTTGTCCCTTGCGAATGCAGATGCGGTTAACCCTGAGCTTCTAATCCTAATAAAAATTACATTACCTCAACCTAAATTAAAGAAGAAATAGTCATATCCAGGGTTCCCAAGAAAATCTATATCTCATTTCCCTGACTATCCCTGACATCGACCAAATGTATGTAACTGGCAGGAAGAGAGTAAAGAAGGAATATGCTGAGCTACAACGAAGAATAAAAAGCTTATGCATAAAATTTGTTTAAATATAATTGCTAGTGCTTAAATTAATTGTGTTCAAATAAACTGTAATCGTCATTTGATAGATTGAATCAGATATAATATACTCTGAATAGTTGCAATTATCATCATGAGTAAATAATAACTTTTTTATTTCAGCTGTGCCATTTTTTCCTATTTTACCACTTGTGACATTTTTTCCAGTGCCATTTTTACCGTGACATTTTTACCTGTGCCATTTTTACCGATCACCACCCTGCATATCTCATCCCCGCATCCACATTCGTCAGCGACAAAAATCGCGTATCCACATAATTCAAATTAGGCCTAACCCTTATTTCATGTCCGCTTCCATAATAGCAAGCGACGAAAATTGCATGTCTACATTTTAAACATTAAATAATTAACTTTTATGGGTAAATGATATGCTATATACCAGGCATGCACAATAATAATCACTAAACAGCCTAAAATATCTCTAATCATAAGGGCTTTTATGAAGGAAATCTGTTTCGGCAAATGGTTCCTATTCACCATTCACGCAAAAGTGAACGATATAAATATTCCTAAAGATTTTGACCTATCATATAACGATTTATTAAACAGATGTATTATGTAGGATTTTTTTTGATAAAAATCTTTACGGATTTGTTATAAAAATATATCATAAACGCTCGATAGAAAACTAAAAGCGACCAATATGATGTCGAGGTTTCATGGGTAATTTAGTGATAATAATCAACTTACCAACAATAAAAATAATCATGATCAGTTAATATATTTATAATATTTACACTTACTTTTGAAAAAGCTCTTTTAGACTTTTACTATTTTTTGCAGAATCTTCAAATTTCTTCCTTTTTAACTGTTTCAGTCGTTCTTGAGTTGGTATGTTGCTTTCGCTAATGTAAACTACCGGTCGGTGATGCCAGAATTTGGTCACGTGGATATGCGTGGATAATAAAATTTCCGTCACTTCCGTTATACTGCACTGCAGACCATTTGCCAGACGTTTCAGTGCCCAGTGGATTTATTTTAATTAATTGGAGAGAGAAAGTGATGATTAATAAAGACGGCAGGGCCGGGAAAAAAAAGGCAGGGCGGAATAAAAATAGGGCAGGGCGGAAAAAAAATAGAGCGGGGCGGGAAAAAAATAGGGCAGGGCGGATCGCCCTTCTGAAACTTGTGAAATAGGGGTCTGTGGGCTTGTCAACAGCAGCATCAAGTCGCCCAATGTGTCTTGCGTTTGGGGATGATGCTTTGAATGAACGCACCTCAAGGCATTCGTTCCAGAAATTCAGGTCGGGAGAATTTGCCATTTCTGATGAACCCCGTAGTCTAGTGTCTAGTGGACTAGACGCCAAATGGTTCACTACAAGCTGCTATCAACTGGTCAAACCATCACTGGGGACCTGTACTCCCAGCAGTTGGAACGTGTGCAACAGGCATTGTAGCAGAAGGAGCCAGCATTGGTGAATCCCAAAGGGATACTCTTCCTTCATGACAATGCATGGCCACATGTGGCGCTGGTGGCCAGGGAAACCATAGAGCAGCTTGGCTGGGAAACTTTGTGTCATCCACCTAACTCACCAGATCTTGCTCTAACGGATTATCACCTTTTTCATTTTCTGGGACAACCAACTTCGTGGAAAATCCTACACCAGTGATACCGACCTGCAAAAGACACTGACTGACTTCTTTGAGTTCAAGACCAGCAAGTTTTACAGCCAGGGGATTGATCAACTGGAGACACGGTGGCAGAAGGTGCTAGATGCCAATGGTGATTACTTAGGGACTAGGGGTACGCTACTTTTTGTGTACATCATATTGTTTTCTGGAATTAAAAACTGCAAGAACTTTTGTGGTTACCTATACTCCGACCAACCCGAAGTTTGGCCTGACTCCTATTGGTTGAAGCCGAACAATGCATTCCAAAGAAAGGAATGAATGCGCAACATGAATTAGTGCCGACATCATTTGTTGGTTTTATTTATTATTATTATTATTATTATTATTATTATTATTATTATTATTATTATTATTATTTTGCTTAAAAACGACTTAAAAGACAAAAAATTGTATGGGAAAAAAACGAAAAAAACCGAGCGGGAATAAAACGAATAAAAACTGGAATTTAATCTGTCCTAGAATTTTAACCGGAATTCAGCCAAGATGGCTGAATCTATGGCTGAACTGAAAGCAGTTCAAGCGCGGCAAACACAGGCTCTTTACTTGCCAGTAATATATTTTCCACAAGACAAAAATATTATGTTTTTGTATTATTATAACAGTGTATTTTAAATAAACAGGTGGTGGCCTTACAGTATAACAGAGGGACATCAGGAGTTCCAACTAGTTTCGCCATTTATTCCCGGCTTTGTCAAGGATATACAGCAAGAGGCATGCAAGCCTTTATATATACAGAACAGTGGTACAAGTTAAGCAATGAGCGTAAATACATACAAGAACCAATAGGATATAAAGCAAGGGGGGCCAATGAGTTCAAAAAGGACGTAATGGCTAGTAGAATAAAATAGAATAAATACAAAAATTTTTTTAAGATACACAAAAGAGAAGGAGATGGTGCGTTTAACGCGGACCGAAAAGAGAACATATCTGGTTGTTCGAAGAAAAGAGAATTTACATAAAAAAACAAAATAAAAGGGGTAAGAAACTTACAAAATGCAGAAGAAACATAAAATAAAAAATAAAAAAAACGAGAGAAAATCATAGTAGATCAGATAAAGAACTAAGTATTGCAAACACATTAAAGTCCGTCTGACAATTGAGAAGCAAGTGTGGGGTGGACCTCTTGGCCTTGAATATTTCAATCGCTTCGAGGGTAGCAGTTTTTTCTGATTTATTACAGATGTGCAAGACAGACATAATCTCTTCTTTTGTCTTCAAAGTGTGTCCGGAATCTGCGAGATGGTTTGCATAGTGGGAGACACGGTCCCGTTTTTTATACGAGTCAAGGTGTTCCTTGATTCGCAATGCAAGATTGCGGGTCGATAATCCCACATAGAACATATCGCAAAACGCACAATTCAGGCGGTAAACTCCGGATTGGGAATATCATCTCACCTGCCATCCAAAGAGTAGTAAAACCAGCTGTTGAAATTTTACTTTTAACTGCGAAAACCTCATAAACAGTTTGTTATCCGAACCATGTTATATGAACTTTTGTTTTCATCTCGCTTTGGGGAATCACCACCAGAACTTTGTGACAGGGGGTATATATAAGTTCTGAAGGTGATTTTCTTTAGACAGTTCGTTGGAGAAAACTGTTGCATTTCTACACTTCATTTTGGTCTTAAATGAAAGATCTCAGTCTGTAGATTTGTCAGAGTTAGTTTTTGTGTCCATAATTACTATTACAGTGATTAATTTGGCAAGAAGATTTTTGTAGATTTTCGGCTAAATAGAACCTAAGAATTCTAGCCAAATCAGAAAAATTATAGCCAAAACCTATGTGTGCCTTTTGGGATACGATAAGTATCAAAATAGGAATTTTTGGTCAGAAACTGTTCGAAATAGAAAATTTAAAATAATGATAAATAGTTAACATTTAAAACAATATTCTTTTAAAGATTCACTATTTTACACACGTTGTATTGTATACAGTTATAATTTTATAACGTCCATTTTACAATACAATTGGTTTATTAATGTTTAGGTATATAATCGATTTTCATCCTTTCGGACATCATCAGTATTTTCAGTTGAGATGTTTAAATGTCTTACAATGGTATTCTTTTTAAATTTTGAACAATATTTCTTCTATTCATTGTTTTTTGTGTCAATGAAAACTAAAAACAAATCCAAGTCAGCCAAAAAAGCTATAAAACATGGAACAAAAATTTGGATTAAAACAGAAATTGAAGAATGTTATAAGAAAAAATCCAACCTGAATAAACAATTATATAAAATTCAATTACAAGGAATGACGAAATTTTTGGCAGAGCTGTGGAATGAATACATGAAGAAAATCTCAGGTAAAATAAAAAATATAATACAAAAGAAGAAAACCAAAATTAATAAGAAGCTAAATAATTTAAGAAAGAAAACATTAAATAGCGAACATTCAATACAAATAGAAACAAATTTCCATCAAACTGTAGTAAATCTAGCAAACATAAAATTCACTAAAGAAGAAGAATCATTAATAAATAAAGGCCCAAATTATTGTATTAAACAAAAATGGAACAGCAAGGACTTAATAAAGACAATAGCCGAAGTGGAAACCAATCTATATCACATAAAAGAAGACGAAAGAGATGAATGCAGAGTAAACATCGGAAATATAATCACAAAATACAAAGATAAAG
>JAHWFO010072671.1:0-17359 GCA_023313115.1 Rhysida immarginata
TTTGTGTAACGTTTGGTAACTGCCTTTAGAAACATCCTGTATACACATAAACAGATTCTGTGTCCGAAAATCAAGAAAATACAGGATGTTCATAAAAAATCACTCCCATTACTATATATGCTAACTTTTGAATGTAATAACGATCATCTGAGCAAGACGTTTTAGCTGACATATTCTTTTATTGTAGAAGCGGCACATAGGAGTCACGATGGCAACTAATGTGCTTTAATTTGAGAATTAAAGCACAAGTGGAAAAGTTTATAGAACGCCATCTTTTGTTCTGTTGATGCCAGTGCCTGCTATGGACAGTTTCTGCAATAAAGGAATAGATCAGAGAAAATTTTTGCAGTTTCGTTGCACATACAGGGAAAAAAAATATACAGGGTTATACTAAATACTGTTAAGTACAAATCTTTTATGAACCTGTAATATAGATGATCGCAATTTAATGCTACTTCATTCTCATTTACCCATTTTCACTCATGAGATCATGGAAAAAAAAAAGACAGTTCAACTTCCTTCTTCTTTGAAAACTGTTTACTTAACTGAAAAGAATACCGTTGTGTCAGAAATCGGAAATGAGTAAGAAGTTAGAAAAGACTAAGAAAACAGTTAACTCCTCAATTTTAATATGAAAAACATATTGAAACTCGAACTATATATTTACCTAATAAAAATTAACGGACGCAATATTCAAACACGACCACATTAAACTCAGCAAATGACTTATCGAAATTTTTTAGTCACAATTATGTCTTCACATGTTTGTTAATTTTATATCAATTTCACTTCATTCATTTTGTTAATCATGACTATTAATAAAGAAAAATCATGAGTAGAAAGTTTATTTGTCGATGATAAAACGGGAGGAAACACAAAGCAAAATGACTGAGAACATATCCCAGAAAACAATATGGCCAGTCAACTGATTCATCCAACAAGAAATTAATCCCTCCAAGTTCATCTTTTTAACTTCCTATTTTTGTTATTATCGAACGAAGTATTTAGAAAATATAAAAGCTCTATCTTCTTTCCTTTCTCATCATTTCCGAACGAATGATATAACACATGCTATATGCTGCCCTAGTTTTAAAGACCAAGTGATTGCCACCCCCACAACTTCAACCCCACTGGAACAATTTGGCTCAAACTTCATAGTAATGTAGATTTTGCTTAAAGGAATCCGCATATCGAATTCCACTTCTTTATATATTTAAATACCACGTAGATAACTAAGTCCCCTCTAACCCCCACCCCCGTAAATGCGGCCCCAGTGGTCTAATCAAACTCAAACTAAATAGTGAAGGAGGACTAGATAAGCTTTTTTCTGAATTTCAACCTTCTACGTAGAAAAAATGTAGAAAATATGAAGGGGACAGACAGAAGTACAATGCCCGTACAAGCAAAACCAATAAGTGCTTCATTCTTCCTCTACTTAATACTTAATAACAACGTAACATAGATCAGATACTGCGAGGGGGTGATCAAAAAGTAAGGTTACAAAGCCTATAGTGAAACGTATACAATTTATTTCATACAACTGATAGTATATACACTATATGATCAAAAATATCCGGACACCTCTCACAGATCATCGATTGGCCCAATGTCACATGATAATGACTTGCACATCATTTAAATAGCTTCCCACACCTTCAGACACAACTCTGCTTGGACATTGGCAAGAATGGGTCGTTCGGCAGAGCTCAGTGAGTTCCAACGTGGAACCATCGTTGGATGTCACCTATGCGGCAAGTCCGTGCGTGACATTTCCAGCCTTCTTCAGATACCCAAGTCAACAGTAGGCGATGTCATTATGAAATGGAAGACCCGGGGATCAACAACAGTTCAATAACGAACCGGTAGACCCAAGAAACTAACGGACAGAGACCGTCGAGTGCTTCGTCGTGTCACCCGCAGCAACCGGAAGTCCTCGGCGGAAAAAATTGCCACAGAGTTTCGAAACGCCTCTGCAAATGATGCCAGTACCATGACAATTCGGCGGGAACTGCACACGATGGGATTCCATGGCCGTGCTGCTGCCCACAAGGCCCACATCAACAGGGTCAACGCCAAGCGACATCTGGAGTGGTGCAAAGCCCACAGAAACTGGACAATGGACCAATGGAAACGTGTAATGTGGACAGACGAATCTCGCTACACACTCTGGCAATCCGATGGACGAGTTTGGGTTTGGCGCATACCTAGAGAACGCTTCTTACCTGAGTGCACAGAGCCCACAGTCAAGTTCGGAGGAGGAGGAGTCATGGTGTGGGGCTCATTTTCATGGTACGGACTGGGCCAGCTCGTTCCTGTGCAAGGAATCATGAACTCCGACCGTTATTTGAATGTTTTGGACAACTGTGCACTTCCAACGTTGTGGCAATTTTTCGGAAACGGGCCATTTCTCTACCAACACGACAATGCTCCGTGCCACAAAACGAGGCGTGTACAGCAGTGGTTTGCGGACTCAGGGGTCAAAGAAATGGGTTGGCCGGCACAAAGTCCCGACCTCAATCCTTTAGAGAGTCTGTGGGATGAATTGGAAAGACGCTTGCGGGCCAGATCACATCGGCCAACTTCTGTACCTGAACTGATTCTCGCTCTTCGGGAGGAATGGAGGAACATTCCGTAAAGTACCTACCAACATTTGGTGGAAAGTCTTCCCCGAAGGGTGGAAGCTGTGATTCGGGCAAAAGGATGTGCAACGCCCTATTGATTTCCATGAAATCGTGGCTAGAGCGCAAACGTGCATGTGTCCGGATATATGTGATCATATAGTGTACATTAAGTTATTTTTTGACATAGTCTCCATATCGGTTTAGGCACTTGCCGTTCGTGGGATGACTGTGAATATTCTTTCTGGTAAAAGTCCTGTCCTTGCGTGATCAGCCACGTTGTCGCGAAGTGTTTCACCTCCTCGTCTGAAGCGATCGTCGGTCTCTTAGGTGCTCCTTTAAGTGAGGAAAGAGGTGAAAGTCGCTTAGAACGAGGTCCGGGCTGTAGAGAGGGTGTTCGATGTCCCAGCGAAACTGCTTCAAGACCGTGGTGGTCTTCTGGGCTGTATGAGGTCACGCGTTTTCGTGAAAGAGGATGACGCCCTCGATGAGAAATCCTGGCCGTTTCCTCCTGATTGTTCCATGCAATCGTGTCAAGGTCTCGCAGTATCGCTCAGCGGTCATTGTGTTCTCTTTCCAAAAAATCTACGAATATGACTCTCGTGCTGTCCGAGAACACTGTGGCCATCACCTTCCCGGCAGATAGCGTCACCTTAAACTGGGCGACCTCATACAGCGCAGAAGATCACCACGCTGTTGAAGCAGTTTCGCTGGGACATCATCGAACACCCTCCCTACAACCCGGACCTCGCTCCAAGCGGCTTTCGCTTCTTTCCTCACTTGAAGGAGCACCTAGGAGACCGACGATTCGCTTCAGATGAGGAGGTGAAACATTTCGCGACAACGTGGCTGAACACGAAAGAACAGGATTTTATCAGGAGGGAATATTCAAACTTATCCCACTAACCGACAAGTGTCTAAACCGATATAGAGACTATGTCGAAAAATAATCTAATGTATGTACAGGGTGTTGCAAATAACTACAGGGAAGTATAACGAGAAGCCTACCCGCTCGATTGCAGGGGCCGGTTCGGTCGATTGGCAGAATGGAGGGAGATGAAGGTGGCCTGCAGCAGCCAGCAGTTTCCACGGTCGGGGATGGAGAGTGAACGTCAAAACTGTCATGTTTTTGTCATTCTTGTTCCCTTCGTTTGTAAAATTACCCAATTATCATTTGATGTCGAGCCGGCCCCTGCAATCGAGCGGGTAGGCTTCCCGTTATACTGCTCTGTAGTTATCTGCAACAACCTGTATTATCAGTTGGCTGTATTGGTTGTATGAAAGAAAATGTACGTGTTTCACTGCAGGCTTTGTAACCTTACTTTTTAATCACTCCTCGTAAAAGCTAGTAAGAAAATAAAAATTCAAGAATCTATACGAAATTGGAACAAGCAAAGAGGCAACGGCTTTCCTCATTCATCAACTTTATTTAATTTCCCTTTGGATTTACTTCCTAGTTCGCCATGAATCAATCAAATTTTCTCCAGAAAACAACTGTTGTCTACCATTGCAAGCTGTTTCTTCTCTCAATATGATTAAATTACTCGCATCTATATAAAACGATGCCTTCAGTTACCAGTTTACTACTCCATTGAGTTTCATGGTTATACATTTATCAGGTAAATCAAAAATTTTGTTTTTCTTTTTTCATAGAGGAAAGTGACCCTAAGCGGGCCCCCATTTTATTTTGGCAAGTACAGGCAAAACTAAGAAGTAAAACAAAAACACGAAAAATTGTAGAAAACATACATAGTCAAATTATTTTATAGAGCTCCCTATGAAAACACCATAAAATAAATCAATTTGAAGAAAATTCCAAAAACTTACAAATTAAAAAAATTTTCTACAACGCATTTCAAGCAAAAACAATTCCAAAAAAATTACAATTTTTATATGGTACAGCTACAACGCATTTCAAGCATTATTATTCACAGTGTGAACCCAATCGTTTTTTTTTTTTTTTTTTGTTCAAATACGATTGAAGGCATATTTTTCTTTAGAACGTTATTTTATAGTTAAAATTGGATGCTACAATATATTTCCAAGAAAATTAGAATAAGTAATCGTAAAAATATGGGGGATCGCGTGGGGGCCCGAATTAGGACCACCTCATGTATTTTTTGATTTAATGCTTCTCGAAAACTCTGTGTTAACTACTTCAAACATACACTTATACGTTTGTGTTAGAACAAGGAATAAGCAAATACTGTATAACAATCAAATCCTAGCACAAAATACGTGAAACTGAGGAGCATAAAAAGTTCCGACATTCACAAAAACACTATGTCGCCATTGAAAAACGACAGATTCAGTAAACAGCTTGTGCGCTGGTTCTCCAATTTTCCTCAACCTTTCACTGCTATGCTGCTGCATCGTACAGAGGAGAAATTGAGGGAGCCTGCTTTAAGAGCAGGTCACTTTCCTCTATACATTCTGCTTCCATTAAAGTCAGCCTAAATAGTACGCAAGTGAAAGCATTTATTCTAGGGTCTATATCAAAGAAAACTAAAACAGTTCATTTGATACATAATGATATAAATATACTGTAAAGTTTAATAAATTTTCATTTTTACTTATATAACTAAATTTTAAGACAAGAAATTGTTTTACTCAATTTACTAGTCGATTCAATAAACGCTCTTTTCAAATTTGTTTCATACTTGAATCTATATTTATAATTTAATTAAGTCGCACTATATTGGCTATGTTCATACACTTACACTTTCATCATCTTCCTCTGTTGACCTAGTATGATTTTAAAATGATTTCTTAAAAGAAACATAGCAACAACGGTAAGGCTCATCACCGAATTCGCAGATACTTGTTCATTTGATAGTTTTTTTTTTCTTTTGTAGGTGTGATTTAGGAATAATCTAGAACCTTTTGATAATTATACGAGAGAGGAAGTGGGAGAAGAAAAATTCATTTTAATCATTATAAACAAAACTCCATGTAGTGGTTTCAAATCTCTTACTCAGCGATCCAAATGCTAGGATCCTCGTCCTCGGTTTACGCTTTGCATCAGGGTCGTACACAGAACTTTTTTCGGGGAGGGGGGGCTGGGCCAATCCTGCTTGTGGGGGCAGTCCCCCATGTAACAGATATAGTTGACATGGTGATCAATTTCGGGGAAGGGCTGCAGCCCCCCCGCCCCCCCCCCCCCCTGGGTACGATGATGCAAACCCAATCGAGTAAAACTCGGGGGTTGTTCATTTAAACATTGAAGCCACCCCAGTTTATTAGGAACACCCCCCCCCTAATACTGTGTTGCGCCACCCCTAGCAGAGCTATAACAGCACGAATTTGTCGTGGCATGGATTCAAACAGAGGCATGGTTTCGTGATGTTTGTTCATGCTGAGGCAACAGCTGCTCCCAGTTGATGCTTATTGGATGGTGCTGGATCCATGCCTTGAATGACCCGTTCCAGCTCATCCAAAAGATGTTCGATTGGTTTCAAATCCGGGGATTATGGTGGCCAGAGGAATATGTTGAATTCCATGACGATACGAGTCTTGTGACACGAAGCATTGCCATGCTGGAAGTATCTTTCCAATGGGGGGAAACACAGTACCCATGAAGGGATGAATAATGTCGGCAACAATATTTAGGTAGCCCTGACCGTTAAGGCGTTGTTCTACAGGTATCACAGGACCAAGTGTATGCCAGGAAAACATTTCCCAGACCATCATAGAGCCTCCACCAGCCTGAACAGTGGAAACCAGAGGAGAGGTCCATCGGTTCGTGCTGTTGTCTCTAAATTCTGTGTGGGCCATTTGCATTGTACAATAGGGAACGGGATTCATCCGACCTGCAGACCTTCTTCCAGTAGTCGATGGTCCAGTGTTGGTGGTCACAGGCAAATTGGAGGCGTTCTTTGCGGTTTTGGGTGGAGATCAAAGGTACCCGGACTGACCGCCGGCTGTTATAGCCTATCCTTGACGATGTACGGCGTATAGTGCCTTCAGAGATGTTATTCTGTGATCCATTGTTGTACTCCATGGTTAGTTTGCGATCACAGGCTTGTCTCTGGCTGTTTGTTTTTGGTTGTTTAACCAGTCCTGGTAAGCGTTTGAAATGGTTGTTCGGGAAAAGCCTAGAAGGCATGTGGTTTCGGAAATACTCAGTCCACCTCGCCGGGCACCAACCATCATCCTGCGCTCGAAGACGCTCAGATCCTTTGTTTTCCCCCATGATGACGGTCAAACTACTTGCAGTTGACAGGTCTGTTCTCGCTTTATATTGGTACTGAATGTCACGTGACCCACTGGTATGTAGTAATTGCTATGCCAACGGATTTGCATAGTCATGGGGGTTCCTAAAAAACTGGCCATTCAGAAAGTATTAGCTGTCACGTTAAAGGACCGAGACCGGAATGCCAGAAAGTATAGAACTCAGTTAAGAACCAGTCACCTTTAACTCCTGCCATCAGTTCTGTTTATGGTATGGGCATAGGCGGAATCGGAAACTGTAGCTAATTCTGACATAATAGAAAGTCTAGATGGATGTAAGACTTTCTATGGCTATTAAATGGGTGATGGGCATTATCATTCAGCTTATTAAAAAATAAACACGCAATACTAGAGGTCACTAGCGCGTCTCGGATAATAGAATGTCTTGTTAAAAGACCAAAATTCGCTGATCCAGCGCGGATTTATAATTTTCCTTAGTATAGGCCACTGACTTTCTGCCGCTCCCTCCATACCTTACCGCGCCGCACTTGTACCCTGTGAACTATCTCAGATAATTTTTCATAAGGATTTTTTTTAATATTTTCCAGCGGCTGATCACAATATAAAGAACTGAAGATCGGGTTAACCATTTTCTCGCTACATTCCTATTAATTTCTATGTTCATTTCTGAAAATTGAACAGGGCCTGATGAAATATGAACCAAAACTATAGTTAACATCGGTATAATAGAAATCAAGGGAAAACTAAAAACGCAGAAGCGACAGAGGTTTTAGTATACTGATAAAACCCTATTTGAATTCACAATATTTTCCTAAATAATAAAATAGTCTCCATCTCATAGCCTCTGACGTAAATAGTCTCGTATATCCGTATCGTCATCATATCCATGTTTCTTAAAATGTTAATGAGTACATAAACAAAATCAACGAATGTTTTCTAATTGAACAGGAATCTTTTATTTTATTTATTTACAAAGATGACAATGCTGTGTTTTATATCAAATAATGTCTAACGCTTCCCAAGCATTTAAGACTGAGTGATGCATCGGCGAATTATGCGGGCAGATCCCAATAAGGTGGTTTTCCTGCAACTGGTTGATGGTGATTTTATTAGCACGAATTGCTTTTAAATGCTTGCATAAGTCTTTGGGCACAGCACCTACTATACCGATTACGACTGGAACCACCTGTACTGGTTTGTGGCAGAGTCTCTGCAGCTCTATTTTCAAGTCCTAATTTCGGATGAGTTTTTTATGCTACTTCTCGTCGATCCTGCTATCACCAGATATGGCAATATCAACAATCCACACTTTCTTTCACTACAATCGTGATAACCGGAGTATTATGCTCCAAAGCTTTATCAGTGTCATATGTAACTCAGGTAAATTGTAAAGAGTGGCAGTGGAAGTAAATAATATGACGGAGGTCGGATAAAGTTTGAAAATGATTCAAATTTTATTAAATAAAAATATAGAATAAAGAAATTCGAAAAATGCTTATCTAATTAAAGCTTAAGCTACCTTACTTAATTGCTTATAGAGAAGACATGTAAATAACACAAGGAATTAAACACAGGCCGTAGCACATAACATTTCACCCCCACACAAATGCTGTAGCACAAGTATTAACACTGTATGCAGGCCTGAGGTACTTTTTTTTGGTAAATATTCAAAGGCCGGTAAATGCTTTTATCAAATTAACAATTATTGGTTAAATTGCGACGAACGCTTGTCGTACACTAATAAGGTAAGTAATGCGTCTGAGACATCTTTATTTATCAACTCATGTAGAAAATGCAGCACTAACAATATCCAGACGTAACTAGCTTCGTTGAACACAACGGCTGACGTAATACAGTTTAATTCATAGATCGGGAAAGTAATAATCACAGTCGGTAATATAGCTCGGAGATCATCCTTCGTTTGCGCTTAATTCCGTAGCCACTGCGGAATAGAATAATTTAATGGAGGTAAGTACTTATTCAAGAAAAACACATTGCTCTTCACCTATTCTAGGCGTGAAACGAATGTAGACAGAGAACTGAGAAAGAAACCATTAGCTTGAACAAAGTCCGATGATTTTTAGCGTCCACTACGGATCAATTTCCAATTATCACAAAACCCACTCCGTAGCTAAGATATGCTTCCAATCCGTACGGCCACAGTCCCTTTATCATAGAGTAATAACGTATTTGATAACTACGCAGCTCATGGAAAGTCTGTACTGCCGTTTTCCCACTTGTATAAGCCTGGATTCGGGCTTGTATAATAAAGTTAATAGTTGAATTGTGCTTCCAGCGGTAAGCACTGGAAAGCGCGAGAGTTCGTTCTCCGCGTGGAAAAATTGAAGTTGGCTTACCTCGTCACGTGGACAGTTCTCTCGGTACGTTGTAATGAGGTCGGCCTCATCGACGGCACTCTCTTCCTCTCTTGCTCCGTTCTTTCCTACGGACTCCGGAGAGATCCCTGTCGTTTGTACATCCATGTCCCGACTTATAACCGACAGCGTTCGGACATTCGCTGTCGCTCGTTCCGGGGATTCAAGCGAGGAGGCATTTTTCTTATGTCTTTCCGCTCGTACCTCTCCATTACAAAGACCTCGATCTCGGGTTCTCTTCTCGAGATTACGTAATTCCCGCCGTTGATCTCGATTGGTCTCCTGCGTATTGACCGCTGATGACGGTCCTCCTGACGTTTCTTCCTCCACTTCGCACCATAGAAATAGCGAGTATGGAGACGGATCTTTGTCTCATTGGAATTCAAGATGGCATTTGAATTCCGTGACAATCAGTCTGTATTCGAAAGTCCCATAGTACTTTTACATGTTCTTTTTCAACCATTTATCAGGTTTATGATCCTATCAATTTGTTGCTACAGGCAGATGATATTTGCAACATAAGTTCCAGTGGACCATCTGAGCAGTAGTGTTGTGACGTTGTTTGTAGTCAGCCTGAGCGATTTTCTTGCAACAGCTCAGTATGTGGTCAACGGTTTCATCCGCTTCTTTACAGAGTATGCATTTGGGGTCCTCAATAGATTTTTCAACTTTGGCTTTGATTGCATTTATTCTGATGGCCTGTTCTTGAGCGGCAAGAATCAGATCTTCCGTTTCTTTCTTTAGTGGTCCATTGGCCAGCGATAGCCAAGTCCTTTCCATATCTACTTTTCCATCAATTTTTCCAAGGAACTGCCCATGTAATGCTTCGTTAGGTCAGTTGTCAATTCGCGTCTGTATAATACTTTCCGTATTGATTTTTTTCTACTTTTACTGTCTGCTTTACTTGTAGAAGTCCTCTACCGCCTGATTTTCTGGGCAATTACACCCTGTCAACATCACCGGGGGTGCAATGCTAATAGATGGTCACAAGTTTTCTCGTTTTCCTATCCAGGCTGTCCAGCTCCACCTGAATCCAGTGTATCTGATGACCGTATGGCCTAGGTGTTGATGGCCTTATTGGTATTGTCACCACTTAGTTTACTTTTCAAAATTTTCTGACCCTTTGCATATATACTTTGCTAACCACATTTTTCATTTGCCCGTGCTTGATATTATCCAGTTGCAGTATGCCTAAGTATTTGTAGGATCAGGCTGGTGGCACTTGATGGCTTTGCCCATTTGGCATCTTAAATTCCATTCAAGTTCTGTGATTTTTCCTTTTTCAAGCGCCACTGTGGCACATGTGCCTAGACCAACTTCCATATTGATGTGTCAGTGCTAAATGTTCGGACTGTGTCGGTCAGTGGCTGGATTTCAATTTCCGATTTTCCATACAATCTCAGATCATCCATGTACAACAGATAAGAGATTTTCTGTGAATTTTTAGCAGTTTGAAAACCAAAATTAGTTTTCTGTAAAAGTGTTGACAGGGGGGATTAACGCAATGATAAATGACAAGGGTGACAATGAATCGCCTTGGAAATTCCCCATTCTAATGATGACCAGCCCGTAGCTTTCATTTCCATAAAATAATTCTGCTTTCCATTGCTTCATCGCATTCACTGTGATAGCTCTTATATTTTTACAAACACCACTCATATCCAGGCATTTTGATGATCCAACTAAGTGGTAGTCAGTTGAGTGCTTTTTGGTAGTCAATCCAGGTTGCATACGGATAAGTTTTTCAACTTTTGCAGTTCTGTATGATCATTTTGTCGATCAGGAGCTAATGTTTTGTGTCCCTGCTCCTTCGTTCGTTGACTTTTTGCTCCACTGGCAAAACATCATTTACTTCCAGGTAATCCTGGATTCTGTCGGGCTATAATGCCAGTTAGCAATTTGAACATGGTCGAGAGACTTGTTATTGGCCGGTAATTTCCCGGTATTGCCCTTTTGCTGGATCTTTCTGTATACAAGTATGTTTCCCCAGTATACATAAAGATCACTAATGGTTCCCGTTTGCAGCATTACATTAAATCGTTCAGCCATTTTTTCATGCAGCTGACCAGCTATTTGAGCCAAAGCCCATGTAGTTGATTAATGCCGGGTGACGTCCAGTTCTTGACTTTTTTACGCTATTACTAATCATTTCACTTGTTATTTCCAACGGGTCCATTTTGTTTTTGGAAAAAGTCTCTAATCCACCCAGTATTTTTGTTGTAATCCTTCTCGATCTTCCCAGAATTTTATTATTATTAATATTATTATTATCATTATTATTATTATTATTATTGAGAATAACAAAATTTTAATGTAAATATTTTTTCTCCAAGTTGTCCTATACCTAATATGTTTCCTTCATATTGGCAACTCTCGTCGCTTCTTCTCTTCCTCGTACTGGATTTATGGCAACTCTCGTCGCTTCAATCATCAGGTAAGCATCAAAACCACCAAAATTCTTAATAAGCCTTATCTCCTTCGTTCTCAACTACATGTATAATCAAGATTTATACGAATAATTTGATATATTTTTTTTATTTAAGCTTTTAACTTAGCCCCCTACGGTACCGTTTTGGATGGCGTGACGAACGATGAAAAAAGTGACACTTGTCATGAGTTCAAAACCAAAAATAACCAAGTATGGTGGACACTGATATTACCTGAAAATTATTCAATCAGAGAAGTCAAGATAACAGCCAAACTCTGTAAGCCAAAATTTCCATTAGACTATTAATAATGTGTCAACGTTAGCATATGTGGCTATTGCCCAGCTAACTCTCCATATACGGTCTCTTGTAGTAACCATATCTAAGGTTTTCATTTATGAACTTATTGTGGCTAAACATTTGTACATGTTTGTTATTGTTATATGTTTATTAGCCTCCAATGCAAATTTCCGTTCGAAAGTGGATGTCAATGGGCATGACTGCGGGAATCTTGCATTAACAAGTAAGCAAAAACTAATCTAATAAATCTGTACTGTATAATGAGATTAACAGCATACATAGTTTTGCAATCAAACCGACTTTTCACAAACAGAAAGGATGTTCTCTTATAGATAATGCAAATGCTGAAAATCAGGTCACTGGAAGTTTAGATTGCGGTGGCCTTTGGGGCATGAATATCACCCTTACCGAGAAACGCAATGAACTTGGACCTTTCATGTTAATCAATGACCTATGCGAAGTACAAGTATACAAATCATCAAAAGAGACAAATCATCGTAAGTCAAAATAATACGATAATTGTTAAGTAAAATTCCAAAGAGACAATCTTTATGATTGGTTATTAATTACAATACTTTCATTTTACACACAGCAACTGAGCAAACATCTAAGAATCACAGCAGTAAATATTTCATGAATAAGAAATCCTGATAACATCCAAATCTCTAAGATATACACTTAAATTAATTTGCTTTTCTTATTTCTACGTCATTATAGGAATTAAGTTCGTCATCTTCGCGGGTCTCGGATTAATAGTTTTCTTCTGCTTCATCGCTATCATGTTATGCCTAATACTTTTTGTGAATAAGTAAGTATAAATTGAAAGAAAAACATACTGGCCAATAAACACGTGTATTTAATATTATATTGGGTCCGGGGCCCCCATCCTCAAAGAAAGCATTAAAGCATGTACGCTGATTGTCTTAAAGTCAATGTAAGAACAGGCATTTACTACATATTACCTTACCTTGTACATGTTGGAAGTGTATGTAACTAACGGCGAAGTGTGGCGTCAACTTATTGTTAATGGATAATTTAACAATGCCACATGTATTGAAATTAAGCAATTTGGACGTATGGTCGATATTTATTAAATCGCGAACTAAAGCCAAAAAATTCGTCCTAGGACTTGCACAGCAACAATGTGCAGATAGTATGTGGAACACATCTACCTTCCATGGAGATCAGGGGCAGTTCCATGCCAGAAGATGAAGCTCCATACAACGTCATCACCACCAGAATCTTGAGTTGTCTCGATAAGGGCTCCCGCCAAAACTCTGTTTACCATCCGTACAAAAGCACGTGTAATGTGATTCGTCAGACCAGAAGAGTCACGACATTCCAGATATCACCTGTAGACGAACTTTGTGTTCTCTGTAGAAATCAGAGGCTGTCGTATAGGCATGTGACTACTAATTTGGATCCCTGTTCATGGTTCTGCCAGAGATGGCTCGGAAACAACATTGGTTAAAATCATTTGTCAGTTTTTGAAGCACAGTTACTATTCTGTTTTAAACAAGGGCAGTATCGCTCATGATTATCTTTGAGCCACAATTACCCCTTTTAAACAAAGATTATGGATCCAATGGGTGAATACTTTGGACAATGATTGGACATAACCAACTCTACTTAAATAAGTAAATGCTTGAGTCACATGATCTCAAAAATCTCAGCGATTTTGCATAAAAAAGGATTAAAATAAATTCATACACGTTTCGCACATGTTTCTAAAATCACAGGCCAGTGTGTGTCATTATAATCAACTACATGAATTACTCAATTTTAAGCTGATTCCTGTTTCATTCCTTACTTTCTCTTTTTCGCTTCTTTATTCCAGATGCCGTATCCAGGCGCCGAGTGAGCCAATATGTGCATACACAAAAGGAACGGAGGACAATGATGGCGAGTATGAAGTTATCGAATATGACGATATCGAATTGGAAGATACTTATGACGAAATCGAGGAAGGCCAGAGTGTTATTCGTGAAGATAATGTCGACAAGTACGGATACTTGATCATGAAGAAGTCAACCACGACCAGTCAATTAAGAACTTTAACAATTAAAGGGGAGGAAGAAATAAAAATCACGTGATCGCATCTCAATATTTCCTAACTTGACAACAAATTTGTTTAAGAACTACCAGAACTGGGAGGAGAATTAAAGGGAAGTTTAAAGTTCTCTAAGACGTCATCGTCATTTATCATTGTTCCCTTGATAGAAAAAACCATTTGTTTAAAAGAAAACATCAAAGGGCTCGGACCTTTAAAGTGTTAATTATATATGTGCAATATTTCGTTTATCAAGCGAGCTCTTAGACTGTTTATATTTCCTGCTCAAAATATAATTTAACTTGATACATCTGTATAACGCCAACATGTAGTAATATGGATGAGATTATTCATAAGAAATAACAGCGACATAAGTCATTATCACTTCTATGTAATAACTGGATATTTGCAGTCAATAGAGACAGAATGTCGAATTAAGCTTGGACAAAGCGCATTTACCTTGCGTTATTAACTGTAAAAGAGAATACAAAACTTTGCACAACTTATTTTAGATACAGGCATCGGTATAAAATCCAGACAATGCTGTTTTGGACATTTTCACTGATTCTAACAAAACTTAGCGTTCTCTGGATTATAGTGGCATTACTATACACTAAGTGGTCAGTTAATTAGGAGCAACTCCCCTGATAGTATGTTGCACCAGCCCTAGCAGCTATAATAGCACGAATTCGCCGTGGCGTGGATTCATTTAGCCGCTGGAAGCATTGTTCCGTGATGTCTGTCCATGCGGATGTAACAGCTGTTTCCAGTTGATGCTTATTGGATGGTGGTGGATCCATGCCTCGAATAATTCATTCCAGTTCATCCCAAAGATGACCGATTGGGTTCAAATCCGGGCACTGTGGTGGCCAGAAAATAAATTTGAATTTATTATCGTGCTCCTGGGACTATTCCATGATGATATGGCCCTTGTGACATAGAGCAATGCCACATTCTGAACACTAGCGTTGTTCTACAGGTATCAGTGGACCAAAGGTATGCCAGGAAAACATTCTCCAGACCATTACAGAGCCTTCACCAGCCTGAACAGTGGAAACCAGACAAGAGGAGTCCGTCGCTTGTGTTGTTGTCTCTAAATACTGCGTCTACCTTCTGCATGGTGCAATAGAAAACGGAATTCATCCGACCAGCAGACCTTCTTCCAGTCGTCGACGGTCCAGTGTTGGTGATCACAGGCATATTGGAGACGTTTTTTTTGCGGATTTGGGTGGAGATCAAGGGTACCCGGACCCGGGTCAGCTGTTGTAGCCCATCCTTGCCAATGTAAGGCATGCAGTGCGTTTCACAGACGTTATTCTGCGGTCCAGTGTTGTACTCCATGGTTACTTGACGAGTCGTGACCTATTCGCACGAACAAGCATTCCCATCCTATGCTCACCCCTTGGATCGACAAGTCGTTTGCTATCATAGGCTTGTCTCTGGCTGGTTGTTTTTTGATTGATTAACCAGTCCTGGTGAACCATTGAAATGGTTGTTCGGGAAAGCCTAAAACACGTGCGATTTTGGAAATATTCAGTTCACCTCGACGGGCACCAACTATCATCCCGCCCTCGACGTCGCTGAGATTCTTTGTTTTCCCCATGGTGGCGGTCACACCATTTGCATTTAACATGTGTGTTCTCGCTTTATATTGGTATCGACTTTGACGTGACTTACTAATACGTAGTTATTGCTATGGCAACGGATTTGCATAGTCATCGGTGTTCCTAATAAACTGGCCACTCAATGTAAAATGTACGCAATATCTCAACTGAAGAAGCGACAGCGGAAATTTTTCCTTCCCTGCTATTATGAAATGCTTGAAGGTTTTTCTTATTTTTCTTCACTTTTTTGAGCCCTGGAATATGTTGTGAAAAGCTAGAAAAACTCCCCAGCTCTATACAACATATTTTATTCCGACAGTTTAGGTAGAGATGATTTGACCTTCGATCGTGGCCACATCGTTTCCATAATCAATTGTTTGCGATTACTGGTTTTTGTAGAACTTTGTTAAGCCGTGTGTATGTGCCTTTTCTACCAGCAAATCTGGTCGAGCTCAAAATCGAATCAACAAGCGCTATAAATGAAATGACATGACATGCTTCAGCAAGTATGTCAGGAATTTGAGTATCGAGTGGACTTGTGCCAGAGTCACACTGAACACTTATAAGCTACCATGACTAAACTTAATGTATTCTGAGAATTTTCTAACTTGACCCACTTCTGTATGTTGATTTTAAGAAAAACATAAAATTTTGAAATTGAATGAAGACCTTTGATACATCCCGTATTATAGTTTGAAGATGGCCGAAAATTGTTTAAAAATTTTATAGAATCAGTATAAATATAACCGAACCTAACCTAACCATCATCTTTGGTTTCTTTTAAAATTATGTGATAAAATTTTTATACTAAATAATTTTTAAAAATTATGCAATAATATTTACTTTGTACTTGGTATTTACATAAGCAACCTGAAAGTTTTCATGTGCGAGTGGTCATGCGAAAACGAGCCTGAAGGGAAAATAATAGATTCCGAGAAAAACATATTTAAAGTTTGAAGAAGTGTACGCTCATGGTATGTAGCTCTGAGAAAAATAATTAATATAAATAAATTGTTCACTATAATAATGTTCTATTTAGGCCAAATTAAAGTTGAAAGTACAACGATTGGAAATCACCAAAAGAACAAAAAACCGTTTACAATCCGTTCTGGTCCGTTTTCGCGTGATTACTAACAAAGGCATGGCAACTATACCAATAACATTAACACCTTCGAAATACACTGAGTGGCCAGTTTATTAGGAACACCCATGATTATGCAAATCCGTTGGCATAGCAATTACTACGTATCAGCTTACTCACGTGAGAGTCGGTATCAATAAAAACACACTTGTCAACTTAATGTGGTTTGACCGTCACCATGGGGAAAACAAAGGATCTGAGCGACTTCGAGCACGGGATGATAGTTGATGCCCCGCGAGGTGGACTGAGTCTTCTAAGCTTTTCCCGAACAACCATTGCAAGGGTTTATGAGGACTGCTTAATCAACCAAAATACAACTATTGAGAGACAAGCCTGTGGTCGCAAACGACTCATCGATCCAAAGGGTGAGCGTAGGATGGGAATGCTTGTTCGTGCGAATAAAATCGTTACGACTCGTCAACTAACCGTGGAATACAACACTGGACCGCCGAATAACATCTCTGAACGCGCTACACAATGTACATTGGCAAGGATAGGCTTCAACAACCGTCGGCCAGTTCGGATACTGTTGATCTCCACCAAAAACCACAAAAAACGTCTCCAATTTGCCCCTGATCACCAACACTGGACCGTCGACAACTGGAAAAAGGTGTGCTGGTCGGATGAATCCCGTTTGCACCATGCAGATGGCCG
>JAHWFO010072673.1:0-33871 GCA_023313115.1 Rhysida immarginata
AAATAATAAATATCGATAAAAAATCGATATTCATGGTTATGGCAAGGCATATTAATGAGAAATATCTCATGACTAACAATGCAAGGCAAAGTTTGTACAACAATAGGTATCAACAATGGTATCAACACGCAATTCACAAACGCTCTGCATGGACCAACAATCAATATCTCATGACTAACAATGAAAGGAAAAGTTTGTGCAAGTGTAATTATCCCGGGCAACGCCGGGTACCTCTTCTAGTCTATATATATAAAGAAGGATGTTTGTGGGTCTGTGGGTCTGTTTGTCTGTATGTTTTTTATACAAATCTACAGTTTTATTCCGATCTTGATAAAATTTCGCATACATGACCTTTAAAGCATGAGGAAGGTCACTGTCTACCTCAGATTTCGAAAAAATAATAAGCATTGATAAAAAAATTCGATATTCATGGTTATGGCAGGGCATATTAATGAGAAATATCTCATGACCAACAATGCAAGGCAAAGTTTGTGCAACAATAGGTATCAACAATGGTATCAACACGCAATTCACAAACACTCTGCACGGATCAACAATGTATATCTCATGATAAACAATGCAAGGCAAAGTTTGTGCAATTTCAATTTGTAACAATGCATACAATTCCTTTTATTCAGGCTTTTCTTAGAAAAGAGAGTTCTTAGTACTTAACAATTTCTTGAAAATCATTAAAAATGATCAGTAACTTGAGATAATGGAGAGTTAGCAGACTATTGAGAAAGAGTAGAAAGACGACAGAGGAAGTACTCCTTTAGCTCCGTGCTGTATTGGGCAAATGGTAAGCAAGGAAACGGCGACGGCTAGACTACACAAAGTGGTGAAAGGCCAAGTTTTGCTTCAAGACATCGAGAGAAGAGTGGGAATTGCAACAACATCAAGCGTATATCTAAAGTAAGATTACGTGAATAAGAAATTATTTTGACTAGCAGTAGCATCCTTGAAAAGGTCCATCCATTGTGAGCTTTTAAAGTTTTTTTTCGAATTTTCATTTAGAATTTTTACTGTATTATTTCTAAGCGTTTTTATGTGTTTATTTTTAAGATATTGCAAAATTTAATCCAAAAAAAAAAAATAGTCCGAGCCACTCAGGGGTTTTCAGCTAGCTTATTTGGCAGCACATCAGATCCAAACATTTCATATAAATATGAACAGATTAAAAGCACAACACTCTTTAACCACAACTAAAAAAGGCATTAAACAAGAAATAAAACAAAAAGAATGAAAAAAACAATACAACCTGTAAACGTCTTTCGAAAGCTTTGCTTTCATCTTCAGCAGACAAGGAGAACCTCAAAAGATTATTGAGAGAACTGACTTGTTTATTGGATTAGCAAGGTATATATAGTGAACAATAACCAATAGAAACAAAAAAAAACCCGAAAACGTGATCACCGTTTTGATAACTGGGCCACCCATTGGATCAAACTAGATTCACCAATGGGGCCCCTGTCCGAATTTAACAGTAACTGCTTATCCGTTTTATTTATAGCTAAGCTTTCGTAAGAGTCTAACAAGTATTTTTTATTGACCGATTTTATTAATTTCACACTATTCATATGGAATTCGTGGCCCGTATCCAGCGAATGCTTCGCGATGGCTGACTGGTTGCTTCTGCCAAATCTTGTGTGGTTTAAATGCTCCTTAAATCTTGTTTCTATGCTTCGGAACGTCTGCCCTTTGTACATCATAGGGCATTGATTACATTGAGCCTGGTAGATGCCTGATTTTTGTAGTGGTGGGATCTGGTCCTTAGGATTGCCCAGCAGTTGCTTCATTTGACCTGGATTGCTGAAAGCGAGAGAGACATTAAAGGGCTTAAGTATCGAACTTATTCCGCTTATAAGAGCCTTGTTGTAGGGCAAGGAAATGATTTTGCGGTTATTTATGTTCTTTTATAAAGTAGTGATTTCTGCTAAGAACTGTTTAAACCTTCTTTTTCTAACTAAATCCAAAATAAGCTTGGAACTATACCCGTTTTTGTTGGCCGTGTTTTGAATAATGGCTATTTCTTTTTTAAATTTGGACGGACTCAATGGAATATTCAATGATCTATCTATCATATAGATGAAAGCTGAAAGTTTTTGGTTCCAGGGATGACTGGAATCATTAGGTATGTAGTTTAAACTGTTTATAGGTTTTCTATACACATCAAATGATAGCGACTCTTTAAACCTAGAAATCTTAATGTCTAAGAACGGAAGGCACTGATTGTTTTCAGTCTCGACCGTGAATTGTACTGACGGAAAGAAACCATTGATGTGTTGGACAAACGAACCAAAGTCACATTTGGTGGTATCAAAAATCATGAATACATCATCTACATGCCTGTACCAAGTGTCCGGAAAGTAGAAATCAGAAGATTTTAAAATGTCCTCAAAATTTTTAAGGAAAATTTCCGCCAAAATAGGGCTTAAACAAGAACCCATCGGAGTGCCCCCAACTATATTTTGACTATATTCTGTGGGAATGTGTATATTTTGGAAACTGAGATGCTGATAATGCGATGACTGAACGTCCGTTTCCAAGAATTATTAATAATAAGCAAAAAATGTTGACAGAAATGAATGTCGACCATCCATTTTTTGAGATTATTCTGTTTCCCTAGAAGTGTAATTATCCCGAGCAACGCCGGGTACCACTGCTAGTTAAAATATAATCAACGAAAACCCGTAACATAAGTTCTGTTTGGAAAAAATCAGTTGGCAACAAACATTCACTCAGCAAAACAGCGTGCAAAACTGCAACCAACAAATGTAAAATTGTGTAAATCAATTCAAAGCTTTCATATTGTTTTGTAACCTTTTATATCAGTTTGCGTTTTTTTTTATTAATTTTGATATCATTTTTACTGTGTTATATTAATTCATGTTTTATAACAATTTCTTATAACTAAAAAACCTTTTGCCCTATTTCTCTTGTTTAGAGCATAAATGCTTGCAAATGACGCTACAGAAAGCTATTAGATGCCAAAAAATTCCAGATTTTTAGCTGAAATAGAACACTGAAAAATATTGCTTTAAAAACTTAAAAGGTACCCAGGTACCTTATCAGTCATATAATAATTAAAAATTCTTTTTAATTTTTAATTCCTCATGCTCCAGAGTTTCTACGAGACCCTGTTAAAATCAGTAAAATAAAATAAGAATGATTTTACCACCAAAGCGGATAAAGCGAGCACATTTTCATGTTATAGCATCGTACTTGGATATATTGAATTAATCAACATTTTAAAACACTTAAGAGAAAATAAATTAATATGAAAACTAAATTGTAAATTACTATTTAAGTAAGCTAATGTATAGAGAGAATTTATACATTAGCTGAAGAACTGAAAGGTAAATGGACAGGTAGTTATTCCTCATACAAAAAAATAAAAGTTCTTTAATTTGTAAGAATTCCCACATAATGTTAAACGAAGTGAGCCTCAATTGCTGAAGCGTTGTGAGTAAGCATCTATTATTTTTTCATATTAAATTACTAAAGTGTTTCTACGTTATCGTCTACTATTGAAGCAAGCGATTAACTACTATTAATTAGCAATATGTATAACAGTAGTGAGTTTTAGATAACATTAAGCCTAACAGCATTGAGCTCTTGAAACAGATAAGCTATGGATAACAATAGATCTAACAACTCGTAATGAGTTGGTTGATATATTTCACGCCATATCTTAGCATTGAAAGTTCCAATGGTACCATATAGTATCATATGGCAAAATTAGGGCACGTGCTACTAAACCAATAACCATTATCATTATTTACTCGTTATATTCACTCATGGCACGTTGTTACGAGTTGTTTGATATATTACATGCCATATCGTAGCATTGAAAGTTCCAATGGTACCATATGGTATCATATGACATCATTAGGGCACGTGCTACTAAACCAATAACCGTTATCATTATTTACTCGTTATATTCACTCATTACATGTTGTTACGAGTTGTTTGATATATTACATGCCATATCTTAGCATTGAAAGTTCCATTTGGTACCATTAAAACACGTACTATTAAACATTTCACACCAACATTATTTACGCGTTATATTCATTCATGAGACTTCCTTGCACGTACACGTGCCATTAGACCAATACCTGCTATCACTAGTTACTCTTATATATTCGTTCATGATATGTTGTGACGATTTATTTGATATATTACATGCCATATCTGGTTATAGGAAGTTTTTAAGGGGGTATCAGAATGGTAACATTAAACCACGTACCATTATAGTACGTACTTATTCCGGCTATCTCACGAACGTACTTGTTCGTTCTCTGTCCCATATTAATGGACTGGTGAAAACAGACTTTGAAAAAGTTAATTCGTTTTCAAGTTATTGTAATAAATACTAAGCTCCCTAGGAATAAAAAAATTCTCTTGATTTTGAGACCGAACTGCCCTTTCAATAATCGTCCAACACGTGCATTCTGCACGCGCACCATCTCATTAGCGTTTAGAGCACGAGCAGAGCCGAACCCATGTATGTTCTCAACACGCGTTTTCCGCGAGGATAATTCGTGTCTTCCAGCAATTCAATACATGCACTCTATCTATTGCAACGCAATGAATTGTGGGAATTGTGTCTACAGACAGACAGACGGACGGACAGCTGGACAAACCGATCACATAAGCACATTTCTATATATAGCAAATGTGCTAAAAATAGAGATTAGTAATTGAAAATTTACGTCGGATACCATTCTAGTTTCATTGATTCCTAAAACGTTCAATTCTTTGAAGATGTATATAAATTGGCGACATCTTCTAGAATTATGCAAAATATATTTTCTTTGAACCTTAAATCTGTTTGATATATAAGTAGATAAGAGCATAAAAAGTAGTTGCTCTCAAACTTGATCGTTCTTCTCATTTTGTTTAGAAATACTTTAAGATATTCTCTGGATCAGTATTAATATACATACAAGCTAGATACAGTATGTCCTCAAGTAATTAGAACGTGACAAGCAGAATAACTTAAATGGAAACTTTCGAAAGCAAGTGGTAAATAGCTACGAGTCTAGTATCCGCATGGCCCAGCTGATAGAGGCAACGAGCTAGAGATACGCGAAATTTTTCCTTTTATTTTTAAGCCTCATTTTTGTTATATAAACTTGAAGCCTAGCTTGACGATAGTTTATAATGTGGATTTGGGAACAACAAATATAAGCGTACAACAATTCAATAAAAGACTTTTATTTATATTTTCACACTATTTTTTCAACTCCGTATTTTATTTTACTTATTTCAAAACAACTCCATTTTTGAATTAGAAGTTCATTTCGATTTTTCACCACATCTTTTCCTTGGCACTCTATAAGAGTTTATTAGAAAGATTTGCACTTAGCCTGTCAACGGCAATCCCCTCCCAATACCCGATTAACAGACAAGCACGAAAATGTCCTTTCCACATCTTTAACTTTTCGCGTTCCTCGTATGAGCGCCACTGGGAAATGACTTGAGAGACAACAAGAGACATTCCTTTCGCGCTCAATAACAGCTGTTAATTGACTTTTCTGATGAAAAAAAGAACATGGTGCTATTCGACAGGAACGTAATCTTTTTCCTACAAAAGACGAGAAAATGAGATTTACAATCTAGCTGAGGAAAGGAAAAAAAATCTTTTTTCCCTCCTGTTGATGATCTTTAAAAGAAATCAATATTGCACTTTCAGTACTGTGTGCGTGTTTGAATTTGGCTCTTGGAACAGTGCAATCTGCTCGAATAGACACCAAGAATGATACCAATGCTATTATCTCGACGAACAGGCTGAATATGCATAATCGATAAAGTCAAATTTCAATTTACGAAATTCAAATTTCAATTTACGAAAATATTTCTTGGGGTTGAATCTGTTATGATTGGTTAAAGAATACCTATTTTGAATTTTATTTTACATCGAATATTTTTAAATGGGGACTTTCAATAATAATTACAAGTAAACTCTCGATTATCCGCGGGCGGATTATCCGCTTTGGTCTTTTTTGCGACGATAAATTACGGTATTAATAGAAATCTACAATGGTAGACTAACTTATGCAATTAGACCTACAATTAAACCTTACTGCGAAAGATTCAATACAGTAAGTGGAGAAAAAAGTAAACCAGCAGATTTGTAAGGACAGAAATCAATTGTTTATTAATTGCATTATTGCCCCTATTGTGAATAAAAATTGTTCAAAACATTTTCGTGTTGACTTTTGTTTTTTCCGGCCATTTTTGCGGATTATCCGTGGAATTCTTTGCCGCGCCACCCAATTCTGCGGATAATCGGAAGTTTACTATACAGTAGCGCTCAGAAAATAAGGCACGAGTACAATTTCATATGTAAATTTAAAAACGATTATCGGACTGAACCAATATTTTAAAGGAGGGTGTAGAAAGGTGAAACACTTCATAAGACCCAAACAATTGGGAGATAATCCTCATACAAAAACTGAACTTTTGCTGGTTTGGCGACATTCAAAAAATAAGGCACAGGTCATTTTTGCTAAAAAAAAAAATAAATAAATAAAAGTAAGCTTCCATTGTCATCAGAAAATGCATAAAATAACTATAACATAATACTCCTTCAATTTTTAAAGGAAATGTCAAATCAAAGGGTACATCTCGATTTGAAGGTCCAGAAGGCAATTACAAAAGCCGCTGAGGAGGGGAAATCTTACAACAGCATTGCATTTGCTTTCGATGTTCCATAAACTACAGTAAGAAGTATCATTCAAGAAAGAGAGCAAGAGGAGACCTCCAACGAAAGTCTGGATCAGAAAGACCACGTACTACCACAGAAAAGGAAGATAGACTGCTTTGTTGGTTATCAAAAGCTTAGCCCAGATTTACAGCAGTGGATTTGAACCGTGAAATACAAGAGGCTCATGGGGTTAAAGTTAGTGTTTCCACAACAAAACGGCGTCTAGTAAAAGCAGACTTGAATGGTAGCCGTCCTGCAAAGAAACCTCTCGTTACAGCAGCGAACAGGAAGGCCCAACTTGCCTTTGCAAAGAAGTATCAGCACTGGAACTCCAACGAATGGGCGAAAATCCTCTGGAGTGACGAATCTAAGTTTCTGCTTTTTGGAACAGACGCAATATTCGACGCCCCAAGAACAAGCGTTTCAATCCAAAATACCAAGTGCCCACAATGAAGCATGAAGGGGGATATCTGATGGTTTGGGGCTGCTTTAGCAGAAGTGGGGTGGGTCCTGCTATGCGTGTTGTTGGTTCTATGGATAAGAATATGTACAGAGATATTCTACAGAACCACATGCATCCCCACGTAAAAAACTGCATGCCCAGAGGCTGCCTATTCCAACACGACAACGACCCCAAACACACGTCCAACCTTGTTAAACATTATCTGGCTTCCAAAAAACTTCGAGTACTTGATCTCAACCCATCGAACATCTCTGGGAGGTTCTGTTTCGTCGCTGCAAAGACAAAAAAGGCATCGAACTTGGATGAAAAATGTCAAATGCTTCAGGAAGAACGTATTCCGTCCGAAACCATGACAAAGTTATCGATTCTATGCCTAGCAGATGTCAAGCTGTTATCAAGAGTAACGTCTATCCGACTAAATACTAATGTAAGACATCATCTCCTTTGATTTCTCACTTTTGTTTCAGTTTGGTATGAAATATGTATAAAATTTAACCAGTGCCTTATTTTTTGAACACACATAAAAGACATTTTCTTTTTTACAGCAATATGTTATAAAATAATTGAGATATTTTTATTTATAAAGTTGTATTTCCATGTCATCTATGTTCTGTTAGAATAAAAGCCAAAAATTGCACTCGTGCCTTATTTTCTGAGCGCTACTGTACATGTGAAAGAGAAAAAAAAACTCAATCTGGCGTTCTTAGTTGTACACTCCATACCTAAATTCTATAGTTTAAATCCTATTACAATCCAATACTGCAAAAAAGTTAATGTTAATTTAAATTCATTCCTTTGGTTCCTCAGAAAATATCAGTAAGGCAATAAGAAATAAAAAAGATTCAAAACTACACAGCATTATATGTGGAACTCGAAGATTTTTTCCGATGCATTTAAGTATTTTGGATAGATTGATTGTTGACCAAACTCTGATACTAAGAAAATCTTTGTGCGCATTAAAATAAAAGGTAACAATCAGTTAACACACTTTTGAAAAACTGTTCACTTTGGATTCAATCATTACATTGCGATATACAAACTGGATACCAACGCAAAGTTTTACGAAGCAAGTACAGCAATCCTTCAATTTTTCCGAGGGGTACATCCAATATAAACTTCTCATTTTGAAATACAACAAGAAATTAATCCTCTCGAGGAAGGTTGTAACGTGGAAGCGCTTTATTAGAGCAGAAAACAGAGCAAGGTGTGGAAAATAAAAAACATAAAATTTATTATCAAATGAAGATAAAAAATATAACTTCACTTTGAAGCACAAATGAAAGTTACAATCCTGATCATCTAGTCAGATAATTTATATTAAATTTGAAACAATTAATTAGTTTTTGCGAGTCTTTTACAGGCTAATAGAAGGAACTGAACGATACAAGTATTCCACCGCCACGTTTGCTGAAGTAACGTCCACTGGTGTCCTTCAACGATGGCGACTCCACGATGAAAGCCAACAGAATAAGAATGGTCCAGGGCTTCAACTATTAAGAGCCTTCTTTCCAGGAAGCGAAGTTCCAAAAGGACGAGTGTCTACTCGACAAGGGCTTGGCTCCTAGTACGGCAACGGAAAATAAAATACAAGCATCAAAATCCTTATGATAACAATTATGCAATGTATTGAGTCCAATATCTTAAACGTAGTCGTGCAAAAATAAAAGTCTCTCTTCTTAAAGAAAGTTCTTACACAATACGCAATTTTAATCAAATGTATATTTCCTTAATTACTTTAATAAAGAAATAGAAGTCCACTAGTTTTAATAGTCCTTATAACTATATGAGAAATTATGACTTCCAAAGAATAACTTTAATTGCTTTAAAGTACGACCTTCAATAATGCAATCTCGGCCGGGTTAAATAAATATAAACTATCATATAAATAAGTTAAACTGAATGTTTTAGTCGCAATTAAGAAGAAGTCCAATTAAGAATAATCCTTGAGAGATTTAATTTGCAACGAGCTTTCAATTACGCAATTCACGCTCGTGCATATTCAATGCCAGAAATCCTCCCGTTCCACTTGACAAATAAAATAATAGTCCAAAGGGGAAAATTCCTTCTGCGTATTGCTCTTCTTGCAACAAACACAATTCGGGAAATACGTTTTTACTATCAGAAGCACTGACGCCACGTATCCAGGTAAGTTTATGATTAGTATAATAATTTGATAAAGTCTGACTCGGGTATTATTTACAATCTATAGGAAATTCATTACCTTGCGTGTGAGACGAGGTAGAAGAATCTTCAGCACTCAAATGGGCCACGGTTGCTGAAGCTGTTTCCAAAAACTGCTGAGAACACGAAGTCGGTTGCGGCTTTTCTTCCAATGCTTCGCTGAGATGCGTTCACAATGAGAAATGAACATACGACAATTATCAGTATTAGAGTCTTTAAATTTCTTTTTTCGTCGGGATAGACTTTTCCATGCCCTCCTGTAAACGACGAGCTCTAACCTCCTTCAAATTCTCCTTTGCGTTTTCCCGTAGCTCGAAAGCTACCATCACTCGAAAGCCAGCTTCTTCTGTCTCCGTTGATTTCCTTCCCTTCTCATCTCGTCCCTCGATCTCGTTTCTCTCTCGCGTCTCGCAGACTTTTCATTTTTCTGCTCGTGCGGGTGAGCTCTTCCATTCTTTTCTCCTTTATAAAAAATTATCGTCGGCTGGCTCGTTTTTATTCTTTCATCTTTGCTTCTTTTTCTCTCGTTCGAACTCTGTGACAAACATATAGGAAAGTAGCAAAAGCATTTATAAGGAAACTACACGAGCATGTATCTCATAGACTCACACCATATTTAAATATGTTATTCATCTAAAACTACTACTGATACTTCCAAAATAAGAAAATGCTAAATTTTGTTTCTTTCAAAATAAACCGAGAAAACGAAAAAATATGAGCACATATAGCTATACGAAGACTGCATTGTAAAAGCGGTGTGTGTGTGAGTGTGTGTGTATTATTGCGCTTTCAAGTTCTTTCTTCACTACTCAATAATACGCACGAATCCACTTCACCTGAAAGTAACGCTATCGCTTCCAAGTTATGCTTGCGCGCAAAAAAAATACTCGTACAAACTACGTGTATGTCCCTTGTAAGTTCATCTATTTTTACCTAATCATCTGCATTTTTTACCCCCCCCCCCCACAATTTTCTTTTATTCTCGAACATAATTTTTAGAAAATATAAAAGAACCCTAGTTTCTTTCCTTTCTCGTCATTTTCAATCGAATGATATATCACATGTCATATTTTGTTATAGTTCTGAAGACCAAGTGACTGCAACCCCCACAAATCCTAACCCAGTAGGACAATTTGGCCCAAACTTCATAGTAATGTAGATTTTGCCTGCAGGACTCTACATATCGAATTTCACTCCTTTGCGTACCTAAATACTAGACAGGTCACTTGGTCCCCTCTAGTTCCCACTCCCGTAATTCCGATCCCAGTGGGACAATCATAACCAAACTAAATAGTGAAGATACATATGTCCATGGCAAGCTACAATCAGAATTTCAACTTTCTACCTCAAAAAGTGCAGTAATTATGAAGGGGACGGACGGCCAGACGGACATTGTAAAACCAGTCAGTAGCTCATTCTTCCGCTATTTAATAAAATGTGGTCCAAAAGTCCCATTACAGCCTATTATTTCTAAAAACCGATGAAAAATAAACATATGAATGCAGAAATGTGAAATAGATATGTGGATCTTGAAATCCCTAGAAAGCCCTAAACCACCGTTACCGCTTGCCATTGATCACAACATCTAAAACGGTATTTACCACACTAACTGCGGTTTATGCGACTTCTGGTATATAGACGCGCAACTTTGCCAGAAGGTATAAAAAAGCACAATGTTTCTTTTCTAAAAAAAAAAAAAAAAAAAAAAAAAAGACAACCCCTCCCCCCAGTCTTCCACCCTTCTTCTAGACAAAGGGTACCAATCTAAGAAATGTGAAGACACTATGTCAATAGGAATGTTCCCAACGACCCCCATAAAATAGATATAATGGAATCCATTGAATATTTACAAGGTTCAATGCACATTACCTGATCAGCTTGTCAACAACAAAGGAATGTGGTTTATTTTTGGACCGATGTCGCAATGGATCCTAAGCAAAGTAATAAGTCGAGGCCCAGGTGGTTTTACCATGTAGGGTGACACGAATCATGGAAGGTAATGGTGTATTTTTACGCATGAACTCGAGGTAATATCCAATATGCTTATTTATATCGACGCCAGCGGTGAAACTGTTTTAGAGATCGAGCGAAAATGACAGCTGCTAACTTCATCAAAAGCAAAACTCAGTGATAAATTAGTTTATACAAGAATAAATGTTGGTCTCAGAAGAGTAAAAAAAACCGAACTTTCCGTTTTGGGTGAGTTGCCATCCCCAAGAACCGGGACCGTTAAAAAGAAAGTACGTAATGAAAACGAATTGCGTTTTCGCCACATAAAATGGATTACCAATAGACTGTACTAAGGGCAAACCTAAAGTTAGCGTTGCCTTTAGCCCGTACTAAAATTTCCCATACTTTCCCCGTTAGATTCTTTAGTTTTCCCCTCAAATAACGTGGTTCCCATTCTAATCTCTTGTCAGAGGTTTTGCGCACCCGACGAAAAAATTCTCAACTAAATTTTTCTTATATAGTTCCTCCGCAGATGAATCTTAACTATCTAATCTGGAATTCTTCAAGAGCACACAGGAACTCATTCTAACCAAATTATTTTCCTGACACTTTATATTCAGGCTATTCATATCATGACGAAGGGAATTCCTAAGGGAAAAAATAATTCAAATGGCGTTAAGCATAGCAGAAGGAATTCTGTTTCTGTACATTAAGAGCAGTCATTGTCGAAAAACCATTCTGCGTTCACCATGGTGCCTTCAAGGAAGAAAGAACGTGGTAAAGCTGTTTCCTGAGAACGGGAGCAAAATCTAGGAAAATGCGAGATGAGCCAAGAAGAACGGTTCAAGAAAGATGACGAAATTTGAAGAGAATGGGAGATAACCATAAACGGACGACAGCGGATGAAGTTGCTGCGGAAATGGCTTCATTGTGAGAATTATTGAAAAACATGGCTTTCGCTGGCTTTCTCGGAAATCACTTAGTAATAGAATTGAGCCAATCTATAACACCTCCAACATGTGGGATATGACGTGAATGTTAAATTTATACAGTAATTTGCAGTAGTATATGCGCCATTCTATTAATGTACAAAAACATTGGACCTTTGGCCTCAATGTACTCTCCTTGGGACTGCATACACTTCTCCCACCGCTCCCGCTATTGTTGGAAGCATCTTCTCGTGACTGAAATCGGGTAACTTTGAGCTTGGGGAACAGCCAAAAGTCGCATGGAGCCATGTCAGGGGAGTAAGGAGGCTGACGGAACAAATGAGTGCTGTCTTTGGCCAGAAATTTCTGAATCAGATGCGATGAATGAATGCGTTGTCGTGATGGAGGAAACAAGTTCCTGTTGCCCAAAGGTCGGGTCGTTTCCGTCGTACAGAATCACGAAGGCGACGAATGACCGTCAGATAGTTCAGAGGGTTGAGTAAGTTACAACTAAACGATTTGCAAGGGTCATAAGTCTATGAGAAACCCCGCCGCCATGTTACGTGATGTTCTCACTGGTGCCCACGGTGTCGTACTATTGCTCTGCAACGCAGTTTCCATTCAATAACACTTCGCCGCAGAGAAGTTAGGTCGATCTGTGCCAACGCCTCCTAAAGATAAGGTCTGAGCGCGAACACATCAGACATTGTTACCTCATCATCCGAAGATACGTTTAATCGCATTTCAGGGCTTATTATTGGTAGAAATGTGATTAAAGGTATCTTCGGATGATGATGTAACAATGTATGACGTTTTCGCGCTCAGGCCTTATCTGTGCCCACCCCTCTTCACAGGCTTTCCATAGATCGTCCAATATAAGGGGGTCGTCTACTTCCAAGGGCGCGTTTCAGCAGTTCAAAGCCACAATAATCCATTTGGGATGCGTCTGGAGATTTCACGGGTATGTCTTTAAGTGGCGGCTCGTAATTAAAATTCCTGGGGGTGCTGCGTCAGAAAATTGTAATTTTTTCACGAACTAGGGGGAATAGCTACTGATATTAAGCTTAAGGATCATGTAATATACATGTATAATAATAGTATTAAAGAAAAAAAATTGAATGTTATCGATATCGAAAGTGAAACTGGGGGTGCTGCAGTGCCGCAGTGCCTATAGATGATGTCTTCAGACGGAATTAAATGTATGCCCGTCGACTGTTCCAGTGTTCGCAAATGGGCGACCGTGGATTTGGACGTATGACTTGCAGCTTTATCCTGATGCACCCATACCAGTTTTCGGACCCTAAACCATTCGAAGATTTTTGTGGATTATGTTGCGTACCGTTGACTGTGAGTTTTGGGATTTTATATAGAGATGAGACGCTTGACTTTGGCTACAACCTCCGGTGTTCTACTTGGAGTGGGCCGTTGTCTTGAGGGTCCAGGTTCGTCCAACGTTGCTGGTATTGCGGTTGTTATGTTTTTTATTTAGTATGTTACAGATTTCTGCCTTCGAAATGGTGAGACCCCTGGATTTGCATTGTTTTATAATCATAGAATAGGACCACTTCGCGTCGAAGTGCATTTATATATCCTTCCCAATGTCTAATTAATTTTGGCGGCATTCTCACAACTAGCGTTTGTACAACGATTAAGAATGATGAAGAGATGTCCCCTTTATAATTCCTCATGATCGCGTAGTCCTATCAACCACGTGGCTGGAGAATTTCCATATGTAAATCGTTTAGATGTAACATACCCAACCCTCTGTGTTCTTTGTTGATGATTTAGCCTTTCGAAAAAATAAAAAAACAAACAAACGGCAGGCGTATATTACACATTCATTTCTCACGATGTAAGGCAGCAACTCAAGAGCTCTGCGTACGTGACGAACTGCAAGCATGAGGATGAAGGTCGTCGCCAGAGGAAAAAACCCGCGGTTCGTTCGTTTAGACAGGAAAAATACAATATTGTAAATGTCCGATACTTTGTGTACACACCTATTATATCATAGTCACAGCATAAATCCAACTACAGTTGAATTACTGCGCTGCTGACGGGGAAAAACTATAAAACAAGAAATATCCGCTGTTGCAACGAAAAAATCATTTTCGAAACACACGCTAGTTGAATGCTGCGCGCATTATGCCCGGCCGCATTCCGCCTTAAGTATGAAGCGATTTTTGGCCAAACACAGCTCACAGACCTCAACCACGCGCCCTATTCTCCGGGTTTAACCACTCCAGACTTTTTCCTGTTTCCACAGATGAAAAATGCTAAAAAATGTACCCGATTTTAAGACAGTTTCGACATTGAGATAAACGTGACGTCGGAAATCAAGAGGATTCCATCCGAGGCCTTTAAAAGCTGTTTTAGAAACTTGTACAAACTCGCTGAAAAGTGTAATGTGTCCCGTGGAGATTACTTTGAATCATATTAACAGACTTTTCATTTGTACTTCCCGTTTCTGAGTATTTGTATTCGTCCGAGTATTTAAGTGCCACCCCTTATACAAGGTGTTTTTGAATTGAGTACAGATTTTTTGGGAGATGATAGAAGAGATCCTTAGAAGTATTTTTTGTCATATGAACATGGGGTCCCCGCAGCTCCGTTTACTTGCAATACTGCATTGAACAATCAAATGACACCGGGACGCAGTGTGCGTTGATAGGCCTAGATTATTTTATTTGTAACAATTAACACAAGCAATCTACTGTAATAACTTTTAAAGTAATTGTTTGCAAAGAAATTTCAAGGTACACGTGCTTGTTTGTTGAAAAGTCTTAGGACAAACTTCGTCAAGGAGATTCCATGGTATCCAACCCCTTTGTAAAATACGATTAATCCATATGTAAATGAACTAATCGCATTCTGGGAAAGCAGTAGGTAAAGATTTGTTTTAAAAAGTTCACTTGATGTACTTTTTACATGTGTAAATTTAAACAAACAGTTTGAATCGTTTTACATGGAATGATTATACAGACATGCATCTGTGTCTCGATGCTGCTGGTACCATGGATGGTGCAAGGCGTTTGTATGCTGAACGTTATCCCAACAGAATACTTCCCAATTCACGAACATTTGGTGTAGTAGACCGTCGTCTAAGAGAAACAGGCTCATTCGCTCATGATAATCAGCAGCGTGAACGTCGTCGGTGGTTACGCTCCCCTGAATTAGAGGATGAAGTTTTGGAAAGGTTTAACCGAAATCCATCGACAAGTACTCGTGCGGTCGGAGCTGCTTTGAATACTAGTCATACCACTGTATGGAACATTTTACATGACAACCTGCAACATCCGTTCAAGCTTCGAAAGGTGCAGGAATTATGTAATGGTTGCATCTTGGACTAATTTGCTGAATAACTTAACTGAATAAATAAAAGAACTTGATTAGCAAATTGGTAATTGATTATAATAAACCTACGCATTTCGTGGTAACCACATCATCAGGGTAGGACACAACTACATTCTGTCAATCGACAATCGACAATCGAACAGTGAAGTGTACATTTGTTAGGATGGGACGAAAGCAGCGCTTTCACAAACTTCATCCAACCAGAATAAACTCCAAATGAAATACACTGAGGTAGTAAAGAAGCCTAACCAACCCAAGCGGTCTTCCATATTATACAAAAAAAAATAAGATTGACGATTGTCAGAAACAAAATACAAACGAAATAAAAAACACAAGGAGAAAGAAGATTATCACATCTTCCAGTAGTTCGGGAAAGAGACGTTGTTAATATCTTCAAAATTGACATCAAGAACGTGCCTCGGTTTACGATACTTCGTATGCCAGTTCCTATTCAATGAGTTCTTCAGTATTCCATTCACAAGTTTATTGTCGTGAGTCTTCATCTTCTGTATCATAATCAAAAGGAGATCCTGTATAAACTTTCCGATATGGGCCATGTTTAAATCCATGTGGATGGATTGGTTTTTCACCGTGCTTCTGTCCAGCTGAGCAATGGTCCTCAGGGTAACATTCTGGAATGACTGTAGTTCACTCCATCTGGTTCCCACGCAGGCATGCCATAGAGGAGTATGGTCCGGATAATCGATTTGTACAGAAGTAGCTTGTTGTCAATGCTGAGGGCGCTGTTGCGACCCATGAGAGCTATGATACTCTACTTAGCCCTCTTCGCTTTGTTTAGAGCATAGGACATATGCCGGTTCCATGAGTGTCTTGAGTCAATGATAACTCCCAGATACTTGTAGTTGTCCACCCAGTCCAGTTTCTTATTGAACAGAACAAGAGAATCTGGGAGACGCTTGAGCTTCCTATTGAGGTACAAAGCCTTGCACTTTCCGACGTTAAGGTTCAACTTCCAGCAGTTAAACCAGTCTTCGAACTGCTTCAAGGCGCACTGCAGCCGAGTGATAACGTGAGCCGGCTGGTGTGCCCATGTCATAATGGCAGTATCATCCGCATAAAAATACAGATTACAATTATCGGGTTTCGGGAAATCATGTACAAAGTAATTAAATAGCACAGGCCCGAGGACAGAACCCTGAGGGACACCGGCCTTTACAACACGGGGCGTGGAAAGATTTTCTCCAACTTTGGCTTGATAGGATCTGCCGTCAAGAAAGGATTTCACCAACAAAATCAAATCGTCAGGAAACCCGTCTCTGATCATTTTGTAGACAAGGCCCTCATGCCACACCTGGTCAAAAGCTTTACTGACATCGAGAAATACTACCCCTGCGATTGAACACCCAACTTGAAAAGAAACGATAATTTTACCTCCCTTTGGCTTCATATAGATCCTTCACTTTTCTAGGCATTGATTGAATTATTGACCACACTATGCAGGAGAAATCGCGTCCCGGATTTTCATCAGCATGCTTTATATGCGTCTTTAGTGTCTGGTCGGCCAGCAGCAATGTTCTTCTTTACTATAGCCCAAACTTTTTCAATGGGGTTGAGGTCAGGCGAGTTGCCTGGCCACTTCAACACAGTCATCTGATGGATTTCCAACCATTCCTTGGTTGATCTGGATGCGTGGGCGGGGGCCAAATTCTGTTGGAAGATGTAATCGTCATCAGGAAGCAGCTTCTCCTGCTAGAATAAGCAATGTCTCCAAGATTGTTTTATAGGACTCGGAATTCATTTTTGAGTTGATAAAACAGTTTATCAACACCATTAGCACTCATGCAGCCCCACACCATTGTACTTGCCGAATATTTCACTGATCGTTTCAGGCAAGATGCATGGCTACTTACATCCTTTCTGCGCCAAACACGTGGCCTTTGATCACCAAACATCATGGAGAACTCGAATTATCCGAAAAAATCACTTTACTCCAGTCATCATAAGTCCAATGCTGTTGCTCTTTCGCCCATTCATATCTCTTCTTTTGTGCAGCAATTAGATGATGCTTGATTTTTGGCAAACGCGACCGAAATCCGTGTTCTCTCAATCTCCTCCATGTAATGATACCCACAATTTCCTCAGATCCCCGATACTTAATAATCTGTTGTTCATTGCCAGATTCTTCAATGTCTGATTGTCTTGCCGTGTTTTCTTCCGTTTTCGGCCACATTTCTTCCGTTAGCTTTGCGTTGGCTTAGAGCTTTTAAAATTTTTACCAATTTTTGAAACAGCACTTTGAATAAATCCAATCTAAAATACTAATTGGACCTGGGTATTCCCAGCCAAATACATTCCAAAAATACGATCTTTTTCTTTTTTGAGAGATCACGTTTCTTCGCCATTGAATGAAGCAACGTGTGCACGTACTGAAAACGAACAGCAGAATAGGTGCAACAACGTTTTAGAACTTTTCAAGAGGTATGGAAATGGAATATTCAGACTATTCCATTATGAAACGGCGCTCGCAGTATTCCATTAATTTGAAACGACCACTTTGCATTCAAAAAGGGGTGACAGGCAGAAAAAATAGTAATCTTATTCATATTTCTTGACGATAGTGGTGAAATACGGGACAATAAAGTGATTTATGCCGCAAATTATAAAACTCCAAAGTTTTGGTGACATTTGAACGTGAAACTTGGTTTGGTTTGATTTGTTTGGTATTAACGTCCTTTTCAGCTGCCATGGTCATTTCAGGACGGCGTTATAGGGGCCGCAAAATTTGCCTCGCAAGGGTTCTTTAACGTGCAGCCGGCAAACGATTACACCAACAGCTTTACCTCCCTTCCGAACAAAAAAAAATCCTCAATCACGCAACCAGTGAGCCACCGTGGCCGATGAACCTAAAACTTGGAAAATCAATATCGTTTGGAATCTTTCATTAAATTGAAATGAAATTGTATGTTCATTTTAATTGACTTACATTACTTATTGAAGCATAAAATGTAACTATCAGTGTAAATTCAGGTAAATGAGGTAAGGGCAAACTAACAAAACCTAAGACCACTTCCACGCTGCCTATATTGGGTTGAAGTTGTTTATTTCAAACGGAATAAGCGTTTATCAAGGCGTTTATCAAGCTTTCCAAGTCAATTGATGTTTGTTTTCTAGTTGTTTGTTAGCGTTTATCGACTTCAAGCGATTCCAATCAAATTCTTTGACAATCAGTATGTCTACCAATGACTTGTCCCGTGAAAAAAACCATATATGATATTCCAGCAGCAAAATTTGTCCATCACTTCACCAAACGTTCCGTTGCACAATCCTTTTAACGTCCATAAGTTTAGACGGAGCATTACCTTGCAACCTTTTGCCAACTGCAGATAAAGGGAGACTGTGTACTTCGTCAGATGATGCCTCCCGAGCAGTGTTGTTATTGTGTTCACCTAAGTTACGAAGGCATGATTCGCTGTGTTCCAAATTTTCCTTATTGTGAGACTGTAACACCCACAAAATTTTCGAACGCGCGCGGAATTTTGTTGTGTGTTTTTTTTTGAAATGAGTTTTTCTGTGGGTCATGACGATGACCTACAGGGAACGCAGTTTCGTTATATTGACAGACAACCCCGAGAATCTGAGGTGTCCCGATTTGGAAGTGGGTATTCTTCAAGCTGCAGAAATGAATATAAGAAATTAAATAAATTATGATTAAAAAGAAATGGTTACACAAAAAATTATAAAAACTAAGTATAGATATTGTTGAAGACGCAAAAGGCATTGTTTAATTAAACCAAGGAGAAAATACAAGTGATTGTTGTTTGAAGACAATGGACTCGTGATGTGTGAACATTGTTAGCTTGGTTAGAGGGTATGGAATTTTTTTTCTTCTCTTGGGCAATGAGGAAGAGGAGATAGATATATTTTTGGCTGAGATGGAATGGGCGAATGGCGCCGAACGCGAAGAAAGACTGGTTCTGTTAATCCAGGTCCTCCTGAACATAAGAGATCCAAAATAAAAAAGGGATCAACAGGTTTTCGCAAACCCATCCCAAGCTGAGCGTTTCTAACCATGTAGAAATTTAAATTGTGTCGCCATTCCGCTGGAGAAATAACAAATGTGAGTTGGTAAGATAACCCTCACTCAGGGATTAGGCTCGTAGGGCTAGGAGTGAATGCGAAGGTGATCCAATGGAGGATCGCAATCGAAGCCCCGACAAGATGATTATTTAAAAAAACGATGAACATTAATTGGAAATCCGGTAAGGTAGTAGTCATTTTGGGCCATAAACTTGATGATGGAAAACATTCTGTCGTGTCTTCTTGGTTTTGAATAGGCGTACGGATATCCAGCCCACAATACCAGCGCAGGAAAATTTGGAAGGGCAGGAACCTAACAAAGACGCCAGGTACATCGCAGCAATTCGGAGACGTTGATGAAAATCTGGATGCGAGTCCCGTTCGACGAAACTCAACCAAAAATCCATTCGACGATTCTCTGAAAAGATGAAATTAAGAAGTAGGTAGTTGATCGGCGGTCCTAACCTATACTAACATTATTAACCAAATACCAAAGTAAATGTCCAACCCCCCCCTCTGACTTACCTGTCTCCGCCGTCGACTTACCTTTCCCCAGACCGAAAAGTCTAGCAGCTGACTAAATTGTGACTGTGCGCTAACCTAAGGAACGACAAGACGAGCACTTATAGAAATGGAAGATAATCTTTAAAGAGACACGTTTATAGCCATAAATATCTAAGAATTAGATTTAACCCCTTACCTAAAGTGTAATATGGACGACGTAATCTTTTAATGTCATTGAGACGTTTTGTAATTCTAAATGAAAGTCGCATGCCTGTCTAATTTATGAGTGAACTTTTAGATGAATTTAGTTGATGATTTACAGATATGTAACAATATTTTTGCTTTTGAACATTATATATTAAGGAAAATTCTAATATAAATTTTTTGTTTTCGAACGAAACTGTGCGAAAAGGCCGTCTTAGACCTCTCCAAAGACTGTGTATAAAGAACTAGAATCAACAGAAGACAAGGTAATATGTAGTGCCTTAAGGATTTAGAGCTTAAAGATGACGCCAATTTTACATAAATAATAATGGAGTCTTACGCCGATAATAAGGGTTGTAGTGAGAAAAATTAAGAAGAAGGACCTTGTCGAGAACCAATATAAAGTAGTTGATCTGGGAAATATGTATGATTAGGATTTGTATTCAGAAGAATAAAGCACGGTTTTGTTTTTCGAAGGACTGGTGTAAAGAGTATTCAATTACCTTGTAGTTAAACATTTAAGCGTATATTAGCGAATTAACTGGTCAATATGGGAATTGTTTTTTTTTTAATTAGCGCCTAAGTATCGATTTGGAAAGCCCTAATTCTACTGTACTGTAAGTTGCCCAGAATCGGAGCGTTACAAGACATCAATGTAATGGCGTTAGAAAAATGGGCTTTCTCGTTAAGATTGTAAGTTACAAATCTAGATTTTAACAGGAAAAAAGTCACCTTCACACACTTCACCAATTGCGAGACAATCGAGTAGTTCACGAAAAGGTGCCTGGTTTTCACCTACTTGACGCATAATTGTTGTTAAATGAAATACTTTTTTCAGTTGTTGGTAGACCAATTTGCTTTGAACAGCAAAAGTAGGCCATGGATTCGGTTGCTTATGCATAGGTGTATCACCAACAAGAAGCAACTGATTAAAGTCGCCCAAAAGCAATAATGCATATCCGCCAAGAATTTCATGTTGTTCTTCTGGGTTTCCTTGATGAAGTCGGTTGTCTATTTTGTCCAGCAAATTCAGTCCAAAAATTGAGAATTCGTCAACAACAATTAGCTTTACTGACTGCATTGACAATTGAAATTCGCGTTCGGCTTCACCACATAGCACGGACATGACGGACCTCATCACGGAGCTCAACCAGAACGTTTATTACTCTTCAACGACATCACATATGTCCGGTTTTTTATAATACAAACCACCTTCAGGCACCACTCAAAGTGTGTGCGATATCTGGCTACTATTGGTTTAGTGGTTTTGACGTGATGACGTTACAATGGTGACTGATAAAGGTGCTACGCTCCAATACTATTAATGATTGTATTTCAGACATTATAAGACAATGGATGAAGGATTTTTATGCTTTTATTGGTGTTTATTAAAAGCAAATTAAATATTAATTCATGTCTCCCGCTCCTTTCTCTCTGTCAACAATCCAAATCACTCTGCTAGCAAAAAACTCTGTCTCAAGGAGAAGGAGATTTGGGATACGTGTTCCAGTTCTCCGACTCTTCAATTAACCCAGAAAGGACAATATCAGGAAGGTACCGTGCGTCGCAAAATATTTCTTCCAATTACGAACTTTATGAATTCTATTTGCCAGACGATGCTTATATTCGAGACGCCGGTCGACTTCCCAGTTTCAAGATATCAAATTCAAAAGTAAGACATAACACTGAGAAAAGCGCATCTAGTCAGGGCTCAGATATAGGCATACAGCGCCTCAATTATCTAGGGGACTATCACATGTGCCATCTTCGAGTGCACCGTTGGAGGAATTCAGTAGTTTTCAATGCGAGGTGCTCCCGACATGGCCGGAGCGGATAAAAGAAAGACGGTGGAACAGGAAGTGAGATCGGTAGCGACACGAAGAAGAACAAGAGAGGGGAAGAGAGAAAGAGGGAAAAATTAAACTCGAACGTGATGGAAAGGCTTATCTAGGGACCTAAGCGAGTCAACTCTTAATAATGATCGCCAAAAGATAGCGGGAATGAGGATTCAAAGAAGGAAAGAAGAATGAATAGGAGCAAGCTACAGTGACGAAAGGAATGCTGAAATAGCCGGAAGCCGAGTAGCGGACATTTCTTCAAGTGACTTATATACTTTGCAACCTGAGAATGGTGAATTCGATAATGTAATCTTAAAAGGTACGATAGTTAATCCTCTTAACACAGCCATTGGCATTCGTCTTTCTGTATATATTTCCATTAACGTATTGACAAATCCAGTTACCTTCATTACGCTGATAGACTTACAATATTGGCTGGAGCTGGCTTATAGTGAAGGAGAAAAAATTGTTTGTACTTTAAGATTCCAGCGAACAGTTGGACATTTCCAGCATGGGATGTGTACATTTCTTCATGATAATATTGGTTGCATCACTCACGTCAGTATCTATGTTAATACTCTTGTAAATGTTTAAGAAGATTTCCTTCGTTGATAGTGTTTACGGATTCACTGTAACCAGTGTTCGTAAATTAAAGAGTCATTTTGTATTGAGAACTCTTCGTCATTTCTTTACCTACCTAGAATTGAAAATACTTTCATCTGAAATTAAGATTAAAAGATCTTGCTCAAATATTTTTGTGGTTTAAAATTAAGCACTTTTCTCTCTTTCACGGATGCAACTCAGACTACTTGGTCGATGAAGGTTACACTTATTTCCTTGTGGAGGAGAGGATATATTTTTCTGCAAAGAAAAATTTACTTACCTGACTTCTCTTCTAATGGATTTGAATTAAGTGTGATTCAGACGTTTATCATTCAGACGTTTCAAGTGTTGGACATTGGTGTATTGGTTGTAGAACGACCGTTATGAACTAGCTATTTATTTTTATACTTCCACTGTAAATTTATTCTACTAGATGCCGTTTAATTTATTTATTATTTGGATGCCTTATTATTTGATTATAATTTAGTATTTAGTGGTTTGTAATAAAACCCTTTAATAGTTTATTTATTGTGTTTTTCTCTCTCAATATCTGACACGTACACGCATGTTTAAGAAATTAGCTTACTTAATTAAAGTTAAATTTCTGCACGTGACAGGGACGAAATTTACACAAGGCACAGAACAGCTTACGGGACTATGGTCTTCCAAAACCTACGGCCGGTAGCCTATCAACGATAGGCCCTGCGAATGATGCAATATCATTAAAAGAGGGGCCGGTCATTAAGTCATTACATTTGAAGGGGAACAACGCATTCGTCCATAATGACAAGCCACTCGAAAAATCGTCCGGGTCAATCTGATAAAGGTTCAAATGTTCGGAAGTTGCAGAACCTTATCGCGGCTCGCACTTCTAATTTTCCGACGGATGCGTCTTGTTGCTTTTGACGCTCTGGCGGCGTTTAGCGTTACTGCATCAAACGCCGCTTTGTAACCTCTAGCGCACGAGGTATGTCACTTCCCAGTGGCATCAAACATTTTCAAAAGTGATCGTTCTTTCATATTGATTGTAATGATTATATGACCACCCTCGTAATGGCAAAAATCTATACTCACAAAAAAAGAAAGAAGCCATGCAGTTAGTTACCAGAGAGACCCAGTAAACCAATATCAAAACAAAGCAGGATAAGTCTGGAGATATCAAAACAACCCTGGGACCAAAAACGAATATAAAGAAGGGCCCAAATGTGGGTAGGAGAGTTTAGAGTGATCAAAATAAGAAACGATCGAAAGGTAGGAGACAAAATCTGCGAGGTTTGAATAAAAATTATCGGACCTTTGCCCGGAAAAACTAAAGTTACTGACCTGCAGGATTTAAACATTAATCCCATTCAAACTACTCTCCTTGGGACTGCAAACACTTCTTCCACCGCTCCCGCCATTGTTGGAAACCACTTTGTAAAGCCTGTTTGGGAATGGGGGACTTATGGCCGTCGTTTTCTGCATAATATCTTCTCGTGACTGAAATCGGGTTCCTTTCAGCGGCATTTTGAGCTTGGGGAACAGCCAAATGAGTTGTGTGTTTGGCTAGGAACTTCTGAATCAGATGCGATGAATGAGCGAGTGCGTTGTCGTGATGGAGCGTGTCGTTTCCGTCCTGTTGCCCAAAGGTCGGGTCGTTTCCGTCGTACAGCATCCGAAGACGACGAAGGACCGTCAGATAGTACTTTTTGTTTATGGTTTGGCCTTTCGAGAAAATCGTAAAACCGATAGGCGTGTACAACCTGAAGGAACGTCAGATAGCACTTTCGCGATGCTCTGCGTACATGACCAACTGCACACACGCGGATGAAGGTCCCCTACACGTTGTCGCCAGAAGACAAAACCCGCGGTTCATTCGTTTAGGTAGGAAAAATAAAGGTCCGATACTTTTTGTACACACTGAATACACAGATTATAGAGCAGTTTACAGGACAATGGTCTTCCATCGTAGACTGCCTCATCACGAGCGATAATCTCGGAGAAATAAGATAGGTTAGTCTAGAGCTCTTTTCTGCGTTTAGCTTGATGACAAGGCAAAGTAGGATCCCTGAGCGAACTAAATTTGAACTGATTTTAGTGCTCTAATATTACAAGTAATGTTGGGTTTCCTGTTCTTTTATTTAACTAATGCTTCTTGCAGTTTTAATAACCTATATTTAGTTCCACCGAACACGGACCATTCCCGACTTGGCTAATTGTTATCCATCACGGAAGATGTTATGCAAGAATATTTCGAAGGAAATGAAGCGCAACATTTCAAATCCGACAATTGTTTATCATTATAATTTCCATTCCATTTGTAAGAATTTACAAATTTTTCATTTTGTCAAAGAATAAATGATCTTTGAAACATTTATCTTTGTCTCCTTCTCTTTCTCTCTCTCTCTGTCACAAATGATACAGAGTCACTTCCCTCACTCTGAAGTACGTGGCAATAATATTTTTACCTCAAGTTGAATTTTAAAAAAAAAACCGAATTGTTGGATTTTTATAGTTTTCATAATGCTGTTTGTCAGTTCTATCTCTTCAAGACATATAAGAGAAAGATTATATGTTATATGTGATTGTCTCGTATATACACTATATCTTCTTAGGTGGTATTCTATTCTTCATGATTTATAAAGAAATTGAAATGGTTTATGAACTCTATTAAACTGAATAGTAAAAGTAGCTTGGTTTAGACATCTTTCCCATGGATTATCACGCAATTTTAAATCGGAGAATGCGCACGGTTTGCCGACAATTAGGAAAGCATTTAAAGTGTTGACGCATTCGCAAACTCCGTTTGAATAAAGCCTCATTGACCATTATTTGGCTTAATACTTAATTCTTTGAATTAAGCTTGAAAACTGAATACGTCTTTGTTGCTGAAAATATATAATACCGATAGATATCACTCTCATGTACGTATTTAAAATTTCAAAATAACATAGCTTCAGGTTTAGAGTATACATTTTGATTACCCAGGTCCGCGATGGTTTTATTGTCAAGAAACTTTTCAGTGATTTTTACTAATTTCAGCATGCTGATTTCAAATTTGAAAACCGTTTTGCTCTATCACATAAAGCTTAATTCAAGAATTTTCTTTGAGGATTTATTACAAGCCATACCTCAGATGTTTAAAGGACAACGCTACGGTCATATACTTATTTAAATATAAAGCCTAACCTATTAACAACATCGTGGCATATTTAAAAATATTTCATTCGAGCTGTAAATGTGTGAAAAAACGAAAATTATAAGCGCGTTTTGAAATAGGTAGGCATCCATCTTGGGTGTGGCCGTGACGTAGTTGGAGTCAAGCGTAGAATAACAACGTAATCCGAATAACAGTGTAGTCCCAATAACAACGTAATATTCATTGTTGCCATTTTGGATTTTAACAATCAATATTTTTTCATTTGTTGATAACAATGAAGGTTGGATTGTTGGTCAGGTGACTTTTTCGCATCACGGCATTTGCTACTATGGTCAGGTGACATTTTTGCGTCAGGGCCTGTATTTTTTGTTGGCCTCGTTTGCCTCAAACTATGTCACTTCCAGAAAAAAAATGACCAGCGGAAAGGGATTACAAAAGCACCGTTTTTCGCTTTTCAAAGCAGTTTTTTATATTGAAATTATGGACCAAATTTAAAAATTTCAACGGAAATGTGCTATATTTATATCAAAAAGGGTGTTCTGTAATAAATTATTACCGTTTTTTTGGTAGGGTTGTCATTTAAATTATTGATGAAAATTGTTTAGGGCTTGAGTGCGATTAGCTGAAGGTTTTTGATTCGAAACCAGGTTGTGGAATTTTCTTTCCTATCTTCATCACTAACATAAACTTTACTTACATGTTCATTTTAGTTTAATTACGAGGCGTGTTCAAATGAAACCCGTTCGAGTCAAGTAGATTTATAAGAAGGAAGCAGTAAACATAAACCAGAAGCAAATAGAAAGAGTAGTATTTAATGAACAGTATTGTATAAACGTTTCTCTAAAGAAGTCACCCATGGCTTTTAGGCACACAATCTACTGTTTGAGAGGCGGAAAAATCTCTCCGCAAAAAAATAAAATGCGAGTTTTTGCTTGAATCGTACTGCTTCCTTCACCTCCCCATTGTTGTTGAGTTGTTGTTCCTTGAGGAATTCCTTCAACGCCTCGAAGAGATGTAAGTTGCATGGGGACAAATCCGGGCTGTAAGGAGGATATTCTAGGACTTCCTATTTCTTCTTGGCTAGTGCATCCACAACTTTTGCGATTTGTGTGTATGTATTGTCGTGAAAAATGTATTCAATTTCGAAAAATATCGATTAAAAACCAGAGACTATCAATAAACAGACAAGGCATTTCAGACTCTTCCCATGCTAAAAGTGTAATGTCTTTAATATCCACCATCTGCCCGATACCATTGCATTATAGACGTCATGTAATGACACTGAAGAAAAGCATTATGGACGTCATAGTACATAAGTAATATCAGAGAGCATCAAGGAATGGAGAGAGGCGACAAAAAAATCTAAGCCTGGTGTCGCCCTCGTTAATCGTGTGCGTAAATGCGAACTACATGACTAGAAAACATAGGCAGGGTAACAAGAAAAAATTATACATCCATAAAAACTCTATAGAAAATTAAGTAATTTTGCTAAACACATGATAGATACAGTATGTCTAATTTTATTAAAAAAAATAAAACAAACATTTACTTAAAATAATTTATTTTTGGTGCTTGGTTGAAATGTTGTCGTCTGCTGTAAGACCTTTCAGTAGAGCATTTTCATCCCTATAAGTCAATTTTCATGATGTATACACGGGAGCTCTCATAACTGAAGGTATCAGTTATTATTATTTTATTTTTATAGAATCGGAACTTCGCTTGCAGTTTTTAATTTATTCCTGCATGTTAAAGATTTTATCACCTCTAAGATTATGTACACAAAATTAATGAAATAAACATTACGAAGTACAGGATTGTGAGCTACCGCGGATGAGAGCTCGATGAACATGCTCGTTGCCTCTACCAACTGGGCTATCGCGGACAAGGGGCAGCAAGGCTGTCTCCAAGTATCTTAAAGACGGCAAGGTAGTCAAGGTGGAAGAACAATGATGGGGCAGGCACCCGACTCGCAGAATAAGAATTTTCTTCCTTTTCAAGCCATTAGAAAGCCCAGGAACACTCATAAGAAATTAATGAATGTAAACTGGACAGTCCAGGACTCAAGGCTCCAAGCACAAGGTAATGATATTAATGGGAAAATGATATTAAAGCATTACGTTATGCTTGAAGCATTAAATCTCGTTTTCATTTATTAATTTCTTATGAGTGTTTAATGGCTTTCTGATGATTTGAATAGGAGGAATTCCAGATTTTTATTTATTTAAAATTAAACTAGATAAACAAATTGCAACTTTAAAATAAGTAAACGGTGATGCTCTGCATACAACTGCCAAAATTCGGATGAGAAAAATCCTGATTTGTCTTTTTTCAAATGCATGGTATATGTTCGTTTTTAATTTTATTACTACTTTAAAATTATTACATTATTATTATTATTATTATTATTATTATTATTATTATTATTTACTTTTCAAATAATAGAAAAAAATAGCAGATCATAAAATAAAATCGCGAAAATTTACTTGAGCTTCATGTTTTAGTAGATGTTTGTTTAATATCTAACCCTTTGTCAGAAATTGAGCATTAAAATTAAATGTGGAATTATTGTATAATAAATTATCAATGTTACACTTTTAATTTCAATAATAGATAATAACTATGAAAACTTTTTATGGTGTTTTTATGGTGTCTTAAATCAGGTTCAATTAAGTTGCTTGTAAGTTTTCAAATTAAAAAAATTATATCTTGAAAAATTTATTTTTGCTAATGACGTGGTTTTGTATTATTAGTTTAAAAAATTTGGGAACTTTATTTAAAAAATTAACAATCAGTACAATTTTGAACTTGAATTTTGAAAAAATCTGTTGTACAGTTTTGTTAAACAAAGTTAAAGAAGAATCAGGAGACAGAAAATTCACTTGAATACAAAGAATTGAAATTTGTTGGCAACAGATGTATATTTCGATCACAAGGTGATCATCAGTCAGTGTGCACAGATTTTCCAATTCAAACAGATTTTATACAGTTGAATGGCCAATCAGAGAAAACAGTGAAGTAATATCTGTGATTGGTTACAAAGAAAACAAGATAAGATAAAATAAACAAAAATGGTGGGCAATTAAAGAAATTGAATCTCTGATTGGTTACAAAAAGAAAAATGCAATGATATTATTTAAAAAAAAGAAAGAAAAAATTCTGCGACCTGGATTCAAACCAAGAACCACGAGTGTCATATGCTCGACGACTCTACCAATTGGGCTATCGCAAACACTCGGACAGCCATGCTATCACTAAGTGTCTTATTGACATCCAAGTTGTCAAGATAGAAAACCCAATGGTAGAGGCGTCGAGCATATGACACTCGAGGTTCCTGGTTCGAATCCAGGTCGCAGAATTTTTCCTTCCCTTTTTTCAAATAATATCATTACCTGATGTTTGGAGATTCAGCTCCATTTTACATTCATCATTTATTAAGAAGAAGCAAGTTAAGATCTGTCTGGTAGAATAAAGCAGACCCGTCCAATATTGACGACGATAAGTACGGAAATGTCTTGACATAGCCTACAATGATAAGAGAAAGCCTGCCCATCGGCCTTCAAACTGTGTCCGCAAAAATCCATGGATCTCAATACAAAACTGGATCGCTCACGCCTATGGGAGGAATCCGTAACCAAAATTGGCTACCAGGCAATATCATCGATAAGTTCGGGGACGGACATCGATTTCAATACAAGTTTTGTATTGAGATAGATGGACGGATCTCGGCTGATCTCAGCAGCATAGAGAATTTATATTCTATTGATATTATTCAGTAGATGTGTAGAGCTTACCTTTTCAAAAAAGCTTCTTAAAAATTAAAAGATTATCATTTTATTCTATAATCACTTGGAATAATGAGGAGGAAAACAAACTGAAAATCATTTCATATTTATTATCATTTCATTTAGTTCTTACAGTAAAATTATACAAATCAAAGTAGGAATTTGAAAATAAAATCCTCAATAATAAAGATTTGAGAATTATTTACATAATTTTAATCCATTATAATATTAAAAAAAATCATTTTTAAAGTTGTATGGATGAAAAATTAAAAGGCTAGTTTGACTCATTTTTGAAATTACATTTTTAGTGGAAGCATTACTCTTCTACCTATATATTTATGGTAAATGTTACAGAAAATCAATTGAAAATATCTCTGCATTTTACATATTTTTAAATGTGATAAGTTGGGTAAATTTCCTTCTAATAGACACATTTCTCTGTTTTGCTGTAAAGGTTTTGACGAAAAACTTAAACTTTAAATTAAAAAAGCACAAATGATTTATTAATGAATTGAGTTTGATGCAGTTCCTCACCTAGTTCGGTAGTAAAACTATGAAACACCTGGTGCAGCAGAAAGAATTGTCCCCGTTCTTATCGTGTACTATTTCCTGGGCCTGTGACTTCCGATTATCTTTTTGGTTAAGCATTTTCAACGTTTCCTCCCATAGGCGTGAGCGATCCAGTTTTGTATTGAGATCCATGCAAAAATCTAGACGCAAACATCAGGATTTAGCACCGCCTAGTGGGACAAAATTTAATCCTGCTTCAGTAGTTTATACTGTCAAGTTATGAAAAATGTTAAAATTGAATAAAGATTACTTGATTGTTCAATCAAGTATAAAAAACATGTACTTCCTGATTTTTTTTTTTATTTGTCGCTGTGTAAATGAGCAAATATAATGTATGAAGCAACTGAAACAATGCTTTATTTTGTCGCTAGGCAGCGCTGATGTTTGTATAGCACTGTATAAAGAAAGTACGGACAATTCATTGTTGCAGGCAGTCAATTTGACTCCTATTTCATATGATGTTTGGTCGTGTTTTGCAGCAAATTCAAACTTCAGAGGTACATTTCTCTCTAACTTTTATCAAAATGGAAATGTTCAGTCTGCAAGTTTGAATTTATCGCAAAACAAAAAACAATCATCATAAAAACCAGGAATGAAATAGGAGTCAAAATGGCTGCCTGCAACAATGATTGTCCATACGTTCTTTATATAGTGCTTTAGATGTTTTTGTGTAGATTTTGCGGACACACATTTGAACAAGAATGATTTTACCGCCAAAGCGGGTAAAGGGAGCACATTTTCATGTTATAACAACGTACATGGATATATTGAATTAATCAACATTTTAAAACACTTAAGAGAAAATAAATAAATATGAAAACTAAATTGTAAATTACTATTTAAGTAAGCTAATGTATAGAGCGAATTTAAACGAATAAACTTGAAGAACTGAAGGGTAAACGGAGAGTGAGTTATTCCTTATACATTTAAAAAAATAAAAGTTCTTTAATTTATAAGAATTCCCACATAATGTTAAACGAAGTGAGCCTCAATTTCTGAAGCGTTGTGTGTAAGCATCTATTATTTTTACATATTCAATTACTAAAGTGTTTCTACGTTATCGTCTATTATTGAAGGAAGCGATTAACTACTATTAATTAGCAATATATATAACAATAGTGAGTTTTAGATAACATTAAGCCTAACATCGTTATGCTCTTGATACAAGTAAGCTATGGATAACAATAGATCTAACAAATCGTAATGAGTTGGTTGATATATTACACGCCATATCTTAACATTGAAAGAACTAACAATACTATATTGTATCATTAGGGCACATGCAACAAAACCAATATCCACTATCATTATTTTCTCGTTATATTCACTATGACACGTTGTTACGAGGTGTTTGATATATTACATGCCATATCTTAGCATTGAAAGTTCCAATGGTATCATATGGCACCTTAAAGGCACGTGCTACTAAACAATAACCACATCATTATTTACTCGTTATATTCACTCATGGCACGTTGTTACGAGTTGTTTGATATATTACATGCCATATCTTAGCATTGAAAGTTCCAATGGTACCATATGGTACGACATGGCACCATTAGGGCACGCGCTACTAAACCAATAATCATTATCATTATTTATTCGTTATATTCACTCATTACATGTTGTTACGAGTTGTTTGATATATTACATGCCATATCTTAGCATTGAAAGTTCCAATGTACCATATGGTATCATATGACACCATTAGGGCACGGTGCTACTAATCCAATAAACAATTTTCATTATTTACACGTTATATTCACTCATGACACGTTGTTACGAATTGTTTGATATATTACATGCCATATCTTAGCATTGAAAGTTCCATTTGGTTCCATTAAAACATTTACTACTAAACATTTCACACCAACATTATACTTTACGCGTTATATTCATTCACGAGACATCTTTGCACGTACAGGTGCCATTAGACCAATACCTGCTATCACTAGTTACTCTTATATATTCGTTCAGGAAATGTTGTGACGATTTGTTTGATATATTACATGCTATATCTGCTTATAGGAAGTTTTTAAGGGGGTATCATAATGGTACCATTAATGCACGTGCCATTATAGTACGTACTTATTCCGGCTATCTCACGTTCGTATTTGTTCGTGTTCTGTCCCATATTAATGGATTGGTGGAAACAGACTGTGAAAAAGTTAATTCGTTTTCAAGTTATCGTAATAAATACTAAGCTCCCTAGGAATAAAAAAATTCTCTTGATTTAGAGACCGAACTGCCCTTTCAATAATCGTCAAACATGTGCATCCTGCACGCGCACCATCTCATTAACTTTTAGAGCACTTGAAGAGCCGAACCCATGTATTTTCTCGATACGCTTTTTCCCGAATGCGAGGATAATTCGTGTCTTTCAGCAATTCAATACATGCACTCTTTCTATTGCAACGCAATGAATTGTGGGATTGTCTACAGACGGACGGACGGACGAACAGCTGGACAAACCGATCACATAAGCACATTTCTATATATAGAAAATGTGCTAAAAATGGAAGAAGGCTGATGGGCAGGCTTTTTCATATCATTATAGGCTATGGTCTTGAGAGCTGCTTAAAAGCTTTTTGTCTTTTCTTTTCTATCGAAGAAATCGACGAGTGAAAACGGTCATAGAATTTGTCAGTGAACAACTTCAGTTTAGAACAGTTAGATATATGATGGTTTTCGCCTAAAGTTTTCGCTAAAACTGGAGTTGTTAGCTGACAAATTCTATGATGGTTTTTGCTCTTCGATGTCGTCGTTGCAAAAGGAACAAAAAAGTTCTTGGGCAGCTCTTAAGACATTAGCAGGGAGGGGAGACGACACTCCTTATATTTCCTATGCAATTAATTAACCCGAGCATCCGGTAAATCACTGTCCTCTGCGGGATGGAAGAAATCCTAAAGATTAAATGACGTTATAATAACATGAAATAAAGCACCTATGACGTCACAATCTATATAGTCCTTAAAAGCACGTAGCCCACGTGAAAGACAGGCCTTGGCGCGGAAAAGTCACCTGACCACCTTAGTCCGAATAACAATGTAACCTTCATTGTTTCCATCTTGGATTTTAATAATCAGCAATTTTTCATTTGTTGGAAACAATGAAGGATACATTGTTATTCGTACTAAGATGGTCAGGTGACTTTTCCGCGACAGGGCTTGTCTTTCTCGTGGGCTACGTTAAAAGCGTATATGACGTCACAAACATTAATGATCTCTATACTCTGTCTCACTATATGAAAAAAGCTCCAAGGCAATATGGGAAAGCACATCACTACTTTTTCACCTTCGCCCCGTAAAGTAGTCTCCGACTACGCACGCCTAGTGCTCATAAACATGAAGCACTGTTTCAGTTTCATTTTAGCCTCTGTGGATTCAGTTTCTTTTTTATTGGCTGCGCGTTGATCTGAATGAGATGACAATTGGTAACGCGGCTTTCCCATACTGCCTTGCAGCTTTTTACATATAGTGAAACAAAGTATATAATATATTATGTTTATTGTGAGTTCGGAATATTTATGGAAAATGACAAAAATAAAATATTCGCAGTAAGAATTAGCAGCAAAATAAGGACAATCTCATGATATTCGAATTCTTTG
>JAHWFO010072674.1:0-46029 GCA_023313115.1 Rhysida immarginata
ACTTGCGCGGGGTGAATGTTATATTTGCAAGGAGTAGAGGCTGATAAACGATACAACAAACATTTTAATTAATTAAAGATACCAATTACATATACTTATCATTAATGTTAAAATTGGGGCCCCACATCAAAATATGACAAATTCATACAAGGTAAATATTGATGATTCTCAACATCGAAAAGAACTCTAAATAAATCAAGGTAAATTGTTTCCATTTCCGCTTAGCTATAAGCACGCATTAGCACATGGGCTGCCTTTAAAGGATCATACTACCTACCATCAGGGGTATGCCTTCTACAATTGGGCCTTACCACAACATATTGCAATCTTTTAAACAAGAAATGGATAGACATAGGGGCTCACCAAGGAACGCGTCGCACTCTCCTTTGATATGTTGCCAATCCCGTGTTTTCTATACACCAATGCGATTGGACCGCAAGAGGGGGGGGGGGAGAGCAATAACCCCCTAACTACCGACGCTCAAACAACACAATAACTGAAAAGGACGCTACGATTTCCCCCTCTATTCACTCCCGAATATTAGCTTGATATGCAACGACACCCTCCTTTTAACCACATGCTACTATTTAGCATGAAGTAGTGCGATTTAGTATGCTCTTCTCTAAGTAGTTTTCGGCCAACCACATGTGTCAAGCTTGGCTTCACAACGTATGCAAGAACAGTATGTAAATCGCACTGAAACGTTTAATAAAAGAACTTAATATTGAAAATTAAATATATTAATAAACATAAGAACGGACTTGAACATTGATTATTAAGCAGTTCTTAAGCATTGAAGGCACTAAAACTTAAGTCAATAATTGCCGACTAACGTTAGTTTAATTTTGTGCCCATATCACACAAACTAACAACTGCCTTGCTCATTGCATCATAGAGAGATGCCACAAAGGCCACAATTGAACTTTATGGGCGCTACTTTAATCCAACGCGTTCCGTCTCAAAAGTTAATAGTTGTTATTTAAAACAATCTGTCATCTATCGGGGAATAATATAAAAGAAAATTGGAACAATCCAAGTAGCAATCCAAGTAGCAATATTCTTATCTTGGTCGATAATTATCGCTTACGATCTCTCTAACCATGCGACGTTCCATCTCATCATATTTTGCAGACACCTCCGGGATTCCAGGACAGATCCCCTTGCTTTCGATTTATAAAGATCGTGAAGGCCTGTTATTCCTGTTCAATATTATAACTTTACTATCAACATGGGCGAAAAACTCCGTCTCCAACATCGCTGCTAACACGGGCAGGGGGGGGGGGGGGTAGAACTATCTTTCTTTTTCCCCTTCCTCAGCGACACTTGCCTGCAAAGCGTCAACAACCATCGCTCTCTCTCTCTCAACAATAACTCATTCCCTCCGGATTTGTTGACGCTCATGTACTGAGAAAAGCTGCCCCAACAATGTTTGTCTAAGATTACATAAACAATTGCGGTAGCTTCCCTCAGATAACTTAAGAAACTTGTTTTTATTTAACAAAAAATAAAATTCCACACACACGACCCCTATTCGTACCCAAACACACCACAAAACACTCACCCAAGTACCACAAAACGATCGCTACAACACTCATTTATTCAAACAAATACACTTAAAACACAGAAATGTGCATAAACGACACCAACCAACTATAAAACGAAAACAAGATACAAAACGAACTCAAAATACACACTGACACCAGTCACAAGTGAAAGAGAGATAGTAGGTAGAATACGGCAGGCAGAGACAGAAGGACAGCCCCAAGCTAGAATGTTATTTTCGTCAGGAGATTTCGAACAATCTCAAGAAATAAGGTGCGTCCAATAAATAGAGAACCACCCATGAAAATGCAAATAACTCTTACATTTTTTAACACAATTAAATAACAATTTATTTATTGTTTATAAATGACAATGTGAGCATGTTGACACAATGTAATGATAAAATAAGAAATAGAAAGAAAAATAAACTGAAAAAGGTAGATTTTGTCTGTCCAGAAATTATAAAACCACAAAGCTTAATATCCAATAAATTTTCCTTGAGCTTCCAAAACTTTTATAGCTCGGGTTGGCATTGTCTCAACAAGTTTTTTGAACATTTCTTCGTCCAATTTTTTCCATTCTTCAACAACAGGCCTCTTCAAATCGTCAATATTTGCATATTGTTTTCCACCCTTGTAAACTGCTCGCGCCAAGCTACCCCAAACATTCTCCATTGGGTTTAGGACGGGAGAAAGTGGTGGCCAGTTCATCACTTTGATCCCTTTTTGTTGAAACCATTGTTGAGTGCTTTTAGCACTGTGAACAGGAGCGTTGTCTTGCTGGAACTCCCAGTAACGTCCTCCCATTCTCTCCCCGAATGGCAATAAATTCGTTTCAAGCATTTGTTGGTATTTAAATGCATTCATTCGTCCATCGACAAAAGCCAAATTTGATCTTCCATAAAATCCAAATACACCCCACACCATTAGACTGCCACCACCTTGTTTCCTTTTAGAGAAGAATTGTTCCTCTTTGCGAATGTCATGCCAGTAGTACTGGAATCCATCCGGCCCGTCTAGATTAAATCTTTTTTCATCACTACACACCACGTTCCTGAACTTTTCCCCCCATTGCACATTTCCCCTTGCCCAAATAAGGCGCTTTTCTTTGTGACAAGATTTCAGTATAGGTCGTGGCTTCCTCTTCTTGAATACCAGATTGCCACACTGATGTACTATATTGGCAATTGTAGATTTGCAAACAGGAAAGTTTGGAGAATTCCCAAGAGATCGCAAAGAAGCATTGTTTCCACTTATTTCGCGCACGATGATTCTTTTCTGGCGTTGTGTAAGTTTCTGCGGCCTGCCTGTTGACTTCTTTACTCCATACTGATCACCTAAACGCAAATAATTCAGCACCACATTGTGTGATCTATATAATGCATTTGCAATTTGTCTTGCAGAATTGCCACAATCATGTAAAGCACGAATTTTACCCTTCTCAAAATCCGATAGAGATTTGGCTTTGGGCATTGTTAAAAAGTGGTTCAAGGCGTTTTACAATGTCAGCTTTCACATATTTTTATCACATATTTGAATGAGGAAAACCATTGCAATGGGTATGTGTAATTTTTGGTCTAATCGATTTTGTTTTTTGTTTTTTTTTTACTGTAATTTTTGGACAGACAAAATCTACCTTTTTCGGTTTATTTTTCTTTCTATTTCTTATTTTATCATTACATTGTGTCAACATGCTCTCATTGTCGTTTATAAACAATAAATAAATTGTTATTTAATTGTGTTAAAAAATGTAAGAGTTATTTGCATTTTCATGGGTGGTTCTATATTTATTGGACGCACCTTAGTTGCGGGGCAAGCCGAATTTTTTTTGGGTTGACAAAGAAAAACGTGCATTTATAATAATCCTGTCATTGATTACGCCAAATTTTCTTCAATTGGTGGAATGGTGGAAAATTGTACATATTCTGAGGCTGTGAAATAGCAAAAAGAAATGGCTGGAATGTGAAACCCGAGTGGAAAAGTGCATATTGAAATTTTTAGAGCCCCCCTGAGATCTTAAACTCACTGCTAAATGGTGACTATCCACGGTAAAAGAAGTCTTTTGTATAACATCCGTGCGTATAACAATGCGTTTCAAAAGACATCTTCTGGCGCGAAACATAACGGAAGGACGATTCATGCCTACCTTTAAGGTTCAAGGCCAGGTTTACCAAATGACCAGTGCTTTGCTGTTAGAAAATTTGCCCATGTTTCTTCAGATATATTGTTACGATAAAAGTAAGCTAAATGTGGTAAGTAAACAAAAGTGTGGAGGTAGAATAGAATCAGAGCATAAAATCTATCAACAGTAAATTTTATTCGTAGAATATAATGCAATACTTAAATCCATCGGAATTATTCATTCTTTTAATAATGGAATTAATAAGCAAGCCCAATCCTCTATCAAGATATCCATTTATCGTACAGGGAAAATGCCCTACTGTATGAATTTTCTTTAAAACAATTTCTTCATGGGTAAAGTCTAATTTAGTGTTTCTTTCTATGAAGGAATTTATCTGCCAAAAAGTCAACCATTGACTAGGGCGCGGGGCGAGAGGCATTTCATATAGTGATATATTTCTTTCAATTATAAATGCTGCGTTTTCACTTCTAATATTAACACTTCTCTTGTCAGACAAATGTTCTTTATATATGCAAAGAAACGCTTGAGGAAATTTATCCAAATTTAAATGGTTACTACCCTTAAGCGTGGGAGTAGAATTTCCGCCAGTGCATTTTCGTGTGAAACTCGTACTAATAACCTTCGTCCTTGCTTCTCTGAAAATGTCTCTCAATCCAGCTAAAGTCGAGCTTTCTTTTCCATAGTCGAGCTTTCTTTTCCTCTGTGAAACTCACCTCAAACCAAGCCAAGACTTCAAGCTACCTGGCTATTGTGTGTACCGTAAGGATCGAATGGCTTCAAATGCTGCAAGATGTGCGTCTGGGGGCGCTGCGATCATCATTAAGAGGGGAATTCAACACCAAGAATTAGTATCCAAGTCTTATGCAGGTATGGAATCAGCCTCCATCATTATCAATGACGTATCCTGTGGTGAAGTGAAGTTCGTAGCGCTCTACAATTCACCTAAACATTATCTTGACATTTGCGAGCTTGATGAACTCTTCAGTGGTGACACTCCAGTCGTCCTGGCTGGTGGCCTAAATGCCAAGCATCCAAGCTGGAACTCCAGAACGCAGAATTACAACGGCATGATTCTCTATAGGTACATACAAGGTAGAGATGATATCATCGCTGCTGGACCTGTGGAGGACACCTACTACTGCGACCACTCCCCTAGTAGTGACGTTTTGGACATCTCGCTCTTGAAGGGTTTCTTCAAACCGTACAATATCCTCACGATTGATGACCTTTCTTCTGACCACAAGCCTGTGGCGTTGTACTTTGACAATGTTGACATAAATTTCCGAGAGGAACTCGTACATCATCAAGACTGGAGGCTCTACAAAGATATTCTTAAGGACTATGGCTACCATCCCGACGTTGCTTACTGTATAGAGGACATCGATCAACTTGTTGTTGACATCACCAGATGTATTAACAGTGCCATGGAAGTCAGTAAGTATCCATGAGAGAAAAAACCTTCTCATCGAATCCAACTCTCTCCTAGAATCCAACGCCTAATTGCTGAAAGAAACAGGACCCGTAGACTTTGGCAACGCTATCGTGAACCTTGGCTCAAAACCAAGTACAACAGGTTAGTGCGAAGAGTTCAAGAGGAGATAAAAGAGCTTCGCGACGCTAGATGGAATGAAAAACTCAAAAGCTTGTCGGCTCGCGACAATTCCATTTGGAGTATGGTTAGAGCTTTACAGAAGAAGAAGAATGTTATGCTTCCTCCACTCCGTACACCACAAGGTAACTATGTGCAAACTGATCAGGACAAGGCCCAAGTCATTGCAGATTCACTGGAACTGCAGTTTGTTACTCCTACCAACGATAAGCCCGAGAGCCAAATCATGTCTCGGCGTGTGGAAGAAGGTATTTACAACTTTGATGAAGTCCCGAAGCATTTTACGAAGTACAACATCGAGGCTGGTGAGATCGCCAACATCATAAATAAACTGAATAAGAAGAAGGCTCCAGGAAAAGACAAGGTGAGTAATAACGCCCTTATGAATTTCCCAAAGAACTTTATTGAATTTCTCACCAATATCATTAGCGACTGCTGGAAATTTTCTTACTTCCCTGTGGCTTGGAAGAAATCTATTGTGTTGAGTATCCCAAAGCAGGGACAAAATCCTGCAATTCCCGCGAGCTACCGACCTATTAGCTTGCTACCATCGATGTCCAAGGTGTTGGAGAGAACGATCCTTGTCAGATTCCAAGATCACTGTCTAGCAAATGACCTTTTACGGGAAGAGCAGTTTGGCTTTCGTGCTGCCCACTCTTGTCCGATGCAGATATGGAGGCTCGTTGAAGACCTGAGCACCCCCCTGAACCTATCCAGGTACTGTGGGGTGGTATTTCTTGATGTCAGTAAAGCTTTTGACCAAGTGTGGCATGAGGGCCTTGTCTACAAAATGATCAGAGACGGGTTCCCTGCCGATTTGATCTTGATGGTGAAATCCTTTCTTGACGGCAGATCCTATCAAGCCAAGGTTGGAGAAAATCTTTCCACACCCCTGTTGTAAAGGCCGGTGTCCCTCAGGGTTCTGTCCTCGGGCCTATGCTATTTAATTACTTTGTACATGATTTCCCAAAACCCGATAATTGTAATCTGTATTTTTATGCGGATGACACTGCCATTATGACATGGGCACACCAGCCGGCTCACGTTATCACTCGGCTGCAGTGCGCCTTGAAGCAGTTCGAAGACTGGTTTAACTGCTGGAAGTTGAACCTTAACGTCGGAAAGTGCAAGGCTTTGTACCTCAATAGGAAGCTCAAGCATCCCCCAGATTCTCTTGTTCTGTTTAATAAGAAACTGGACTGGGTGGACAACTACAAGTACCTGGGAGTTATCATTGACTCAAGACTCTCATGGAACCAGCATATGTCCTATGCTCTGAACAAAGCGAAGAGGGCTAAGTACAGTATCATAGCTCTTATGGGTCGCAACAGCGCCCTCAGCATTGACAACAAGCTACTTCTGTACAAATCGATTATCCGGACCATACTCCTCTATGGCATGCCTGCGTGGGCGACTCTCTGTAAAAGCAGATGGAGTGAACTACAGTCATTCCAGAATGTTACCCTGAGGACTATTGCCCAGCTGGACAGAAGGACGGTGAAAAACCAATCCATCCACCTCGATTTAAACATGGCCCATATCGGTAAGTTTATACAGGATCTCCTTTTGATTATGATACAGAAGCTGAAGACTCACGACAATAAGCTTGTGAAAAGGATACTGGAGAACTCAATGAATATGAACTGGCATACGAAGTATCGTAAACCGAGGCACGTTCCTGACATCAATTTTGAAGATATTAGCAACGTCTCTTTCCCAGACTACTGGAAGATGTGATAATCTTATTTCTCCTTGTATTTTTTATTTCGTTTGTTTTTTGTTTCTGACAATCGTCAATCTTACTTTCTTTTTTGTATAATATGGAAGACCGCTTGGGTTGGTTAGGCTTCTTGACTACCTCAGTGTATTTCATTTGGAGTTTATTCTGGTTGGATGAGCTTTGTGAAAGCGCTGCTTTCGTCCCATCCTAACAAATGTACACTTCACTGTTCGATTGTCGATTGTCTTCTTGTTTGTCAGCCAATAACGCCTTACTATTCCCCATGCAAACTATATATAAACCCGTCCGTTATTACAACTTTCATAACTTCAGGATAATTCTCTAATATTCTATTTGCTTTTAGAGAATTATCCTTTTTGCCTTGATAAAGGATAGGCTCTATCCGAAACGTCAGCTCTTTATTTGATTTTTTAGTTTTATTTTGATTTTACTTATATATTTATTAATTATTTTGTTATTTGTTAATTATTATTTTATTTTTCAGTTGTATTTATTAACTATTTATTGCATTCCAGGGTTTTTGTGTCTCGTCCTTTTCTCTTATAAATATCCGTTCATTCTTCATTTCATGATCATATTTAAAGATTTTCAAGAAATTGTTAAGTACTAAGAACTGTCTTTTCTAAGAAAAGCCTGAATAGCAGAAATTCTATGCATTTTTACAAATTGAAACTTATCTATATTGCACAAACTTTGCCTTGCGTTGTTGGTCATGAGATATTTCTCATTAATATACCTTGCCATCTTAATGAATATAGATTTATTATCGACTAGCTGTGCCCGCGACTTCGTACACGTGGAATTTATTTTTGATCTATTATAAAGCTTCTTTGTAAACAATGTTTGAAGTAAATTGATTGGGGAATGAACAAAGAGCGTGTTTGATTCACTAACATGGGGGAGAGCAAACAGAGGTGGCCATGCGAAAAGTAACTCACACTGAGGTCCACGCCCGCAACGCGCAGCGTCTGGCCTTGTGCTTTGTTTAATGTCATAACGTAAGCTCACCGGGAATTGTACACGTTTAAAGCGAAATGGGAAATTATTAGGAATAAGCGGGATTCGGCGTATATAAAATTTCTGCTTCTATTGTACACTTGCCATCAAAATTCCTGCTTCTATGATGTTACGTTGGAGAGAAGTAACTTTAAGCCTCCTACCATTACACAATTTCGGTAGGCTTAAATTTCGCCACAGAATAATAGGGGCTCCTTTTTTCAAATTAATTTTGTGTGATGGAAGGCCAGGTGCACTAAGAGAGTGTAAAAATTCGACTGGATATTTGGTAGAGTCACCTTGCTTCATAACTCTGTTAATAGAAATATGCTCTACATTTTCTCCGTCAACATGAGTAAGGATGCCCGAGTTAATTCTTGCAGCTCGATCGTTTCGAGGTGTCAATATAGACCATCACAAAGCTAAGAGTTTGCATGAGTTGTTGTTTACATTTGATCACCATAAACGGATGAAATAATGTCTTGAAGTGAAAGTACTGAATGGTACAAATTACCATACGATTTGAGTATGTTCTTCCTTATATGTGCCCTAGGCAATTTTTAACAATAAATCAGAAAAATCATGTGTATTTGTGCTGCCTCCTCTTCGCGCCTGTGAAGTGCATCCGCGTGATGTGTCTGTCGCCACAGATTTAAACTCTTCAAGCATGCTCTTATCTCATAACAAAGTGGCTGCTATTCCCGACGAAGCCACAGCAAGAGCTATTTCTCTTTGTGCTCGCAATTGTGCCAACACGATTTTAGTGGCGAATGTTTTGCTGTTCCACCAGGTGCATCGAAAAAAAGAATTTCTCCCATATTAATGTTAACACCCTCACAAATACATTCGAATACTGTGCGCTGTTCTTCTGTTAGATTTCGGACGCGTTGTGCAAGGTTTCCGCAAGTTCTGCTTGATTATAACTTACTTCCGCTGCCTAATCTCTGTTGATGCATTCACCTTCTACTAATGGCGCTGGCAAGCCGTACTGGGGGAGAGCATTTCCACCTATAGACGTGACCAAAATTTGAATAGACACCAAGCATTGATTAAGAGCACTATTTACGCAATCTATCATTCAGTTCGCTTTCAATATTTTGATCGATATTCCTATAAAAGTCTTCCGCCAGCTTATCTTGAAATTTTTTCCACAACACTGAAAGGGCACAAAATACCAGCAAAACGGCAAATAAATGACGCAAGCGATGTGGACTGCCACTAACGCATAATTCAGCCAGAGGATCATCCCATTGCCTGTCATCATCCATGCGTCGCTCTCGGCAAGCATCACGGTAAGTAGGTTATTCGACCCCGTTAGCCGATCGTAGAAACGCAACGGTATGTAAAAACAAGCGCAAGTAGAAATATTCGGCATTATTTAGATGAACTGCGTATATGCTCTTCGAATAACATGCTCTTTAAACATGTCGGGCTCCCCTTCTTGCAGCTCTGCCACGCCTTCTGCGATGGAAGACTCCTCCCTGCTTGTCGTAAATATTGTATGACGGAATTTCATCATACAACATAGTTCTCGCAAAATCATCGATTTCACAAAAACGAAAGAATGCCAGCAAAGGTGTTTGTCTGGGGTTTTCTAACCGTTCTGTAAAATTTTCAGGATTAAAATATATTCGTTGTCCTCCTTCAAAGTGACCATCGAGATGAATCACAGGCGGGTGCCTTTCGTGAATAGGGAATCTCAAAATGCGCGATACTTCCTCTGAAGAGCTTATGTATCGGGCCGACAGAAACCTTGTGACTTCGTCGTGTTCATTTTTCAACGCAAATGTGCCTTGTTCACTGACCTTGTTCAGGTACTTTCAAATATATTTAATATATTCATCGCTTTTGCAGATTTCAGCGTTGTAGCTTGAAATGTTGAAGATAATATCGACGAATAGGGTAAGACCCATCTATTGTCCAAAACAATTTCTTGGCCACGTGGTTTTATTGTTGCTGTAAATCAACATATCCACCTTTTGCAAGTCTGATGTTGTCATCTGAATCCGCCAGATGTTTCACTGTGCGTCCGCCATTATAACATGCCCACAGCCATGGATGAATGAAGGCCATGCCATAGCTCAGTGCCTTGGCTTGACTCTTCTTTTGTATTTGCTTTACAATTTGATACTTAATTCAGCATGGGTTCGTATTGTGCAATTGTTGTCTATTCAAACGCTCAAAAAATACTTAGAAAATGGAGAGAGGAAGAATGTAATTGAGCATCAGGTAGCAATATATTGGTAGTAAGTGCGTGATCTCAGCATTTCCCCCTGAAAAATTCTCGTCGTCCTCGGCCGGGATCGAACTCGCGTACTCAGGTATCAGATGCGATCACGTAACCACTGAGCCACCGAGGCCGATAAACATTTTTGATTCAATAAAATAATTGTAAATGTCTAAATATGTAACGGGTGGCCACTTCACATCGCACTTTCTAAAGAATTAATTTATGTTCTTAAACTGAAATATAATTATAAACAGTTTTTAAAGTAAGCAAATAAAGACATTTTTACAAATGCTGTCTAATTTTTTTTTACCGTTATGCTGCTTTGAAAATAGACTGAAAAATGCAATCGCAACTCGACATAAACATGATACACATATTCATCACTTGCCGCCAAATATCAAAATTAGAACAAGAATGTTGTACGCAATATCCGATTTTTAGGTATCTTTAATTAACGATGCGACATTATAGGCAGTAATGCTAAAATTTAAGAGTGGATGAGAGGAATCAGAAGACCTGAGAGCTCAGAACGTAGCCATCGTATATATTTATGTGTAAATATATACGACGGCTACGCTCAGAGGCATGTTATAATGGCGGACGCATTCGAAACTTAAACATGGCCACGCCCGTGAAATCGAAAGTAAAAAGGTGGATAAGGAATACAGGTAGCGCCGTCCGAGAGGAAAACTGAATGTCGCCCCATCTGGTGTCGGTAATTGGAATTTTGCGAGCTTCATGATGTCACAAGGACCAATGGTTAAAAATAATTATGAGGAATAGTGCTTTTACGCAGCAAAATACCAACATGCGCAATTATATAAAATTTAATACAAAAGATAAAAACGCTAATTTTCTTCATTTTCCCCAAAGATTCAAATTTAATTAAAAAATGCTTAATATCGTGCAAATTGGATAAACATATTTGTACCACGACTGCAGTGATTTGCTCTAACCTTTACTTATTAGTCCAAGCTCTAACCAATTTAAAGATGACGAATATGAAAACAATGAATTCGTATATCCTCTTACCTAACTAACATTTACCACTAAGGATATTAAGGATTCTTTAGGTAGGTTAAAATAAAGATCATCAGTTGTAAATTTTGCGCCAACTACATATTTACAATACCTAGCCAATTTGCTCTTACATTCACTTGTAGCAAGAACGGACAAACATTTACTTGTACACCCCTCCGTTCTTGCTTGTAGTTATCTAACCAATTTAAAGACGACGATCATGAAAACAATGAGTGCGTATATTCTCTGAGTGAATTCTTTTAGCCTCCTACCTCAGAATCAGATAGACGTGGTCTTCGATTCATGAGTTGACACATAGGGCTAGATCGTTGACATAGGCCTAGATCGTTTTCGTAATCGTCATCTTTAAAATGGTTAGAGCAAATCACTGCAGTTGTGGTACAAATATTTCTATCCAATTTGCATGATATTAAGCATTTTTTCATTAAATTTGGATCTTTGGGGAATGAAAAAAGGAAACACTCTTTTGTATTATATTTTGTATTATTAGAAGTGAGAATCGCGCATTATAGCATTTTGATATATGTAAAAGCAATATTCCTCGTAATAGGTTTTAAAAATTGGACCTTGTGACGTCATGAAGCTGGCAATATTCCAATTACCAACACCAGATGGGGCGACAGCCAGTTTTTCTCTCGGACGGCGCTACCTGTATTCTTCATATCTTGCTGTAAACCCATCTTGATCAGGTGAGCGTCGAGGATAGGACGAGATATACATCTTCTTCCGTTATCGTTTGCTCTACCAGTGCTCTTGGATATCTTTTAGAACACCGGTCGTCCTGCATGCAAGGAAAGTTTCTGTTTGATGCCCCGCAAGGACCGTAAACCATATGTTTTTTCTCAATGTCAAACAGTGTTGTATCTTATGGTCCGGGAATTCAGCACTTATCAGCTTATCGACAACTTGGGACGTATATTTTCTTCTAGCCACAGGAGGATATATGCGTGAGGCAGACAACGCTTTTGCCACTAGACGCTTTACATGAAGCACAAAGCTGAACCAAAAACCTTTCTTTTGTAATCACGTTGATCAGCAACTTCAATTTCAAGTGGAAAACTCTGGCTATTATATCATGTCGATCACACGACGCTTGTGTTGAAAAATGTCTTGAGTGATTTCGTTCCATTTTGGATTTGTTGAGAAAAAAAATAAAAAGATCAGGCCTTCCGTATTTTCGGATATAACAGAAAGCGTCCTTCGTACACTCGTGCATATAGCGTGGGTCGCCGTTAAAACTGGATGCAAGGAACACTAATTAGCCTACGTTTTCCGTGTTGTCATCCTGTTGCAAAGCGTCCCGCAAGTGCACATACTAAGTGCTTGTCCTCGATTTTGTCGTATATATCGATGAAAAACTGGCTGAACAGTCCACGAAATCTTTGCGAGTAGACAAAACGATTTCGTCTTATTTGCAGCAGGTGTAATGATATTTTTAGTACCGATAGGTACTTATGTTTTCACAATATGCGTCCGTCCGTCTGTTTGTCTGTTGGTGCTCTAGCTTTCGAACGCTTCCGAATTTTCGACTTCCGTTTTCGCCATTCCACAACTTAGGGAAATCGGAAGACTGAGTTCGTTGGTGGAAAAAATCGATTTACTACTTCCGGTTCAAACGGTCAATAATAATATAGGGGACCAGCGTTGCCAGCGGAAGTATTACCGGAAATAAGTTTTTCCACCCAAATCTGGGTTTGTTTTCATCACCTGCTATGTCAGCGACCTCTTCAGACAAAACTCTGAATATTGCATTAGAGGAAGGGGAGGGGGAGAACCTCAAACCGAACTAAACAGTTTTAAAAAAGAATAAAAAAAACTTGTTTCTTATACAAATGTAATACAAATGTGAAAACTTCAAGAGAATGACCTCAAGGTCAGCAGAGAACGCAGCCCATTTTAAAAAGGCAGAGTGGTTTTTACTTCATGTATAAAATTAATTTTAAAATTATTAATTTTTGTTCATGTATACAATTTTTTTTTAAAAGTGTTTCATTTTTTTTCTGGTTTGATATATTTTAGTTTATTCGTTCAATAGATTTAATTCCAATTATTTCATTTACCATAACCAACATTTAGATGTTTACATTTAACATATTTTATCTTTTTACATTTAAATAGGGGATGTTTATATATACGTTTATTTTTTATATACATGTTTATTTTTACATTTATATACGTATGAATGGTCTTCTAAAGTGACTTTCCGAACTTGGGTTTATTTCTGGGTTTATTTTCTCCATCCTGGGTTTTTTCTGGATTTTTTCCTGGGTTTTCTTTTCATCTAGGTTTTTTCTGGGTTTTTATTTTCTCAGCAGATGTCGCTGGGATAGAAAAAAAACTAGATCTGGATAGAAAAACCCAGCTCTGGCATCGCTGTAGGGGACCACGTTTATCATTATACAATCCCATGTATAAATGAGCTGTGCATTGCCAAATGCTGTTCTCCCTTTGGCATTCTATACCTAAAGCAGAGAAAAGGCTTGCGAATTAAGTGAAGACACGTGATAGACTTCCATGATGGTCAATATCGGTCAGAACTGGTTCAAGGGTATGTGGTTTAGTGGTACCATTATGGTCCACTGGAAACTTTCAATGCTAACATACGGCATGTATAATATCACATAGCTTGAAATAACATGTTATGATTGAATATTAACGTAAAATAAATGATAGTCGAAATAGGTTCAATGGTATGTGGTTTCATAGAACCATTATGGTTCAGGGAAAATTTTCAAAGCTCAGATTTGGCATTTAATATATCAGACAACTTGGAATGATGTGTAATGAATGATTATAACGTCAAATTAAAGATAGTCGAAATTGGTTCCAAGGCAGCTGGTTTAGTGGACCCTTTAAGGTTCACTGGAACTTTCAATGCTAAAATATGGCATGTAATATATCAAGCAACTTGGAATGATGTGTAATGAATGAATATACCGTAAAATTAATGATAGTCGAAATTGGTTCAAAGGCACCCGGATATAGTAGAACCATTATGGTTTATTGGAAATTACAATGCTAAAATATGGCATGTAATATATCAAACGACTTGGAATGATGTATCATGAATGATTATAACGTCAAATTAATGATAGCCGTAATTGGTTCCATGATGCGTTTTTTAAAGATACCATTATTGAACCATTGGAAACTTTTAATGCTAAGTAATGGCATGTAATTAGTTATGCCTTTTATTATCAAGAGTTAATTTGTGTTCTGCAAATTTTAACAATAGCTAGTAGCTAATCGTTCGCTTCAATAGTGCATGGTTACGTAGAAAAGCGTTAGCAATTGTTTATGAAGAAAGACATCACTCTTACAGAGAACGCTTCAACAATTAACGCTTATTTCATTAAACTGGAATGTTCCATGTTAAAGGATTCTTCTATGTTTTAATCTATAGATAATTGCTACTTTCTGTTTTAAACTTTTCAGATAGTTTTAATCCGTTTGAATTATGCATTTCCCTTAGAAGTATGCCTTGCTTAGCAACCAGAGGCTTTCTTATCAACCTCATCTAATCTTAACAACCAAAGACGTCTTTAGAAATCAAATCCACTGGCGGGAAAAAAATCCCAACACCACGAAGGACTTGTGTTAGATGAATGAAATTTGGACAGTATATTCAATTTCAAGGTTACAACTTATAGGGGGCGCTACCAGTGCCACCCTGTACATGCAAATGAGACATTCCAATGACAGGAGATAAGGAGATCAAACGCGCTTCTGTGTCACTTCAGACACTTGTGGATATGTGTGATGGAGTACGTAAAACATGCGTCGAAGGCAACTGCGATGTGAATATGTGCAGCTAACCCAATTCGAATGAGGGCGTGTAGTGGGCCTTCGAGAGGGTGGACTTTCGTTCCGTGCTATTGCAGAACGCATGGGTCGAGACGTTGCCACTGTGTACAACTGTTGGCAGCAATGGTCCAGGGAAGGCAGGATTACCAGTAGACCAGGATCTGGACGACCCCCGGCCACTGGAGACAGGGTTGACCGGTGCATCTGTAGGATGGCTGTGGCAAATCGGACAGCATCTGCAGCGGACATTCGGGCTGCTGTGGCACTCAACGTCACTCCACGCTCAATTCGGAACCGTCTCCTGGCCAGGAACCTCCACTCCAGGCACCCTGTGGCATGTTTGCCTCTTACCCCTCAACACCATGCGGCACGTCTTCAGTGGTGTCAAGCCAGAGCGACTTGGAGGGCAGAATGGAGGTCTGTGGTCTTCACGGATGTAAGTCGTTTCTGTCTGGGTCAGAGTGATAGTCGCACAAGGGTCAGAAGGAGGAGTGGGGAAGTCCTGTTACCGAGCTGTATCCGTCATCGGCATACTGGCCGCACCCCTGGTGTTATTGTATGGTGAGGGATTTCCTACGACAGCAGGAGCCCCCTGGTGTTATGGTATGGTGAGGGATTTCCTACGACAGCAGGAGCCCCCTGGTGGTTATCCCAGTCACCATGACGGCAAATGTTTACATTCGGATAGTTGTTGAACCCACTGTGCTGACATTCATGGTTGGTATGCCAGGGGGCTGTTCCAACAGGATAACGCTCGACCCCACACTGTCGCTCCAACCCAACTTGCACTTCAGGGTGTCCACATCCTACCATGACCAGCACGATCATCAGATCTGTCGCCCATCGAGAACGTCTGGGACATGGTCGGAAGTCGTGTCAGTGCTCTTCCACAACCAGCAACAACTGTTGCTGATCTGACCATCCAGGTGAAACAGGCATGGAATGCCATACCACATAATGACATTCGGCATCTCTACGACCGTATGCATGCACGTGTGCATGCCTGCATAGACCGGCGCGGCGACTACAGCGGGAACTAAAGTCCGTACTTTTCACTATGTACAGGGTGGCGCCCCCTATAAGTTGTAACCTTGAAACATGAAACAATTGAATAAATACCATAGCTGAATATACTGACCAAATTTCATTCATCTAGCGCAAGTCCTTCGTGGTGTTGGGAATTTTTTTTCCGCCAATGTACTTTCCTTTTTATTCTCGAATGCCTTAAAATCCTATCGGTCCTGGGCATTTGGCTTGCCTGACTTGTTTTGCTTAAATTCGGCACTCGTATGGCAGGGTTGATTTAATATAAACCAAAATATACACATCTTATCCATGGCAATAAATTAAGAAGTATTGTAGGGCGTCGTAAGACCGATGTGTCCCATAAATGCGTTGAAGACGATCGTCTCGAATGCGCAATACTATATCACGTCGCTGACATTTCTGATCAACCAAAACAGCTGCAACTTCATTTGTGACAGGAACATTGTACCTGCAGCTCTGTCCAGAAGCGGGTCGTTGATCTGCACTATTGACAAATTTATAAACATTATTTTCCCCTTGCGGAATAGACTCTAGTGCAGATTTAGAACTATGAATATATGGATTCACTTCATGCAGCAGAGCAATCATATCATTCTTAAATTGTGGAAAGTTTGGTTTCTAATATTTGCCTGTGCTTCATAATTAGAAAGAAAATATATCTGAAGAAACTTGGGTTCATTTTCAGGCAGCATAGCACCAGTAAGTGGCAAACCTGGCCTTGAACCTTAAAGATAGACATGAATGCTTCTTCCGTTATTTGTTTCGCGTCAAAAGATATCATTTGAACCGAATTATTATACGCACGGACCTTATCCAAAAAGTGCTTTGATTGTGGATGGTCAACATTCAGCAGAGATATAAGATCTCAGAGGAGTTCTGAATAATTTCAATATGCACTTTCTAATATTAACATTAATGATAAAAATATAAATCTTGAGTATTAACCATATTTCTATATAACAAATTTACCGTACAACATTTTTTTGTGGAGTGGCCAATGATTTCGCTATAAGGATGTTCGACTGTATCAAGTTAAGTTTATTTGTCGTGGGTCGGACATTTTTTTCTGTGGACCGGCGGTCAATAAACACTCCAATACAATATGAAAATGTGGCAAAATATCTTTTTGGAATCCCCATATGATAGTACAAAACTATTCACAGCAAAGTTGAGAGATCAATATCAGCGCTACCAGGTCAAAGCGAAAAGATTATTATTCAAAATATTGCATCATTGCAACAATAGAGCAGCGACCTATTAGGCAGTCTTTCTTTATCGTTGTAGGCTATGACTGAGCAGACTACGAAAACTTTAAATTAAGATATCGTTTTATCATGAGCCGATTTTCATGAAATAAAGACTATATGTTGCTCCATTCTACGCTCAAGTTATCTGTGAAAACCCCATGAAGATTCGTGAAGTAGTTTTGGAGATTAGCGTGTTCAAACAGATAAACAGACAGAAAAAATTTTTAAAAAGGATCTTATTGTATTCTGTTACACTTCCTAAATCACCCGCCATCCGATTTAGGCAAATATTGTTAATGTACAGACACAACGGTTCTACAGTTTTATTATATGTATAGAAGATAGATAGATGGAAGAAGAAGATAATTATTATTTTTTCGAAACCTGATGTCGACAGTGACCTTCCTGATGCTTTGTTGATGAAGTATGCAAGATTTGATCAAAATCGAAACATAACTGTAGATTTGTATAAAAAATATACAAACCCACAAACTAACACCCATCTTTATATATATTGATTAGCAGAGGACCCGGCGTTGCTCGGGACAATTAAACTTGTAGGTAAGCAGAAGAATCTCAAGAAGTTAAATTGTAACTCCAAATTTGTGAAATAATAATTCAATCGATAAAACACAGAGCGAAGTGACTACCCATTCTTAAAAAAAACTCAGAAAGAGAGGAATACGAGTTGATATACTTTACTTAATCTCTTGTTGACTTCCCTCAGATTAAAATGATAGCCATCACTGGATACTTTAAACCCAAGCTTATCTTGCGCGTGACGTAGAAGCTCTTATACCCTCTTGCTCTATTCGAAACTCCCGTTGTTCAGATGTTTCCAAAGCCCGTAGAGATTTTTCTGCTTTAGCTGCAGAGTTTCTCTGACTAATACTCGTTCTTTCTCTTTCCTCTCCAGGCACATACATTTTTGCTAGTCGTCTTGATTTTTCTGCCAGATATGTGTGGCCTCTTTTCCTCCACAACAGACGCTGTCTTTTTATGTCCTCTCACTGCATCGTCATTTTATACTCATTATTAATAAATCATCGCATTATCATGATCTCAGTTTCCAGAATATACACATTTCCCCAAAATATAGCCAAAATGTATTTTTATAAAATGTTTGGATCTGATATGCTACCAAATAAGCTAGATGATAACCCCAGCGTAGCTCGGACTTTTTTTTTTGAGAATAAATTTTGCAATATCTTAAAAATAAACACATGAAAACGGTTAGAATTTATACAATAATGAAAACTCGAAAAAAAATTTTTTAAAGGCTCACAATCGATGGACCTCTCCACGTATGCCACTACTAGTCTAAATAATTTCTTACGTAAACTTACTTTAGATGTTTTGAAGCAAAATTTGGCCATTCATTACTTTCTGTAGTCTAGCGGTTGCCGATTCTTTAGGAAATAGTTAAGTACTAAGAACTCTCTTTTCTAAGAAAAGCCTGAAAAACAGGAATTTTATGCAGTCTTACAAATTGAAACTTATCTATTTTGTACCAACTTTGCCTTGCATTGTTGGTCATGAGATAATCTCATAATTATGCTTTTCCATAACCATGAATATCGATTTTTTTTATCAATAAATATTATTTTTTCGAAATCTGAGATTGACAGTGACCTTCCTCATGCTCTGAAGGTTAATTATGCAAAAGTTCATCAAGATCGGAATAAAACTGTAGATTTATATAAGAAAGAAACAAACAAACCCACAAACCCAGAAACAAACATCTTTCTTTATATATATAGAGGACTAGCAGAGGACCCTGCGTTGCCCAGGATAATTATACTTGTAAGTAAAGAGAAGAATCTCATGAAGTTAAATTATAACCCAAATTGGTTAAATAATAATTCAATATAACACAGAGGGAGGGGATTATCCCTTCTAAGAAAAAGTCAGAAAAGCAGCAATTCTAGGTGATGTACTGGGACTTTATTTACCTCTTATTGACTTGTCTCAGATTAAAATGATATCCCATCTAAACCACCGGCGAACATCACTGGATACTTAAGACCCAAGTTTTTCTCGCTCTTGACGTAGAAGCTCTTATTACCGTTTTGCTCTATTCGAAACTCCCGTTTTTTAGATGTTTCCAATACCCGTATAGATTTTTCTGTTTTAGCTGTAAAGTTTTTCTGACCAATACTCGTTTTGTCTCTCTCCTTTCCGGGCACATAAATTTTTGCCAGTCGTCTGGATGTTTGATAGGGAGCTCAAGGGAGACCCGTCTGACTCCTTTGCCTCCCGCATAGACGCTGACTTATTTATGTCCTGTCACTTCATCATCATTTTTTGCTCATTATTAATAGTTCTTGGAAACGAACTTTTAATCATCGCATTATCAGCATCTCAGTTTCCAATATATTCACATTCACACAGAATATAAACAAAATTTTTTCTGCTGTGCTACCAAATATGCTAGGTGATAATCCCGATATGGCTCTGACTCTGTTTTTTTGATTAAATACTGAAACATCTTAAAAATAAGCACATACATTAAAAATTAATACAGTAATGAAAATTCCTAAAATATAATTTTAAAGGCTCAGAATGATGAATCTCTCCAAGTACGCCACTGCTAATCTAAATAATTTCTTAGTCACGTAATCTTATTTTAGATGTACACTTGAGTTGTTGTAATTCCCATTCTTCTCTTGATGTCTTGAAGCAAAACCTGGCCATTCATCACTTTGTGTTGTCTAGCGGTCGTGGATTCTTCTTTTTACATGCTTAACATTTGCTCAATACGGAGCTAAAGGAGCGCTTCCTCTGTCGGCTTTCCACTCTTTCTCAATAGTCTGCTAACTCACCATTATCTCCAGCTACTGAAAATTTTTAAGGAATTTCAAGAAATTGTTAAGTGCTAAAAACTCCACATTCTAAGAAAAGCCTGAATAACAGGAATTCTATGCATTGTTACAAATTGAACTTTATCTATATTGCACAAACTTTTCGTTGCATTATTGGTCATAAGATAAATATTGTTGATCCCTCCATAGTGTTGGCGCATTGCGTGTTGATACCTATTGTTGCACAAACTTTTCCTTGCATTGTTGGTTATGAGATTTATATTGTTGGTCCGTGCAGAGTGTTTGTGAATTGCGTGTTGATACCATTGTTGATATCTATTGTTGCGCAAACTTTGCCTTGCATTGTTGGTCATTAGATTTTCTCATTAATATGCCTTGCCATAACTATGAATATCGAAGGTAGACAGTGACCTTCCTCATGCTCTGATGGTTATGTATGCAAAATTAATTAACAGAGGACCCGGCGTTGCCCGGGATAATTATTGTGGGTTTGTATGTTTGTTTGTTTCTTATACAAATCTACAGTTTTATTCCGATCTTGATGAAATTTTGCATACTTGACCTTCAAAACATGAGGAAGGTCAATGTCTACCTCAGATTTCGAAAAAATAGTAATTATTGATAAAAAATCGATATTCATGCTTATGGCAAGTCATAATAATGAGAAATATTTCATGACCGACAATGCAAAGCAAAGTTTGTGCAACAATAGTTATCAAAAATGGTATCAACACGCAATTCACAAACAATCTGCACGGACCAACAATATATATCTCATGACAAAGAAAGCAAGGAAAAGTTTGTGCAACAATAAGTATCAACAATCGTTTCAACACGCAATGCACCAACATTATGCAAGGATCAATAATATACAAGTCAAAATCAAAAATCTGTGGACAACATTATTTTTAAGTTAATGTTTTCTTTATTCAGCTGTAGATAAATAATTATCAGACCTACAACCACGAAATACATAAGACGGATTGTTTATTCAAATATCATGCTTGATATAAAAAATCAAAAAAATATATTAAACACAACTTAAAATAAAAGGCACAAAATCTTCAAAGCTTGTGTCAAAATACTGTGGACACAAAAAAAGAAAAATCATAATACTGTGGACAATGATATTTTAGCTGCACAATGCACGCTCAGTTTTTAGTGGCAACTCCATGTGCCTTAAGAAGTGCAGTTATTCTTCGTGTCATGGAATATATCAGTTTGCTGCATGTTTCTGATATTATTTTATTCCATGCATCCTGCACCTGAACTCTTAATTCATCCATTGTTGTTGGTCCAGCTTTCATTACTTCACTTTTCAAAATTCCCCAAATATTCTCTCTAGGGTTCATGTCTGGAGAATTCGCAGGCCATTCCATAACATTCACTCGTTTTCTTGCAAGCCATTCCTTGGTTGACTTGGCTGTGTGGCAGGATGCTCCATCCTGCTGAAATATGCTGGTACGACCAAGGCGAAATGAGGCGATTGATGGAAGAAGGCTGGTTACCAAAACACTTACATATTTCTCAGCATTCATAGTTCCATCAATGAGATGTAATTTTCCAGTCCCTTTGGCACTTACACAAGCCCAGACCATGCATGATGCTGGAAACTTAACACTTCTTTATATTCAATTAGAATTATTAGCCTTATTCTTTTTTCTCAGCACTTTTTTCCCACTTTGGTTACCCACAGAAAGTTGAAATGTGGATTCATCACTAAATACCACTTTGTTCCATTGTTCAATAGACCAATCAGCTCGCTCTTTTGCCCACTTCACACGTTTATACTTTTGCACCTTTGTGAGAAATGGTTTTATTTTCGTTGTATAAAATTTATACCCAAGTTGACGGATACGGCGATATGCGATTGATACAGATATAGTTTTCCCGATGCTGGCTGACCACTGTTGGCTCAGTTCTGGTCCTTGAATAAATCTATTTTTCTTGATGATAGAATGAAGCATTCTATCATCACGATTAGAAGTTGTTTTAGTTCGTCTTGTTGGCTTCTTAATTTCAACATTGCCCACTGTTTTAACCTGCTTCACTATTTTGTGAACTGCACTTTTTGATAGTTTAAATTTTATAGCAATTTTTCTGATTGATTCTTTGTGTTTATGGCATTCAATAATGCGTTCACGAATTTCGAGTGGTATTGCTTTTGTTGAAGCCATTTTCTTAATTAAGTAATGTAAAAGTATAAACCTTATACCTATAATTCGATAGTGAACTGATCCTTATGCAAATTACCTCATAGAGAATAAATTTTATATTAAAAATAGCATTGTCCACAGTATTATGATTTTTGTTTTTTTGTGTCCACAGTATTTTGACACAAGCTTTGATTATATTGCGCCTTTTATTTTTAGTTTTGCTTAATATATTTTTTTGATTTTTTTATATCAAGCATGATATTTGAATAAACAATCCGTCTTATGTATTTCATGGTTGTAGGTCTGATAATTATTCATCTACAGCTCAATAAAGAAAACCATTAACTTAAAAATAATGTTGTCCACAGATTTTTGATTTTGACTTGTATATCCCATGACCATAAGCAATTGTTAAAGCGAATTGTAGTGGTTAATGTGTGTTATAGAATTGTGTGTTAATTTATACGCCAAAGGCAATTGTTAATTCCGGTTGGAAAAAATATTTATTTACTACTAAAAATTTGCTTAAGGACCTGGACGTTAGACTGAACATTTTTCCTAGACTTGTCTCCTAAGTATCCGGCGTTGTATGTATACTTCAGGTACTGTCTCCATGTAAACGCGGAAAACGTGATTGCCGTTGTCATGTTTGGGACTTTTAATGAGTCAACTCTCATGGTTACTTACTGATTTGTATACTATAACGAGCTAGTGTAACTACGCCTAAAACTTTAATGTGTTAATTTGGAGGCGTTAATTCAATTTGTATTGTGTTTGAGAACTAGCGGTTTCGTTTGTTCGTTAATATGGAAGTATCTGGATTTCTAGCTATATTTTAAAAGTTTGATTTTGATCCAGTTATTTGTTCATATCCTGTTAATACAATTTGCAGTTAAAATTATTTTATGAACATTTGTATGCTTTATTTCATCATTGAAAATTTAGATTTGATTAATTATCTGGTGCAAACTTAGGAGTAAGTTTAATTGCATATATTTTTGTCTTAGTATGGATAGTACATATGATAATTAGATGGCCACATGGTTAAGTTGTAACGGTCAGTTTTGACGTTACAATTTTGTCTTTCTCCTCGCTCTTTCTTCCTCTCCCCCCCTCTCTCTTTTGTCTCGCAACAGTTTCTTGAAAGAGGATCCCGATCGAGTCATTGCGAAATTGTTGGTTATAAATTGATTGTTGACGTGGATTGTGGATGGTCTTTATGATGAGTCGAGACAAACAATGGTTGAAATCCACGATGTTACGCCAACAATGAATTTTTTGGTACGAGCTACCAGTCGTTAAAGAAAGGAATTGAATTTCTATAAGAAAATAACAGTAGAACGACGGCAGCCATCGCAGAAGCATGATGATGAGGAGAGACTTGGTTGAAAAAAAATTCTTTCCCAGATGATGATTCGACATGACAAGTTACTCGGCTTTCTACCGATGAGACGAAAGATACCCCGGATAGAAAGCAAAGATGAACGAACCCGGTCAGAATTTGGCGTCGTTATAGATGATGATCAATAATTGAAGTTCCTATAAATGAGACAAATGGCTGATCAAACATCGGATACACGAAAAAAGGAGACTGAGACAAGAAACGTTTCGGTATTGAACATAGTATTGGGCCATGCTATCGTCAAATAGCTTTTATCGATTATGTTGTTTTGCGTATTTCCATTCCCAGGTTATTCGATTTCTCTCTGAGAAGAAGCGGATCCCCGACGAGGTACTTCACGGGTTCTCTTCAACGAAGTCATTCACGGCGATGAAACCAGTGTTACAAAGTATGGAAACGCAGTTGGTGTCGTAAGCGTTGATTTTAAGTTTACCGCAGTAAGATCCCTACTAATACCCTCAAAGTCGTGTGTTTTGCGGCTTTGAGTCTCCCACCCTCTCCTCCGTTATTGTTAGTATAGAAGTTAATTTTCCCTCCCCTCTTGCTGTTACCTAAACTCATACCTCCTAGTTTCTGAAAGAGCGACCGCCATAACCAAGATTTGCGACCACAGTTCCGGCTTTCCTGAGATACATTAGTGATTCTTAATAGTTGCGAAATACGGAAGAGATCGACGTAATGAACGTTGAGATAAACAAAAAAGAAAAAAAAAGATATATACTCCCGACTATGTTTAAAAGAGATAATTTAAAAATCAATAGATATAGAATACTTACCTGGAGATTGTAAGAGACGTTAGCGAAGAGACTTAAGGTAAAAGAAAAGATTTTAAGTCATGATAATTAACTTTGAAGACTTCTGATAGTTAAAATAACTAATCTCGACGACCCCGAAGATACTTGTTTGTATGGATTAATGTGGACTTCTGAACTCTAGACCGTTTCTAGAATTTTCAATTGATTATAGCATTCACATCTGTTTATTACAAATACCTTTTTTTTTTATTTTTCTTTCTGAACGCCCGGCGGCGAAAAAAAAAAATAATGACTCAGCTGTGGAGACACTTGATAATATGTCTTACCATGAAGAAAAAACTTCTTCATTTGTTGTAAATTTCAATAGCAAACGAAATTGTACAATAAAGCCCCGGTTATTTTTTGTCAGACATAGTCGTTTCTGCGATAATCTTATTTTATATCCAAACACATGGAACCTCTTTCTTTCTTTTATCCTCGGAAAGATTAAAGAAAAGATGAGTGTCAGAGTTCATTAATGCTCGAATAACATTTGGATTGTTAACTGAAACTAGAAACCTCTTTGTTAATACTTTGTTGTTTTTTTTTTTCTTTTATTTTCCGGTTTAGGAAGAGCGTTGAATGGGGAACGTTGCGTCGACCAAGAAAGACAACCTAATGCACTTTCGCCCGTTACAAAATGACATCTATTGTTATTTTTGAAAGGATCTGTTTAAAATTTTGCCAAGCTTAGAGTTTAAGTTGGTTTAATTGTGAATTTATACAAGTTTAATTATTTATTTAGTCACTTATTGATATATTGGTTTTTGAATGGATGCTAAACTTTATGGATCGTTATAAGGTCTGATTAAAGTGTTTTGTTTGAATAAATATTCCCAATTTGTGTCTTTTACGTCTCTGTTCGCGAGTCCCTTCTTTTTCCACTGCGTACTCTCATATTCATAATTTTTCACGTGACAGTATGCCTTACCATAACCATGAATATCGGTTTTTTATTATTAATTATTATTTTTTCGAAATCTGAGGTAGACAGTGACTTTTCCCATGCTTTAAAGGTCAAGTATGCATAATTTCATCAAGACCAGAATAAGACTGTAGATTTGTATAAGAAACAAACAAACAATCCCACAAACCCACCAACAAACATCGTTCTTTATATATATACTAGAAGAGGTACCCGGCGTTTCCCGGGATAATTACACTTGCACAAACTTTTCCTTTCATTGTTAGTCATGAGATATTTCTCATTAATATGCCCTGCCATAACCATGAATATCGATTTTTTATCGATAATTATTATTTCGCTTTGAAGATCATGTATGCGAAATTTCATCAAGATCGGGATATAACTGTAGATTTGTATAAAAAAACGTACAGACAAACAGACCCACAAACATCCTTCTTTATATATATAGAAAATTTATAGATAGGTAGACTAGCAGAGTACCAGGCGTTGCTCGGGATAATTATACTTGTAGGTAAGTAGAACAATCTCAAGAAGTTAAATTAAAACTCCAAATTCGTTAAACAATAACTCAAACAATACAACACGGAGCGAAGGGACTATAGGGAGATCAAGGGAGAAACACATAACTCCTTTGCCTCATCAAGAGACGCTGCCTTATTAATGTTCTTTTACTGCATCATCATTTATGCTCATTATTAATAATTCTTGGAAACGAACAGCATTAATCATCGCATTATCAGCATCTCAGTTTCCAAAATATACACATTCCCACAGAATATGGTCAAAATGTATTTTTATGAAATGTTTGGATCTAATATGCAACCAAATAAGCCAGGTGATAACCCAGGCGTGGCTCGGACTTTTTTTGAGATTAAATTTTGCAATATCTTGAAAATAAACACATGAAAACGGTTAGAATTAATACAGTAAAAATTCTTAATGAAAATTCTTACATTTTTTTTTAAAAGCTCACAATGGATGGACCTCTCCAAGGATGCTTTATAGTCTAAATAATTTTTTACTCACGTAATCTTACTTTAGATGTACAATTGATGTTGTTGCAATTTCTTTGAATTCCCCTGGCGTGTAACGCTCTATAAGGTACATCCTACACACAAAGAACAAAAACAAAGTGAAACACAACAAAAGTAACATGTGACACTCTACTCAATATCACCATCTTCATTTTCGTCGCCACTGTTGCTACTCAGAATTTCCGGGAGCATGAACTTTAACCGAAAGAGAATTACACAGGCATTAAACACGTGGGCGTATAACATATGTAATTCCTAGGGATTGGTCGAGATAAGCTGGTAAGCTAAAAGGCTACAGTCCTTGAATGACCGAGCTCGCTTTTAGCTCGTAAAAAGATAACTCGGGGAAGCTTTCTTTCGCCCGGCATGACTTATTTTCTAAAGTAAATTGTGGGCTTACCAGCGTCGTAGCCCTCAGTACTGGCAACCTGGATAACCATCGTGAAGGGCCTTCGTAGCTCGCCACCTCCGCTCCGTTCTCATCCCTTGAGACGAACTGCCACGTCGCTAGCTTCGTCGTAGCAAGGGTCTGGCCGTCGGTTGCAGTGTTCGGCTCGTCACTCGCCGTCGAAGGCTGGGAAACTCTTTCCACCATTACAGGCTGCTCGGCATCCCTTCTCCGTCCTTCAAACGCTAACAGGAATCTTCTTTGCTAGTCGCGCCCTGTCCTTCCGGCCGAGATCTCTCCCGATCCGTCCTCGATGTTCTCTCGGTTTCTTCTCCCCGCATCGTCGTCGCGTCCTCCTTCACCACGAAGAAACTCCCGCTCTTGTCCCTGATTGTCCCGCTCCTGCCGCATTTGTTGACGCTTGTGGTTTCAACGCCCATCTTCCGGTTTTGGTTTGATGAAAGACACGAGTTCGGTAGCGATAGATGACGTCATCGGAATTCCTGGTGTTTTTTTAATTCCGTGACACATACTAATGAGAAATATCTCATGACCAACAATGCAAAACAAAGTTTGTGCAAAAATAGTTATTAACAATGGTGTCAACACGACAGGCACCAACACTATGCAAGGATCAAAAATATATATCTCATGACCAAAAATGCAAGGCAAAGTTTGTGGAATGGATAAGTTTCAATTTGAAACAATGCATAGAATTCCTGTTATTCAGAATTTTCTTAGAAAAGAGACTTCTTGGTATTTAACAATTTCTTGAAAATCATTACAAATGATCAGTAACTGGAGATAATGGAGAGTTAGCAGACTCTTGAGAAAAAGTGGAAAGACGATGGAGGAAGCACTCCTTTCGCTCCGTGTATTGAACAAATGTTCAGGAAATAAATAGAAGAATAGGCGACCTCTAGACTACACAAATTGATGAATGGACAAGTTTTGCTTCAAGACATCGAGAGAAAAGTGGGAATTGCAATAAAATCAAGTGTACATCTAAAGTAAGATTACGTGGCTATGAAATTATTTAGACTAGCAGTGGCATCCTTGGAGAGGTCCATCCACTGTGAGACTATAAAAAGTTTTTATTTTGGATTTTCATTAAGAATTTTTACTGTATTAATTCTGAGGGTTTTCATGTGTTTATTTTTAAGATATTACAAAATTTGATCCAAAAAAAAAGACCGAGACACGCCAGGGTTATCACCTTGCTTATTTGGTAGCACATGTGATCCAAACATTTCATAAAAATATATATTGACTATATTCTGTGTGAACGAGAATATCTTGGAAACTGAGATGATGACAATGCGATGATTGAACGTTCGTTTCCAAGAATTATTAATAGTAAGCATAAAATGATGATGCAGTGACAGAACATTAATAAGACAGCCTCTCTTGATGAGGGAAAGGAGTCATACGTGTCTTCCTTGAGTTCCCTATCGAACGTCCAGACGACAGCAATAATTTGTGTTCGGAAAGTAAAGAGAAAGAAACTGGTCAGAGAATCTTACTAGCTAAAACAGAAAAGGGTAGAGGGGCATTGGAAACATCTGAACAACGGAAGGTTCGAATAGAGCAAGAGTGTATACGAGCTTTTACGTCAAGGGCAAGAAAAGGTTGGCTCCAAAGCATTCAGTGTTGTTCCTTGCGGTGAAGATGGACATTGTTTTAATCTGAGGCAATCAAGAAGCGTTTAAATAAAGTCCCGATATATCGCCTAGGATTCCTCTTTTTGGTATTTTTCGTAGAATGGATAGTCATTTCGCGTTGTTTTGTATTGATTGAGTTATAATTTAGCCAATTTGGAGTTATAATTTAACCTTTTGAGATTGTGCAGTTTACCTACAAGTGTAATTATCCCGGGCAACGCCGGGTCCTCTGCTAGTTATGTATATAGAAATATGCCACGATGTTACTAACGCGCTAATCTTTCGATTGCAATAAAGCTGTATTGACTGTATTAAATAAAAGTTATTATCATCAAGTAGTTTTAGAATGCGAATTGTTTTATATTGGAATATATAATCTTTAATACATTGTCAAATATAGGGTGGAATAAAAGCTGTAATGTGGAGCGATGTCATTCAAGCAACACTCATGTTTCTTGTCATCATTCTCATCATGGTGAAGGGAATGATCGCTGTCGGAGGCGTAGAAAATATATGGAATACCTGTATGACTGGAGGACGAATAGAACTTTTCAAGCAAGTTATTTATATTATATTTCACAGTTAAGTTTAAAATGTATTGCATAATGTATTCATTCTTTTCCTTTTTAAACCTTCATAGTACACTGCCGGCAAAAAAAACAACATGCAACACATAGAAGTAGCAGGTCAATTTTAATAAGAGGGGGGGGGGCGCATACATTTTTATGGTGCAACTATGGGTGCATGTAAATTTCAACGTGATATTTGGACTGGGTCCTGGTACAGGGTGTCCCATAAGTCCCTCCATAAGAAGAATGATCCATCTCATTTTCATAAAATTTACATAAAATCATTAATATAGCAGCTGTATTGTAACAGTCTAGTATAGTCTCAACACCTGCATGCCCCCCCCCCCCGTACTCCTGTTCAGGAACTGACGGAGTTTGACTAAGGTGGGATTGTTTTTAAAAATTGATTTTTCAATTTAGCTAATTGCCTTCCAGGAAAATTCTGTATAAATTAATAACCATTTCCATAATTTATTATTTCGCTTTATTAATTAGTTCGGTAATCTTCATAAATTTTCCGGAGCTGGCGTCATGTAAAACGATGTGAAGGCTGTGGCATTTCGAGAGGCTGGATGGTGTTTTTGGCAAATCGCGGCAACATTGGACGTAATATTTCTGTGGTGGCTCAAGTTGGCTCACATACATGCTTTGTTCCGGACGCCCACGCATTACTAATCTTGCCAAGATTGTCGGATCGTAAGGAAAGTATTGAACAATCGAACAGCATTCACAACAGAGATATGGACCAGAGTAGCACAAAACTTATCAAGACAGAACATGTGCAACCGTTTACTTGCAGTAGGACTGCAGTCACCTGTCCCTCTAGCCAGATTACCATCTCTGCAAAGAGATTATCACATGTGCGGTTTCAGTAATATCGCGAAAGAACTTTCTGGCGAGCTGAATGAAGGCTTGTTGTCTTCAGTGTTGCCTGCTCATCAGTGACGGGCGTCAACGAAGACCAGGAGTGTAACATCTTCTACAGTGCATTAGTCTACGGCAGGGAGGTTCAACACTTGGCGTAATGGTGTGGGGTGCCATCAGTTACAATTCGCGCTCATCCATGGCGTTTGTGTATGGAACATTGAACAGCACAAGTTAAGTACAGGAAATTGTGGAACCCAGCAGGATGATACACGCTCACAAACTGCCCACAAACTACTTATAAGCTCTGCAACATGTGGCCCGACTTTCCTGGCGAGCACGATCTTCAGATCTATCCGAATTCAAAATGTTTGGGACATGATGGGACGGCACGTCCATGGTCGCAGCACACCAGCCGCAACATTTTCACAATTGCATCAACAGATTCTGAACGCTAGGAACAATAATATCCCAGCATGATGTCCAGCTTCTGCACGACATTATGCATACAAGAGTCGAGGCCTGCATTCATTCTCGTGTAGGGTATACGGCGTATTAAATTTTTCAATTGGGAATTTTGGGACATGCTGTACCAAGATCCTCTGCAGATATCGTGTCCAAATTTAAATAAAATATTGTATTCTCATGTGAAATTTCATTAAAATAGACTAACTCCTTTCATGTGTGATATTGTTATTTCCGGCAGTGTTTGAAACTGGCGTTTTACCTATACTCAGTTTAAAAGATTTATTTTGAATTTTCGGATTTAGGCACATTGATACAATTTTTAAAATTTTTTACATTAAACATCTAGTTAATGAACTACAAGCTGAGACCGGAAATTCGGTGAATGACACAAAGATAAACAAACAAGGACAGATATTTCAGGGATGATACTTTATCTGGGATGATAATTTACTGCCCTTTAAAGTAAGCCTCCACGGCCACAATACACTTTTGACATCATTCGTACAACTGCTGCATTGCGTGTGAAAAGTTTTTTTTCGGTACTGTTTGAAGTTCCCTGTGTGCAAACGGCTGTCACGAAGTAACTTCAAGCAATACCGAAAGAGGGTTTTTTTACATGTCTTGTACGAACGATGTCAAAAGTGCATTGTCAATTCTCGAGTCCTTGACTTAAAGTTACCTCTGGACTTGAATAGATTTATGCGGATTTGTGCTGTGAATTGCATTGTAATTATTTAGTGGGTATTTTTATTTTGTTAAAATGGCAGTAATCTTCTTATATCTCGATGTCAGTAGAAGATATGTCAACTGCTATCATCAGGGCCGTGTATTCATTCATGAGGAAACTTTTTTTGGTGCTCCATTTCTTTAAGAATATAGGTTATTTGTGGTTAACTGTTGTTCTATTCTGGACTGTAACAATATTGAATATATCTACCATATCCAAAATATAATATACAGTCAATGACTAACGAGGCAAAGGATTCCACAGTAAGTATACTGGCTGACAAAAAAGTGAAGCAACCATAAGAAGTGGTTGGAAGTGAATGAAACGACATATGATGAAAGAACAGACAACGCTTTTCTGGTACAGGTGGAATGTTGGCGCCAGGTCAATAGTGTGTGGCATCCCCTCTGGCCCCAATGCATGCCCTTATGCGGTTTGGAATGGTGTCAAACAGCCTTTGGATCCTCTCCTGAGGCAAGTCAGTCCACAGTCGTTGCATGTGCCCCTCCAGATCCCGCAGGTTGGTACTGGGACAGAGTCGCTTTCCAATGTCATCTCACATGTGTTCGATAGTGGAGAGATCCGGGGATCCTGCTGGCCACGGGAAAACCTGAACATGCTTTGGGCAGTCCATAGATATGCTGTGTCTGGGCGTGTGTTGGTACTGTGTCCCAGGGTGCTGTGCCAGGACGTGCGGACGCAGAATATCTATGATGTATCGCTGTGCCATCAAAGTCTGCCGAAGCATTATTAGAGGTGACCTGAATACATATCCGATGGCTCCCCACACCATGATGCTAGGGGTTACGCTTGTGTGTGTCTCCACAAGCTGGGAAGGATATGCCCTCTGCCCTCGACGCTGCCATACGCGAAAACGATGGTCATCCGAGGTCAAGGAGAAGCGGGACTCATCACTAAACATTATGCGACGCCATTCGTCCTCTGTCCATGCCTCCCGGGCAAGGCACCACTCTAAACGCAGGCGTTTGTGTGTGGTGTTAATGGCAACCGATGCATGGGGCAGTAGGACCCCAATCCGGTGGATGCGAGTCGTCGAGACATTGTGCGGAAACTCACGGAGAGTCTCCCAGTACATGTTCGCGGATAGCGGGTGCCAGTGCCAAGGGATTTTTTTAATGCTTGGAGCAGCATACTACAGTCCTCCCTTGGGGTGGTGTTTGTTGGTCGACCCGAACTTGCACGACGTGCATGGGTGCCCTCATGTACTCATTCATTCCAACATCGGGCCACTGCCAACCAGCCTCGTGCAGTCCCACAATGCGGCACCTGTCAAATGCTGTCAATTGGTGGATAGGATGTCTAACACGTCTGCAAGGCATTGCGGGTGCTTTTTACAGTACAGTAATTCTCTCTGAACGTCTTGCGTAACTATCGGACTCACAGCAGCTGACTGGTAACACTGTAGCGGTGATATTATGAATGCACTCTGCTGAGCGTTTACTCCTTGTGAATGTAATCGTTTACTCAAACATCAATGGTATGCATGTGTACCGAAATAGGATAATATTGGACCAATCCTTCTGGGTGCTTCACTTTTTTATCAGCCAGTGTATTTAACGAAATTCAAAATTATTGTCCGCAATTGCTTTTAAAGCATTTATCTCATTGTAACTCTAGTCATTAAAGATAACCAGAAATAACGACTCTTTAACCACAACTAAATTATGCAAATAAAAAGAAAACGAAAAAGAAAAACACAAACTAAAAATAAGCAAAGAAAAAAAACATAACCTGGAAGAGCTTTTTGATAGCAAGGCTATTATCATCGGCATGAGCCAAGGAGAACACGAGGAGAGACCAAATTGAACTGACTTGAGAAACGAAAAACAGTTAAGTTCACGTATGAATTAGAAAATAATAGGAAGCTACCATTTTTAGGTATATTAATCATTAGAAATAATCATTCCTTATCATTTGATGTGTTCAGGAAACCTTCCTTAGATCACTTAAATTATATTCTTATTGACTCCTGTCATCCCTGACTCTTATTGACTCCTGGAATATAGAGTTAGCTGCTTTTATTTATATGATTGATAGAGCAATTAGACTACCTCTAAGCAAAACAACATTTAAAAGCGAGATGTCTTTAATCAAGGGGATTGTCAATAAGAACGGTTATAGCTCCAAAATTATTTCAGATCTGTTGAAAAAAAGGAATTTCAAAAAATTTATATCGGACCTGACCACTCTGCACACCATAAAAGATAAGAAAAGGACCATCTCATTCCATATAATAATTTACTTATCAAAAATCATACCGCCATCTTTAAGAAACATACCATTTCCATATCTTTCAGCAATCCAATCCAAATTAAAAACCTGTTGGGGAACCACAAAGATAAATTACCGCCATTCCAAAAGTCAAGAATTTAAGCGACCTACTGTTGACAATGCCCGATGCACTATACAGGACAGATGAATCGTAGTATAACCACCAAATTTAAGGAACACCTCGCCCACAGAAGGTTCGGGAGAAGCGGTCAATCTGCCATAGCGAAACACTCACTCGATACTGGACACGACTTTTCCATCAATAATTTTAAATTATTACAGTCAATAAACAAGAATCATCTATTGGACGCATTGGAGAGCATGGCCAGAGCTCCAATGGAAACGCGTTACTAAATTCTACTTTTTCAGGTCTCATCGGAGATTCTACTTTAATCCAATGGTGGACCCATTTGACCAATCGCTAATTTGTCCCTTTTTGTGTCTCTTCTGGGATTGGCTCTTGGTTGTAGTATCTTTAGCTATTTAAGCCTGTTTTTCGTTTCTGAAGTCAGTCCAACCTGGACAGTCTCTCAAACACTCAGCTTGTGAACAATGGCTGTATCGCTTACCAGTGCATCCATCGTGTTCCTACCCCTGAGGATGTCATTAGTATTCATGAAATCTCCGTTATCATAAAGCGACTTAAAATCAAAAAAGCAGCAGGTATTGATTCCATCACCAATAGTGCTCTGAAGAACTTGCCTCCTAATATTGTCTCAACTATTACCAAAGCCACAAATGACTGCTGGAAACTTGGTTACTTCCCCGACCAGTGGAAAGAATCCGTCATTGTTACCATACAAAAGCCAGGTCTTAACCCTGCTCTTGCTGTCAGTTACAGACCTATGTTGTCCAAAGTCTTCGAACGCGTCATCCTAAGGAGATGTAATGCTTTCTGTGTGGTCAACAATCTTGTTCGTGAGGAGCAATTTGGTTTCAACCTGGACACTCCTGCCAACTTCAGATCTGGAAGCTTGTTGCAGATCTAAACACTCCTCTAAATTGTGCAAAGTACGGTGGTCTTGTCTTCTTGGATGTCCGGAAAGCTTTTGATCAAGTTTGGCATAACGGACTCATATTCAAGACGATTACTTCTGGTTTCCCTGACGATCTGATTGCTTTGATTAGTTCCTTTCTGACGAACAGGAAATTTCGTGTTAAGGTTGGCTACTCAATGTCAAACCCTTGTGACGTCTTTGCTGGTGTTCCCCAAGGCTCTGTCCTGGGCCCTGCATTGTTCAATTTCTTCATGCACGACTTCCCAATCTTTACTAAGTGTGAGCTATATCTGTTTGCTGACGACGCGGCCATCATGACTACCGACCGCAATCCCGCTCACGTCACATCTCGGTTACAAAATGCCTTACATCAGTGCGAGAATTGGTTTGCTAAGTGGAGACTCAAACTAAACGTCGACAAGTGCAAAGCTATGTTTATTACCAAGAAACTTCGGAAACCCCCGAAGCCTCTCCTTTCGTGTAGAGAGGTCGAATGGGTGAAGAATTACAAATACCTCGGAGTGGTGATAGATGCCAAGCTAAATTGGGGTGACCACGTCTCCTATGCTATCAATAAGGCTAAGAAGGCAAAGTTCAGCCTGGTCGCCCTCCTGGGGCGAAAGAGCGCTCTTGGAATAGATAGCAAACTTTTGCTATATAAAATGGTAATCCGGACCATTCTGTTATATGGTATGCCTGCCTGGGCCACAATATGCAAGTCCAGATGGAAGAACCTGCAAACTTTCCAAAACATTACCCTGAGGACCATCGCCCAACTGGACAGGAGAGTTGCAACAAATACTTCCATTGCTGAAGATTTTGATATACCTCCTATTGGAAACTACGTACAGGAGTCGTTGAAGAAGCTTCTTCCAAAGATCAAGGACCACCCTAATCCTCTGGTGGCAGATATTCTGGATCTCCCGCTCACTTTTCGAAGTTTACTCAGGCATCGCAGGCCTCGTCATCTCCTGGACGTCAACTTCGAAGACATCCAAAAGGCTATTTTTCCAGACTACTGGATCTCCTAGCTCCTTCGTGTCCCTCGTCAATCAACAATCTGCTTCACTGTCCTAATAGGAAAGGTCTCCTCTTTATCCTCTGGATGACTTAACAAGGTTCATCTGGCTTCTTTCCTAATTTAGCGTACTTCCTTTGGATACTACTTGGACGAGTATGGTAGTGAAAGCATTGCTTCCGGACCACTCGTTTTGTTTTTGTTTTTTTTCACTGCGCTGTTCGATTGTCGATTGTCGATTCTGAAGTCAGTTTATTCTAAGGAGGTTTAATGCTTTCTGCGTGACCAATAATCTTGTTCGTGAGGAGCAATTCGGGTTTCGCCCGGGTCACTCTTGTCAACTACAGCTTTGGAGGCTTGTTGCTGATCTAAACACTCCCCTTAATTGCGCCAAATACGGTGGTCTTATCTTTCTAGATGTACGGAAGGCTTTTGATCAGGTCTGGCATAACGGCCTGAAATAAAAGATGATTACTTGTAGCTTTCCTGACGAGCTGATCGCTTTGATTAGTTCCTTTCTGTCGAACAGGACTTTTCGTGTCAGGGTTGGTTGCGCCATGTCTAACCCTTGTGACATCAAGGCTGGTGTTCCCCAAGGCTCTGTCCTGGGCCCTGCGTTGTTCAACTACTTCATTCACGACTTCCCAGCATTTACAAAGTGCGAATTATACCTGTTTGCTGACGATGTGTCCATCATGACTTGTGCCCGAAATCCCGCTCATGTCATATCTCGGTTACAAAATGCTGTGCATCTGTGTGAGAAATGGTTTGCTAAGTGGAGGTTAAACCTGAACGTAGATAAATGCAAAGCCATGTTCGTTACCAAAAAACTTAGAAAACCCCCGAAGCCAATCTTCCTATCTGGAAAGGAGCTCGAGTGGGTAAAGAAATATAAATACCTCGGAGTTGTGATAGATTCCAAGCTAAACTGGGGCGACCATCTCTCTTATGCTATCAACAAGGCCAAGAAGGCGAAGTTTAGTCTGGTTTCCCTTCTGGGACGAAACAGTTCGCTTGGAGTGGACAGCAAACTTTTGCTATATAAAATGGTAATCCGAACCATTCTTCTGTACGGTATGCCTGCCTGGGCTACAACCTGCAAATCCAGATGGAAGGACCTACAAACATTCCAAAACGTCACCCTGAGGACTATAGCCCAACTCGACAGGAGAATAGCAACTAATACTTCCATTGCTGAAGATTTCGGTATACCTACCATTGGAAACCACGTCAGAGAGACGCTGAAGAAGCTTCTTCCGAAGATGAAGGACCATCCCAATTCTCTGGTTGCAGGTATTCTTGAGCATCCGCTCACCTGTAGAAGCCTCCTTAGACATCGCAGGCCTCGTCACATACTGGACGTCAACTTCGATGACATCCAAAAGGCCATCTTCCCACCCAACTGGATCACCTAGCTCTTCCACGTCCTATCGTCAATCAACAATCAACTTTATCGTCCTGTTAGGAAAGGACTCCTCCGTATCCTGTGGATGACTTAACCAGGTTCATCTGGCTTCTTTCCTAATTCAGCGTATTTATTTTGGCTATAATACTGGATGAGTATGGCAGTGGAAGCATAGCTTCCGGACCGCTCGTTTTGTTTTTCTTCCCTGCGCTGTTCGATTGTCGATTGTCTGAAGTCAGTTCGGACAAGTATCCAAGGGCTGCACGGAAGACCCTTGTTGCAACAAATGCGCAGAGGCACACCAGTCAAGAGACTGTCCGAAAGATTAAAGGACAAGACCCTCCGAAGTGCACTGGATGTGGAGGACAGCACACTTCAAGCTATACGAAATGTACAAAATATCCCCAGGTTAAAAGGATGCATAGTTCCAAGGTGACCGCGGACAAATCCTTTGCAGCTGCAGTGTCTAAGCCGGAGGAAAAAGGTCTCCACATTAACGACCCACAAGGTATGTACAGAGGGATTACAAAAGAACTTCACACCTTTAAAAATTTATTACATCAAAGCTATTCAGAATATAGACACACCACATACGGATTCTTAAAGAAAAACTCTTGAAGTTTATTGTGACACAGTTAAAGATGTTCAATATGCCCCCCTGTCGTGACACGGCATACATCAATGCGGTAGTCGAATTCGTTCCAAACCCGCATTAACATGTCTCCATCAATCCCACGTATCGCTATCGTAATGCGTTCTTTCAGCTCGTCTAGGTCACGGGGAAGGGGTAGGGTGAAGACCTTTACACACCCCCATAAAAGAAATCACAAGTGGTCGGGGCTCCGCGGAAGCCACTTTGCAAGTTCCAGGTTATTGTTTGCTCGACCAATCCAGGTTATTGAACATTTTTAACTGTGTCACATTAAACTTCAAGAGTTTTTCTTTAAATATCCTTATGTGGTGTGTCTATATTCTGAATAGCTTTGATGTAATAAACTTTTAAAAGTGTGAAGTTCTTTTGTAATCACCCTGTATAATAAAATTGGACGAATATGTCACTTCTTTACAAATCTAGGCAAACGTTACCCACATTTGAGTGGGCTCCTTAAGACCAACTAGCTTCATCATGGCTACACGACATTATGCTGAAATCAATAAAGGTAAACTTCGGTGCGTGATATGGAACGTTAGGGGAGGGGTCCCGAAAGAGTATAGAGTTTCACAACTTTTTGTTGAAGCAGGAAGTCGACGTTGCTTTCCTCTGTGAAACACACCTCAAGCCAAGCCGAGATTTCAAGCTACCCAGTTATTGTGTGTACCGTAACGATCGTATGACTCCAAACACTACAAGATGTGCCTCTGGTGGTGATGCGATCATCATCAAGAAGGGAATTAAACATCAAGAATTGGTCTCTAAATCTTACGCAGGTATGGAATCGGCGTCCATCATCATCACTGACGTCACCCTTGGTGAAATGAAGTTCGTGGCACTCTACAACCTAAACATACTCTCGACGTTAGCGATCTCGATAAATTCTTCGATGGTGATATGGTGATATTCCATTTATACTGGCTGGTGACCTTAATTCCAAACATCCAATCTTGAATTATAGAACACGGAACTGCAGTGGTATGATTCTATATCGGTTTATACAAAAGTAAGGATGACATCATTGCTGCAGTCACAGTGGAGGACACTTACTCTGACCATTCCCCTATAAGTGACGTGTTGGATATCTCAGGGATGAAGGTTTTTTTCAAGCCATACAACATCTTCACGATTGATGACCTTTCTTCTGACTACAAGCCTGTGGCATTAAACATCCATTACAGAGAAGAAATCAAGCATCAGTAAGATTGGAAGCTCTTCAAACAAATCCTCAAAAACCATGACTGCCAACTCCATATAGCAAACTGTACGGATGACATCGATCAACGTGTTGAAGACGAATAAATAGTGCCACTGAAGCTAGTGCCTATCCGTTGGAAAATAAATCTCCTATCGAATTGTGCTTACCCCAGGCATCCAACGCTTGATTGCAGAAAGAAACTGTTCGGGAAAACTCAGATTTTTTATGTAAAAATAGATAAAATTTTATTTGTAATGAATTATTCTATTTTTTCTATTCTTTAAGTTTTTTTTACTGTTTTGCAGACAGTGATTGTTGAGTATATATTGTTTTAATAAATGTTAATTAAAAAATTTCTATGTGATTATCACTGTCTGCAGCTAGTTGTCCCTCGCGAATAATTTTCGTGATCACGAGGATGTGTGTCCCACTATTGTTGATGTTCTTTCCGTGGTTACTGTTTTTTTTATTTCAGACAGACCACTTTTCGTCCCTCCTTCTGGTCCTCCACGTCCTTACTAGCCTGCAGCATGGCGCTCAACTTCCATTTATCATTTCCATTCCAATGCTCTGCAAATCATTCCTATCCTGCCATTCGATGTTTAGTTTCTTATTGAATTTCTCATTTTCTCGCGGCAGCCATGATTCTTTATCGAGCAGCATTGTTTTGCGGGTTTACCCATAAGGTAGTAATGAATTTTCTTTTAATGCTATTTCAACAATAACGCGCATAAGGGACGCCATGTTGCACATTTTCAATCTTATTCCCCATTTAATAATTAATTATGATTTCGCGGTCTTTCTTTAGACGTTAAATAAGAATTTGAAATTTCTTTTCCTTATTCTTTATAAGGAATTGGTCTGTCTCAATTCTATGTAATATTTAAAGTTAATTCGCACAGTGTAGCGATTAATATTTCTCGTTACAGTGTTTTGCTGTATTTAACGTACATTTAAGTATTTCTTTATTTTATTCCGAGAAATATTTTCTTTTGTAATTGAGATCGCCATGCCTATTCCTCAATTAAATCAATTGTCTAGAACATTCTTTTGTACAGAATTTTTTGTATTTTATCAATAAATATCGCAATTTTTAAACCAAAATAAAAGTCTTTTAACGAGCCACGTTTACTCTTAAGTTTTGTGGTTCTTTTATTTTTTTTTAAAAGTACCACCCATTAAAATCTATTTATTTTTGCTTCCTCCTCTGAACAGAAACAATACCCGTAGGCTTTGGCAAGGTTATCGTGTACCTTGGCTAAAAACCAAATATATCAGGTTAGTACAAAGAGTCCAAGATAAAAATAAAAGAGTTACGCGACGCTAGGTGGAATGACAAGCTGAAAAGCTTGTCGGCTCGCGACAATTCCATTTGAAGCATGGTTACAGCTCTACAGAACAAGAAGAATGATACGCTTCCTCCACTTCGCACCCCTCAAAGTAATTACGTCCAAACGAATCAGGATAAAGCACAAATAATTGCAGATTCCCTACAGATCCAGTTTGTTACTCCGATAAAAATAATCCCGAGAGTCAACTCATGTCCCAGCGTGTGGAAGATGGTCTTATCAAGCTTGATGAAATCCCGCAACTTACATCGAAGATTAATATCGAGACTGGCGAGATAGCTGCCATCATCCGAAATCTCAAACTGGGGAAGGCTCCAGGAAGAAGCAAGGTAAGAATAAAGCCCTAAGGATTCTACTGAACAACATTATTAATGACATCTTGAATATCATAAGCGATTGCTGGAAGTTTTCCTACTTCATGACTCCTTGGAAGCAATCTATTGTGTTAAGTATCCCCAAGCAGGGGCAAAATCCTGCAATTCCTGCGAGCTACCGACCTATCAGTCTGCTCCCGTCGATGTCCAAAGTTTTGGAGAAAACAATACTCACTAGGTTCAAGAACCACTGTCTCACCAATGATCTACTTCGGAAAGAACAGTTCGGCTTTCGTGTCACCCATTCGTGTCAGATGCCGATATGGAGGCTTGTTGAAGATCTGATCACCTCACTGAATCTTTCAAGGTACTCTAGCATGTTTTTTCTTGATGTCAATAAGGCTTTCGATCAAGTGTGGCACGAAGGGCCTAACTACAAGATGATTAGAGACGAGTTTCCTCCAGATTTGATTTTGATGGTGAAATCCTTTCTTAGCGACAGGTTCTATCAAGCTAAAATTGGCGAAAACTTCTCCACTCCTCGCAACGTAAAGGACGGTGTCACACAAATCTCTGTCCTTGGGCCCGTTTTATTTAATTATTTTGTACATGATTTCCAAAAACCAGAAAAATGAAATTTATATTTCTATGCTGATGATATTGCCATCATGGCATGGGCGCACTAGCCATCTCCCGTTATCACTCATCTGCAGAATGCCTTGATAAACATTGAAGACTGGTTTAATTGCTAGAAACTGAACCTTAACGTCGGAAAATGCAAAGCTATGTACTTCAACAAAAAGCTTAAGCGTCCCCCGGATTCTCTTGTCCTATTAATTACAGGTACCTTGGTGTTTTAATAGATTCGAGACTCTCATGGAAATGTCACGTGATTTACGTTCTGAGAAAAGCAAAGATATTTAAGTACAGCCTCATAGTTCTCCTGGTTCCCCTCAGCATCGACAATTAGCTGCTACTGTACAAGACGATAATTCGGACCCTCCTCCTCTATGGCATGCCTGCGTGGGCTACATACGTAAAATCAGATGGATTAAACTCCAGTCATTCCAGATATTACACTGAGGACCATTGTCCAGCATGGTAGAAGGACCGTAAAAAATCATTACATCCACTCGGATTTGAACATGACTCGTCTTGGTAAGTGTGTCCGAGATCTCCTGATGAACATGGTGCAGACAATGAAGAGCCTTGACAATGACCTGGTGGCTGGAATACTAAACAACCTGATGGAAATGAAGTGGCATACATAGTATAGAAAACTGAGGCATATTCTTGATGTCATATTCGAAGATATTGGCAACGTTTCTTTCCTGAATTATTGGAAGATGTGATAACACCACCCCCCGCCCCCTCTCCCAATCTTCTAACAATCGTCAATCTTATTATTTTTTTCATAATGTGGAAGACCTCTGGGGTTAGTCAGGCTTCTTGCCTATTTCAGTGTATTTCATGTGGAATTTATTCTGGAAGGGTGAGCTTCGTTAAAGCACTGCTTTCGTCCCACCCGAAGAAATGTACACTTCACTGTTCGATTGTCGATTGTCTCAAGTCAGTTCAATTTGGTCTCTCCTCGTGTTCTCTTTGGTTCCAGCCGACGACGATAGCCTTGCTATCGAAAAGCGCTTCCAGGTTATGTTCTTCTTTTTCTTTACTTATTATTAGTTTGTGTTTTTTTTCGTTTTCTTTTTATTTGCATAATTTAGTTGTGGTAAAGAGTCATTATTTCTGGTCATCTTTAATATTATAATCCACATTTCTATTTCAGTTTTGGTTAGAAGTCATATAGGAGGGTTGGGGCATAATTAATGCAACTATTTTTTTTCTCAGAGCTAAGGGAAGGTATCATAATATGTCATATGTCTCAAGGAAGCTGTGACTGCTAGTATGTTTCCACAACATTAGATGGCTCCGTGAGTTCCTGATGTTGCGCAGAGAGCAATGTTAAATCAGTTATCAGTCAACCGCCGTGCAAGGTGGATGTAACCCGAGTTGAATAACGCTCTTATATCAAAACAGCCGTTCTCTATTTTGATTTCTGTTACTTATTCTGGAAAATGAAATCTGCAATCATGTTCCAAAATAAATTTTCCTGAAACATGCATTGCATGAAACAGCATGAAGTATGAAACATTACAGGCTTCATGATTCCAGAACATGAAACCTGTAATGTTGTCAACTACCTTAATAAACATGAGAAGCAAAGTGTTGTCGTGTTGTTAAATGTCCGTACATTTCGTCCATTCTTTGTTCTTTCATCTGTATATTTCACATTTTACATCCATCCTTGAATTCTCATAAAAATAGCTGCCATGATTTATGCCCCAACCCTCGTATGTAGCATACTTATTGTACACATCTGTGCCTTTCATTCCGAATTATTATCAGTAACGCTAGTCGCTAAGCCGCACACAGCCAACGCAACAAAGGAACGTCTGCAGAAGTTTAAGTGGGAATTCCGGAGCCATCCTCCCCCCTATCAGATCCCATGTGACTTCCACATCCTCGTTGAGCTCAAAATGGCGCCGAGGGGTGTCAAATGGACGACGGAATCAAGCAGTGCGTTGGCAATTGGTTCAAACACTAGTCAAAGGATATCTACGAGCATGGCATTCTCAGAAAAGTGTCACAATGGGAGAAATGCCTAATCAATTGCGGACAATATTTTTATAATTCGTTAATAATTACTGTGAATATCATTTCTCTTCTTAATTATTGACTATTCCGAATAGATATTAGTATAGAAGTCGGTGGATATATCTTTATTGGGATAAGCATTCCATATAAAAGTCATTCGTTTCCTTTTGTGGGTGTATTTTTGTACCAACCAGATCAGAAACAAAATACAGGAGTCCTCAAGTCTACTGTTTTACCCATCTGGTTTTATAGTCTTTTTCACAAAAGAAGACCGTTGACCCTAATTGGGTCAGACTGAAAACCAATCAAAAGCAAGCACTAGTGCTTTCTCCTGCTACTTTGTACTGCATTTATTTCTCCTGGTAATTTATACAACATTAATTTCTCCTGGTATTTTGTATCCCATTACATTCACCTGGTACTTTGTACTGCAGACGTTTCAGAATAAAGAGTTCTACAACATTGAAGATAAATATTTTTATTTTCATACGATCACTTAAAATTTGTAGATCATTTAACTTTATTTATCTCATAAATGTGAAATAAAAATATTTAATGAAGTCATTGTTTTTTAACACAAACGACATGCGCGAGAGCGAAGTGCAATGAATGAAATAAAACTAAGCGCTAAGCAACCAAACAAGCATGTGATGGTTTCGTTTCGTTGGTCCTCTTTTATGAAATAGAGAAAAAATTAAATGAACTACAAGTATATGAATAATAAAATTCGTAAAAGTCTAATGGAAAGACTATATTAGTACACTGTGCCAGTGTCAAAAGCTCGTTCCTGTCATTATCTTTATGACAAAAAAGTTTCAATCATATTAATGATTGACTAAAGCTTAGTTTGTGCTTCGTTAATGATTTAGATAATGTTTAAATTTTTTTTAAAAAAAATATCTAATCTAGCTTAAATTAATGTTAAATAATAGCTTATAGATTGAATTTATCTGTATTGTAAAAATTAATTAGCTCAACTTATTAATATGTTATTTTCATAGTTTTTTGATTGGTTATGGGAGATTTTGTCCACTCTGTTACATATCTATTTCTTGTATTAAATTATGTAAATTCGCTTTTGTTTTCAATACATTTTGTGCAACACAAACAAAGGAACATTTATTTTATATAAATGCAGGAAAGTTTTATGATAAAGAGTAAATTTACATTTTTTTGCTAATTTTCATGCTTCGAAATGCAAAATTGAAAAAAAGTATGTGCAAAAATTAGGTTAACATATCAAATACAGCTTAGCAAGTTAAAAATTGTACTACTCTGGGTACAATTCCATCTATCTAAACCGGTTAATATTCCTAATTCAAAAATTTTTTATTTTTTTAATTTTAAATTACAATAAAAACACTTCTGTAACAGAATGGGCACAACTGCTGTTGATAGGATTATGTAACTTTATGAAACTGTAACTTTATGAAAGAATTACAAGACAAACAACATTGTACTTTCATAAATTTTGTATTAAATTTAATTTTTACATATATCAAGCTTTTTGGAAAACATCAACAGCATATGAAAATTCATAATATAAACGTCCACCTAACAGTTTTAACTTTGGCTCTGGTAGGATTTTTTTTAATTTGATCAAAATGAACATAGAAGATATCTGTGTCAATAGTTTTAAATAACTTTCGCTCGTTATTTGTTGTCCTTAAGCTCATCACTTTAACTTTACCATCTTATTCAATGTCACTTTGAGCTACGACAACGTATTTATATGTTAATTTTCTAGCACCACAAGCACATACATGCTTAAATTCAACAAGCATGTATGTGCTTGCTTTCACACTTTTAGCACTCACTTCTTTAATTGCCTGTTTGTCATCATCAGATACACCACTGGACTCACCTGACGAAGCAGAGGAATAAATATCTGAAACTTTAAGGTTTTTATTCCTTGGTATTTTGTTTATATTAAGATTTTTTTTTTCATTAGGCAAGTATAATCTTTCTTCTCAAAACACAAAGATTCTCATTTTTCATGCAAAAACACGATATGTCCCAGAGTATGTAACAGAGTAGACAATTAAGTCTTTTTAATAAAAAAAAGTAATAATTAAGAAAATAATATTAAATGAAAAAATAATATTATAATTATTAGATTTTATGCAATTTCATGAAATCAACTTTATTAATCATTAATTTAAATGTAACATAGTGGACATTAAAAAACTCAAATTAACTATTAGAGTAAAAGAACGAGTCTTACCGTGCTTGTTGACTGTGGAATCTAAAATGGCTGACTAAGCATGGAAATTGTACTACTTATTCATCTCAAAAGTGTTGCCAGATTCAATTTAATTTATTATTTTATTTTTGAAATGGCTGTAACATAGTGGACATTCTAATACACATAAAAATTTTGGGACATTAATAAAGAAAAATTTTTCTTATAAAAAATTCTTTTAATGAAACTTATTGTTAAAACTATTTTTTATGTTAGAGATGCAGTGTAATTGATAATTTACATAAGTGTAGTATTTAAGCAGTTTATTAAATAATGTTTTAACTCTTATTGATTTGAAGTTGGGACATTGTCACGTGAAGATAAATAGCAAATTAAGTATGCGCAGTGGAATAAAGATCACATTGACAGGAGACGGAATTAAATGGATAATAATGTTTATTGTAAATATAAATAAAAAAAAGAAAAAATTGGATGCTAAGGTTTAGCTTAGAATAAAGTAGAACTAAGAATAACGTGCTTAAATCTAACAGCTTAAACTCTAAGCTTAGGATATAAATATCTCTATATTATAAATAGAAAGAAATAGGTAAAGCTTACTCTAACAATTCTTACAAAAATACTTCAGTAAGCACTGATCACGGATACAACAATAACATGACCAAAAATATGAAATACTTCCTATTGTCATTAATTATCGTCACTGAATTCCAATAGCTTATCACTTACATTTTTC
>JAHWFO010072675.1:0-14807 GCA_023313115.1 Rhysida immarginata
GACATGTGCTGGGTTTCGTGCCCAGGTCATGATGGACCCGTCGTCAGCAAATAAGTAAAGATTACACTTTGTAAACTTGGGAAAGTCATGGATGAAGAAGTTGAATAATGCTGGCCCCAAGACAGAGCCTTGGGGTACACCAGCATTAACATCGCAGGGTTCAGACAAGCAGTCCCCAACCTTAACACGAAAAGTCCTCTTTGACAGGAAGGAGCGAACCAGAGCAATTAGATCGTCAGGGAACCCGTAGGTAATCATTTTGTAAATGAGCCCATCATGCCAGACTTGATCAAAGGCCTTTTGGACATCGAGGAAAATGAGGCCACCAAACATAGAGAGGTTGAGAGGACCGTTTAAATCAGCAACGAGCCTCCATAACTGAAGCTGACAAGAGTGGCCTGGACGGAAGCCAAATTGCTCACTACGAATGAGGTTGTTTGCCTCGCAGTAGTCGTTGAACCTCTTGAGTATAGTGCGCTCAAAGACCTTGGAAAGCATGGGCAACAAGCTAATGGGCCTATAACTTGTGGGAAGAGCAGGATCCAGTCCAGGTTTAGGAATGGTGATGATGACTGAGTCCTTCCAGGCACTAGGGAAATGGCCTTGGTGATGATGCAGATAACACTGGGAGGCAAATTCTTGAGAGCACTGTTGGTAATGGTGTCGATGCCGGCTGCCTTTTTGTTTTTGAGGCGCTTTATGATGTCCCATATCTCAGAGGTGCCAATGACATCAGGAGAGCCAAGAGCGTGCTGTGTGTGGTTATACCTATCACACGCGTCTTTGACTTCACGAGTAATATTGACCAGATCATCCTCTTTGGGCGTAGAGAATTGGCTCTTCAGTGAATCGGCGATAATTTGTGCTTTGACCTGGTCATTGCTAACGAAATCGCCACCCTCTGTAAGCAAAGGAGGAAGAACAATAGTCCTTTTGCTTTTAAGGGCCCTGACCATACTCCAGAGAGAGTTATCTTGGACGGACAGACTTTTAACTTTGTCGTTCCATCTTTGATTCCTTAAATCCTTAATCTGTTCACTTACTTTGCGGGATAGCCTGTTGTACTTCGTCTTGAAGTGGAGAAATCTGGTACGCTGCCAAAGTCTTCTGAATTGGTTCTTTTCGTGGATGAGTTGCCTGATGGAGGGAGGAAGTTCCAGGTGGCCTGGCCGCTTGCAATCCACCGGAGTAGCACTAGCATTTGTAGCCATCTTGATCGAGTGAGTGACCTTTTTGACATTTTCGTCAATGTCACTGTTGGTGACGGGATCCTGATAGGGAATGTTACTGTCGTTCATAAGTTCTCTAAAAAATTTCCAGTCCTGCCTACAACGAAGATTTATTCTCAGGTCAATATTTATCCCCTCAAAATTTAGTGCAACTGGTAGGTGATCAGACGACAAGGCATTCACTGTAAAAATATTGTAGGGTTTGAAAAACCCCTTGAGAACAGCAATGTCGAGCACGTCACTAGCGGGTGAGTGATCAGAGTAGTATGTATCCTCAAGAGGGCCAATAACCGAAGTGTCGATCTGATCTACCATGTACCTATAAAGTACCAAACCACTTTGATTAGTGCACCTGGAGTTCCAGTGTGGGTGTTTCGCATTCAAATCACCCGCTATAACGACTGGAGTGGGCCCAGACAGTAGTTCATCTAAGTCGCGAGGGTCTAACTTGTGCCTGGGTGGGTTGTATAGGGAAGTAAACTTCACCTCTCCAACATCAGCATCTTTGATGACAATGGAAACTGCTTCCATATTGACAAGTTTAGGTGTGACAATCTTAGTGTGGTTAATACCTTTTTTGACAACAATAGCTACCCCACCAGAAGCTGGATCTGAAGCTTTTTTAGGGGGCCTATCTTTCCGGTAAACATAGTACCCTGGTAGGTTGAAAGCCTTACTCTGTTTGAGATGGGTTTCGCACAGGAAGGCAACATCGATGTTCCAGCTTGTGAGGAAATCGTAGAACTCATGACACTTGCGAGGGATGCCCCTCGCATTCCATATAGTGCAACGTAGCTTACCTTGATTTATAACTTTGTAGGGCTGTCTATCCATGATTATTTTCTTGTCTCAGTTTGAGTGGTCTGCGGCAACGCTTTGCCACTATCTTTTAACATATTCATTAGGTTACCCAGATACCTTTGAATTTTAATCAATTCGTCGTGGTCAGCGATTCCCTTACCAATAGAAGTAGAAGCAACCGATGCGAAAGATCTTCCCTCAGTTACTTTGGAAGTTTTATTCCTTTTAACTTGTGGGTATTTGGGACATTTACTATAACTCGATGTGTGCTGGCCTTCACATCGAATACACTTAGGAGGGTCTTTACCTTTTATATTTGTGCAGTCCCGTGACTGGTGGTCGCCCGCGCACTTGTTGCAACGCGGTGACTCTGTGCAGCCCTGGGACACGTGCCCAAAACGTAGACAATTGTAACATTGTAAGGGCTTCTTGTTGCCCCTAAACAATTCAACCGTTACAGCAAGTGGACCCACGCGCTCTAAATTTAGGAAAGATTTATTATGCTCAGTGTTTTGTAAGAGGACTAGCACCATTGGCATCTCAACTGCACCATTTGCTTTTTTAAGTCTAACTGACTTATCGGGGAAGTAGTTAGCGTTTCTAAGATCTGCGCAAAAATCTTCCATGTCATAGGTTATGTCCACATTACGGACAACGTATTTTAATAGCTTCTCAGACTTGAGCTGATGATGCTGGATTTTAAGCACGCCATTTGCTTTGATTCCTGACACGAGGGTTTTGTGTGTGTCCTCGTCGTGGCATTTTATCTTGATAGTGTCTGAGCGTCCGGTATGTGCAGTAATCTTGTCTAACGTTACGTGATTTTTTATCTCATTTAGCACTTCCTTAATCGGTTTCCCGTGGTGTCTAACGATAATAGGAGGAATATAAATAGCTCTTTTTTCACTTACCTTAATCTGGGAATTTTCCGTCCTCGTCCCCCTTCTGGGTTTTTTGTTACGAACAACTGGCCAGGCGCTGTCTTCCAATTCCCCATCACTTCCGTCGGAATGGCTTCTTTTGTTGCCACCGTTTGCCGAACAGTCATGTCCATCACTTGATTCCATGGACTCCAGTCCATGCACTTTTTTATCAATGGAGATAAGTTGAAAATTTTCTCTTATCTTATTTTCTTCCTTGGAGTTTCCCGCCTTTGGAGTCCCGGAACATTTTTCAAAGGCTATTCTAAGATCATTTATCTTGTTGATAACGTCTGCTCGAGAGTTTTGAATTTCCGTGTTGAACATGCAAACTCATACTTGCAGCAAAATTTATACAACTGTTGATGAAAAACCTACAAAATCCAGCCAATCACAAGATAAAATGAAAAACATTGTCTGACGAAATACATTATTTGCAAGCGTAAACAAATAGTTAATATGTGATGGACCATGAAGATTGGTAGAGACTTAAACAATTACAACCAATCAAACCTACTTACACAAACGCAGGGTATCATGTAAAAACACATGAGGGATGCGAAAAAAAAAAAAAAAAAAATGTGAATTGTGAAACCATAGTCTTACAACCTTTAGTACCTATGCAGGGGGAAAATGGTCAAAACTCAAACACATTTTTATATTTAAGGAATTTTTTTTTAAAAAAAGGAAAGTATAAACTACATATTAAATGAATGTAACACAGAGTAAAAAAAAAAAAATTAAGCTCATCTCAACCAAAAAGCGTAAGTAAAAAATTAAAAACATGACACATCAACACAATATTGATTCATTTTATACACCATGTAAAATCAAACAGAAGGAAAGGAAATTTATTAGAAAATCAAACAAATGTAAAAAACATCAACAAAAAAATAAAATACAAAGTAAAACATTATTATAATTATCTGGTTTACTTATGAAAAAACTTTAACTCGTATAACAAGAATGCGATTATTACAATTAAAACGAAAAAGAACGAGTATTCATTCAATAGACAAAGAATGCAGAGCACTGCAAAGTCAAAAAAACACAAGTCTGTATTTTTTTTTTTTTTTTAATACCTATGTCACTTGTGCAGAGAGAAAAAAAACTTTTTATATATTTTATTTCATTTTTTCTTGAATGACCTTTGACAGACTTCACAGTTTTTTTTTAAAAACGGACCTTAAAAGAATACATATATTTAAAAAACGTGCGAATGTTGTTGTTTGGGTAGGAAACAGGTGATGCGAATTCTAGCCTTCACAACAAAAATACAAGAGTGAAATTTGCCACAGAGATAAAATCAGAGACGTGAAAAACGTCCATTGGGCATTTGTTCAAAATGTAAAAAAACAGACTATGCATAGCAAAAATTATGCTGGAAACGCCATAGAGCTAGGAAAACCACTCTAAAAAATTTGAACTTTTAAGAGAATTCACTTATGAGAAATCTATCCCATGTACAGATTTCACAAACGTGAAATTTCACACCAGGCTAAATCAGCAGAGTGAAAAACGTTCCCAAACAACAAAACGACTTTAACAAAATCAAACGTTCACCTCGGAAAAAACTTTTTTTGCTGAATTGATGTACAGTCGGAAAAAATATTTTTATGTCTCTGTTAAAAAATGTATGAACAATTTAGTAACAGGGCAATAAAAACATATGCATCAAACATTACTGAAACCCACGTACATATTTTTGAAAACGGAATAATTGAAGCTTATTATTAAACAACATTACAACGACAATATTTGAGAGATGGAACAAAAAAGATATTTATTATTAATACGAAAAAATTTATATATTTTATGAACGGGACTCACGCGCAGTTTGCGCGATAATTAGTTTTATCAAATTAAATTCATTCAAACTGTTTCGTTTGATGAACTCACATTTTCTCCTTTATTCATAGTTTTGTGATTGAATGATGATAAAAATTGTTGCTCAGACAACAATAGTCAGGTGGCTTTTCAGTTCCGGCGTGTGCTTTAAGTGAGTGCCAACAATGCTTAAACGTGCAACAACAATGCAAAACTGTTTCCGTGACGAACCCACATGTTCTCCTTTATATATAGTTGGATTAAGACGCGTTTGTACAGAAAATCATGTCGCGTATTGTGAAATATTGCAACGAAAGATGAAAATACAGCTGAGGTTGAGAGACAAAGAGACCTTTAATCCTATAATGGGGGGCTGTCCACCCTTAGTGAAAGATGAGGATAGCAAAACAAAAACTAAAATTCATATTTAATACGTTTCAGAGCAGGGATACAAAGAGAACTTTAATCCGATAATTGGGCTGTCCACCCTTAGTGAAAGAGCACAGCAAAAAATAATTTCAAAACGTTTCAGAGAAAAAGTAAAACAAAAAAAGTGAGGGGTCACACTGAGAGAGGTCAACGAAACCAAATGTCAAAAGGTCACGGGTAGAAACAGTTGTGACCCCAAAAAGAGATCTCTAGACTTTTCTGGAACGATGTGGAAACCACGTGAACGTCATCATCATCACCATGACAACATGACGTCAATGGTTATCGCGGGAAGATTCGTATGTTTTAGACAGTCACTCAGACATCCGATAGCCGAGTAACCATCCACACACCCACACACGTACCGACGTCTCTGCTCTGAAAAAAGAAGATTAGAAGTAGAAGCCTGAGAAATGGAATACGAAGGGGAAAAAAACCCTGCTCAACATTGTAAGTTGAGAGATTCACAATTTTTATTTATTTATTTATTTATTTTTTATCTCATTAACGAAGTATAACTTTCTCTCTCTCTCTCTCTATACGAGGTGTCACCGTCACAGCCGATACATTCAAAACGGAAGCGGTTTTATATACTACAGCGAGGTTGCATTTTGCGGGTTGTACGAGGTACGAAAGCTCGATGAACGGACCAAAAGACAGTTGGATATATACGGTTATAGACTCAAAACCCATTATTCTTTTTTATTACCCGAAGAAAACGAGATAAAATTCAGTCCGTGTGATTGGGAACGACTCAAATCCATCAATTACACATTGCCGGGCCGAAAAAACATTTTTTCAGGAAGTCTACCGTATTCTGCATTACCCGGGATCATAAACCATTGGAAACGCGTCACTACGCGATTTTATGCGTACGACGGTCTTGACTGTCTCGTTTTGAGCCGATTACTCGGTGTGGAAGTGACAAACGCCGAAAGAATCTTACCAGCCTTGGCCGAAAACACATGGATGAATCCTATATTCCGTAACGGAGCCAACCGAGTCCATTATGAAACGCCGAGTGCCGCATATTCATTGGCTGTAATGCTCGAGATTGAACATTTTACCGACTGTAAACCGAAAACATGCGAAATGAGTACCGAAACAAACTTTTCTCCCCCTACTGATGCAAGCAGTGACTCCGACGACGACGACGACGCAGACTACGCGATTGAAGACGACAATGACGAACTCTTCGAGAGAATCGCAGAAGACGAAATCGACCTAGGCCGAACGTGGAGAAACCCAAACGAAGTACGAAAAGAAGAAAACAAACAAAACAAAAATAAAAAAATTTGAATAAAAGTATGAAAAAAGAATAAAAGTATGAAAAAACAATAAAAAATAAAAAATAAAAAAAAAAAATAAATAAAATACAAAATAAATAAAAGGGTGAATGAGGGAATGACACAGGGTATTTGTGGGGTGTTTATGAAACCAGGTTTCACATACCTCCTACAAATACCCTGTGTCATGCCCTTACAAGCAGGTCCAAAAAGGACCAACGCCCAAATAAAGGCCAACGCCCAATTAAAGGCCAACACCCAAATAAAGGCCAACACCCAAATAAAAGACCAAGGCCCAAATAAAGGCCAACGCCCAAATAAAGACCAACGCCCAAAAACAGGGAGGAGGGGGTCCTGTGCGTCGCCTCCTGCACGCGGATTGGCTGAACTTCTGTGACGTCAGGCAGGGGTAGGGGGTGGGGGGTGATAGGATGCGAATACTGCACGCTGATTGGCTGGATTAGGCCACGCCCACCTCATTAATATGCGTACCAATCGAGTACTTATCTACTGCTGGAGTCAGGCCATCTGCATTAGAAACTACATCATCATCATCATTGTCCAACGCTGTCGTCTGTTCGTGTTCGGAACAGATATTGCTTGTTGTCCTGTGGGAAAAAAAAAGTTTTTTAATAATAGAGTAAAAAAATTAATTAATATTAATGTGCGTGATTTTAAAGGAGCATCTGAAAAATCCATTTGAATCGACTCTTCATTCGTTTTAAAATATGCATTTGTAAACATCTGTACACTTAATACACACAGAATAGCTTGCTACTGTACAAGTTTCAAAAAATATAGATTGTGATAAATTTCAAATACCAGCCGAAATAATAGTTTCATTTGGAGAAGAATTCTTTAAAAATACAACTACCGGTACTATATTATACATTATTAATATTTAAATATAATGAAAGTGGTTTTGTGAGATTTGTAAGATAGATACCTGATTATGTCTGCATTCCAGTTATACAGGGAGAGTAAAAAAAAGTCCCAGAACAATAGGTTTTGCAATTGTTGAATATACTTATTGTTGCAAACCCAATGGGGAAGAATGTATTACATTTCTCAAGCAAAACACCAGATGGCGAATTATACTACCCATCCTAAAGCAGCCATTTTTAATGTTAACCTACGGGGAAAACGGCGGTTTTAATTGAATTTTTTTAAGTACGAGGGGAAACAATTCGGTTTTCAAAGATTTATTAAAATTCAATAATAAATGAAAATTGTTAAAAAAAAATTGTTTTAAGTGCCAGATGGACTTTCTTATGAAAATTCGCATATAAAATACCGCTTTTTTTTAAACATCATTTTGCTGAGCTACATAATTTACTAATTCCATAAAAATGTTTAGCCTGGCATTTTTTAATTTGAGAAAGCAATAGCTGTTGCAAATTCTTAAATTTTCACTTCTGTTAAAATTTTTATTACAAATTTATTTTAAAAATTCAATTTAATTAAAAATAAGAACTTGTGAAAAAGTGATAGATATCAATAAAGATAGTGAGACATTTAATATTTTTAACATCACCATTTTTATTAATTCAGAGCAAAAAATTGTAGTTTCTCTCATAGGTTAACATTATACTATCCACCCTAAGGCAGCAATTTTTAATCTGCCATCTGGTGTCTTCTGATGTCTAAATTCTTCCCCATTGTCCTTGGACTTAGTTTTTTTTCCTCACACAGGCTTTTTTTGAATCTCCCTGTATACGCATTATATTAATAGGTAATGGGATTCTATAGTCAAGTACTAATAATTCATCATTCTCTAATAGATCTCAAGGTAATAAATGGAATCTTTCTTTTATAATAATTGGAATGATAGATAATGAGATTCTCTATTCAAGTATACTAATACTTCATCATTCTCTGTATCTTCATTACACATATTACTTATAGACCTGAAATATTACAAATTTCCAATTCATCCCACAGACTCTCTATAGGATTGAGGTCGGGACTTTGTGCCGGCCAACCCATTTCTTCGACCTCTGAATCCGCAAACCACTGCTGTACACGCCTCGCTTTGTGGCACGGAGCATTGTCGTGTTGGTAGAGAAATGGCCCGTTTCCGAAAAATTGCCACAACGTTGGAAGTGCACAGTTGTCCAAAACATTCAGATAACGGTCGGAGTTCATGATTCCTTGCACAGGAACGAGCTGGCCCAGTCCGTACCATGAAAATGAGCCCCACACCATGACTCCTCCTCCTCCGAACTTGACTGTGGGCTCTGTGCACTCAGGTAAGAAGCGTTCTCCAGGTATGCGCCAAACCCAAACTCGTCCATCGGATTGCCAGAGTGTGTAGCGAGATTCGTCTGTCCACATTACACGTTTCCATTGGTCCATTGTCCAGTTTCTGTGGGCTTTGCACCACTCCAGACGTCGCTTGGCGTTGACCCTGCTGATGTGGGGCTTGTGGGCAGCAGCACGGCCATGGAATCCCATCGTGTGTAGTTCCCGACGAATTGTCATGGTACTGGCATCATTTGCAGAGGCGTTTCGAAACTCTATGGCAATTTTTTCCGCCGAGGACTTCCGGTTGCTGCGGGTGACACGACGAAGCACTCGACGGTCTCTGTCCGTTAGTTTCTTGGGTCTACCGGTTCGTTGTTGAACTGTTGTTGATCCCCGGGTCTTCCATTTCATAATGACATCGCCTACTGTTGACTTGGGTATCTAAAGAAGGCTGGAAATGTCACGCACGGACTTGCCGCATAGGTGACATCCAACGATGGTTCCACGTTGGAACTCACTGAGCTCTGCCGAACGACCCATTCTTGCCAATGTCCAAGCAGAGTTGTGTCTGAAGGTGTGGGAAGCTATTTAAATGATGTGCAAGTCATTATCATGTGACATTGGGCCAATCGATGATCTGTGAGGGGTGTCCGGATATTTTTGATCATATAGTGTATTTTTGAAACTTCTAGTAGCAACGTATTAAGTGTTCTGCTTCTTCGTGTACTGATATTTAAAATTACATATTTAGAAATGAAGTATTCAAAATGAATTTTCGAACATTTTGGAAATAGAGATGTTATCATATATTGTTAAGATTTCATTTGGCAGAGTATGCTTTAAAAATACATGTACAGTACTGTCCAGTATTTGTATAATAATAAATTAATTACAGTAATAAATAAATTCTTAACCCTTTCTGGTCAGAATTATGTTTTTTTTAAAAAAAAAAATTTTTTTTGCTTTTATTATTTTTTAAGGGTATCATAGATCTCAAATAGTTTTTTTTTTCATTATTTTATATTTTAATTAATTAATTAAAGGTTTGTGCCAAATTAGGCACATTGGTCCTCGTATATTGAGTGCAATTAAAAAACAAATATTACAAAATCACAATATTTTATTAATCTTTATGAAAAGATACAAAACAATTTGAATTTTTGTTGAGACATAGATGCACTTTGCATTTTTGACACATAAAAACACTTTTTCCAGAACATCCGGGGTTTTTGCATCGTTGACGTATGGTCACGTCAGGCCAGTGACGTATGGTCACGTCGCTCCATCGTTTCTCACAGGTGCAATTGGAATTGGCTTGGTGGGCCCTCTTCTTTTTTTTTGTTCATATTCTTGATTCACACTGGATGATGAAGGCCTGCCTCTTTTTTTCTCCGTTGTGTCTTTTCCACTTTTTACCAGCGCACTTGCAATTTCCATGCGGAATTTCAACAGATCACGCTGCTTTTTAGCAGGAATTCCTGCATCATCACATGCATATCTATAGAGTATCCATGCGCAAACCACTGCCAAATCAACGAAATGATAAAAAAATCTATGGTAATAATTTTTAGATTTTCTAAAAATTCTGTATCGTGACAGGTTTGCGTCACAAGCATCGACTCCTCCCATGAACTGATTGTAATTTTTTATCATGTTAGGACATGGAACTTCAATTTTTTGTTTTTTGGTTCTGTCGTAGCGTTTGACTGAACTTTTTGGTTCAGCGCTGCAAAATGTGCTAGCTAAAGTGACTGCTCTGTTGTCAAACCACTTTACAGCTCTAATTTTGACATCACCAATCAATGCTTCTTTCTCTTCCATAGCCCCTCGTCCTTTAGCTTTGAGAGCATTGTCTGCCATAAATTTGCAGCCTGGAATTCGATTGGGTCTTATTGTTCCCAAACCATAAATGCCTCTTTTGTGCAATTCTTCAAAAAGAGTTAGTGAGCTAAACCAATTATCGAAATAAATTTGATAATTCATATTACTCGGCAAAATTGATGTCAAATTTAAAACAACTGTCCCACTCGCTCCAATGTCAGGCACATTAGGCAATGGTACCTTTTTTCCATTATATATTTCAAAATTATATACTAAACCTCTTACATCACACATTGCAAAGATTTTGTAGCCCCATTTGAATGGTTTGCTCGGAACATATTGTTTCAGACTAGATCTACCTTTGAAAGGTACCATTTGCTCGTCAACTGAAGTCTTTCAGTCGTAGGAACAGCTTGAAAGTTTACCAACAGTTTATCTACAAGAGGTCTTATTTTGAACAATTTGTCATTTTCATCTCGCACAGCTGTATTGTCGTTAAAATGCAAATTGCTTTTGATTTGCTCAAATCTACTTCTTGACATAATGGATGCAACTTGTTCCACTCTACATTCAGAACCTCAGTATAGACGTGTTCGAGGCAAATTGAATATGACACACCCTAGATACTGTTCAAGTTCTGCGATAGTGAGCAATAAAGGTTTGTTTGGATTTACCTGAATGGCATACAAATTGCTTTGATCTACAAAATATTGTAAAATATGATTGTCAAAATACTGTTTGAAATAACTCTGTATGGTGTTTTCACTTCAGTAGCAGCAGGACGATATCCCATCCATGGTGGTGGAGTTATCTCAGTATTCTCGCCTTGAATATTCTTCCAGCCTATAACTGCTCTCTTTTTTATGCCTGATGTTGAAGGAGTTTCTACTGAAACTTCATCAAGCTCTATTGATGTAGAATCGTTGTCATCAGCATCAGTATCTTCAGAAACATCATCAGAATCTTCAGATGAGCTTGCTTCCCATTCTGAATCCGAGCTGCTTTCAGATAAGCGATCATCATCACTTTCCTCTGGGGGTAAAGCAACATGCTGAACTTGTGTTTTTGATTTTCTATTTCCATAAAATGATGAAGCATTCATCTAATAAAAATTATATACTGAACATATCAAAGTTTTTTATGACTGATAAACTTACCTAGTAATTGTGAAAACGTTCTTTAGAGTTCATAAGTAGCTACGACCGCGAGCAAGCATGGTTTGAGAAACTTTTTAATTTTTATTTTTATTTTTTATCGCCAGATAGCGCCACAAATATTGAAGGCAATGCTTACGTATGTGACTAATTTGTCCCAACAAGCTTCAAACCCACAAGCACACAGTTTTATGTGTAAAAATTTTTTTCTGGTATGTGCCAAATTGGGAACATGTGACCAGAAAGGGTTAAATAATAATAAATCAGTTTTTAAAATAAACCCCTTTTGGATAAAAGTCCAGAGTGGCGTTCCCTAATTTTTTGGAAAGATATCGGTCAGGCCCGTTCGTTTATGTCCTGAATTCATAACGTGTCTATATTGTAAGCAAATAACTTATCGTATAGAAATTATATTTTACGTATGCGGTGGGAAAAAACACGAAAGTCCCGTGACGGTGAACATCAACTACGGGCGGCCTGTGGCTCATTAATATCGGCCTTGCCGCCCATACACCGTCACGGGACTTTCGTGATCTGTGTACTTGCATAAACTCCGTTAATATCTAACCTAAATATGATAAATCATTTATTAAATTCATTAAATGTGTTACATTTATTTATTGCTTAAATGCAATAATAAATTCAGAGCATGACGGGCATGAAAACAAGCTTATGTGAAAAAAACGTGACGAGGCTGATCAATGTGACCTGAAAATAGAAACCGCCACTCTGGACTTTTACCTGGTTTCTTTTATTTGCGATACAGGCAATAACTTATATCAGATATTATATTAAATAACTAGAATACTCAAATGCAAGAGTTGATTATTACCTGCGGTTGACAACTGTATCACGTAAAAAATGAAGCTGGTTGTAATACGGCCATGACGGTGTATATACGTCTTTTTCAGCTTTTCCTGAACGTTTGGAATTAGTTTCTTTTCTTTTTTCTTTTACATAATTGTCTCTCAGATATTTGAATTTCTTCATTGCTTCTTCAACTACAACAGAATAATGAACAATTTAATTCTTTTACAAATTTAAAAGTACGAGTAAACTTCATCTATGTGTTGGCGAAAAACATTTTTTCATTTACTTACCTGAGATTGATAGCTCGAAAGCTACTTCCTCCCATAGCATTCCTGTTAGCTGTGAATTTCTGTGTTCTTTCATTTTACTGTTCCAAATTGGCATTCTTTCATAAACTAGACTTACAAGTTTCTCGGTAAATGCACGCTTGCCGGCCATATTTTAGTTTGTCTCTCCCGCTTTAGTTTGCTTCTTCCTGCTCCCTGCATGCTTTGCGCTTCACCTGCTTCCTGATTGGCTGAGGCAAAGCGGAGTCCGCAAAATTTCCAGATCTCCTTGGAAATGAAAAATCCGCTCCGCAACGTTTGCGCGTGAATGTGAAACGCCTCAGTTTAGCGGAAAAAGTCCGCTTTTGCCCGCGGATTGCGCTTCCGCGTGTTTTCCGCTCCGCAAAGCTCTATGTGAAACAGGCTTTACTTATTACTTTTCAAATCCGCTTATCCGTTAGGGTCGCGGGGGCAGCAGCCCTATGGAGGATCTCCAGCGATCGCGCTCTCCCGCCATCAGGCGCATGTCCTCCCTGTGTAATACCGAAGCGACTCGAACACAGATTGTCCATGTAGTCTAGCCACCTGGTTCTAGGCCGACCTCTTGGTCTCTTACCCACTGGCTTGGAAAAAAATCTTGTGTGTCGCGGGACACCCGACCGAAGTGAAACTTCAAGTGCATTATAATTAATAGTCAGTGAAAAATATTGGATGATAATAATCAGTGAAAAGGATTAAAAACACAATCATTTAAAATATATGAAAGATTTATTTAAAAAAATCAAAGTATTTTATACAAATATACAAGTTTATGATCTAGCAAAACAGTACAATGTTTTATTCTAAATGTTGAAATTGTTACAAAAGCTTTAGAGAAATATAAATAATATTTCATATTATACTTTATTATATGATAAGCTAAAATGTGTACTTTTGACATTAAAACGAGATCTCCAGCAATACAATCAATTGTGCTTTTGGTTAGGTCATTTAATCTAGCTGATCATTAATAGGTGTAATGACAGCTCCCGCCAAAATAAAATAAAAATAAAATGTTGAAAATGCGTGTTACTGCGTTGCCAGAACGGTGTTAACAAAAAAGGACATAACACACGAGCATGCGGTTTATAATTATTCTCGTTCTGTTGCCATTTTTTTGAGCATTAGAAAGTAGGATAGGAATGTCTCTAAGACGACCGTCCACCTCTTTGACTTCATCGATAATATTGAGTTTAAAATTTGAAAATTAAAGAATTTTCTAAATAATAAAATCTTGTAAACATTCCAAGGAAGAGCTTTAGCAGTGAAGCAGAAATACATTTATTAACAAGAAATTACTCCCCCGAGTAGGCACGTAGCAGACTCTGCGGTCATCTCTTTTTACCCCTTTATCTGTACTTTTTTCCTCTCTCCAAGTTTTTAATCAAAAAATTGATTTTCGCGAACATAGTGTGTAGAAAATGTAAAAAAGCTCGTACCTTCTTTCCTTTCCCATCATTCCGATAGAATGACATTACATGCCATATATTGCCATAATTCTAACGACCAAGTGCCTGCTACCCCCGCAATTCCGACCCCACTGGAACAATTGCATAAACTTCATAGCACTTCGGTATCAAAATCTGTATACCGAATTTCATTCCTTTACGTACCTAAATAGCACATAGAACTTTTGTCCTCTCTGAATCCCACCCCCGTAATTCTGACCCCAGTACACCAATCAATACCAAACTAAATGGTGAAGGTGGGCATGCCCATAGTAAGCTACATTCCGTATTTCAACCTTCTAGCTCAAAAAATGTAGAAATTATCAAGGGGACGGACGGATATTATAAAACCAATAAATATCTCCATTCTTCCGCTAAGTGTTAACAAGAAGTTAATCCTCCCGAGGAAGGTATAGGAAAGTAGCGGAAGCCCTGAGATCATCTATTTTTACCCTTTCATCTCACTTTTTAACCCCCCTCCCCAATTTTTTAAATCGAAAAATTGATTTTCTCGAACGTAGTATTTAGAAAAT
>JAHWFO010072678.1:0-13224 GCA_023313115.1 Rhysida immarginata
TTTGAAATTCTAATCATGCCTCGAAAATATGGCGGCAAGCGAACTTCTCTATAAGAACTTAACTTCTCATTTTCAACATTTTTTAATCTCCAAAGCCTCTTCTCTCTTTCTTCCTCAAAAGCCTTTCGAGAGCACAACAACAACAAAGTCCCGGTGGTTCCGAACGCAACAGATAAGGCCAATAATCAAGACGAGGCTTCAAGTTCCGTAGCAGTGGTCAATTATCCAATGAAAAGATACCTTATTCCCCTGTAGTGATGTATGGAATGGGATTCAGGTGGGTGTTGCGTGTAATCTTTCCGGTTCAACTCATTAGCCGAGGAAGAGAGAGTCGTTACAACAAAGCAAACTCCGTTGCTAAGGACCCGTGAGTTCTGAAACTACTGGAAGAACCAAGATCGTCTTCCACCGAAAAGGAAATCGGCACCATCAACTTCGCAAGGGCCAATTTATACATGATATCCATCTTGTTCTAAAAACTTAGTTTTACAAAGAGGGATAATTGGATTAGTAACCGTCTGCTTAAGTAGATACACAAAAGCGGAAACGGAAAGCGTTCCATTATGAATAAACCATTAAGAAATGACAAATATCTAGCGAAAGGCTGAAATGGTCGCCATCGCATAAATCATAAAGATTTGGGTAATTCTTTATGCATTCCGACTTAGGAAAGTCGTCTGAGGTAATATATGCTTGAGCATTGAAAAATTCCAATGGTATCATGTGATTATAAATATTAATGGTATTTTAATTAATATTGTAATGATATGCAATTGGTTTGGGGTGCAATTTTCTGGCATTCTCCAGGCCCACTAGTTGTTCTTGAAGGACTATCGGCATATTCTGGAGGATCAGGTGCACCCCATGTTTCAACATTTATTCCCTCTCGGTTTCAGTGTGTATTAGGATGAAAGACTGGTTTGATGAGCATGAAACAGAGGTTGATCTTCTGCCATGGTGTACACATTCACCGGATCTGAACATTATTGAGCCCTGTGTGGGGTATTTTAGAGCAGCAAATCATGAATCGTTTTCCTCACGTACTGATCTGGCCAAAGTTTTGCAAGAGGAATGGTTCAAAATCCATCTTGCCACTGTACAGGGTGTTGCAGATAACTACAGGGCAGTATAACGGAAAGCCTACCCGCTCGATTGCAGGGGCCGGCTCGACATCAAATGATAATTGGGTTAGCTCGATATAACAAAGAGCTAACTATAATGCATAGCAAACATTATGCATTATATTAAATAAAAACTAAGCATATAAAAGCATTAGTTTATATGCTTTGCATTATATTAAATAAAAAAAAACAACAAAACATTCTGTGGTTTTCAACACAGCATAACAGCTTACTGTGTTTCTCAGCTCTGAAATTCAGTCCTGTTGCTTAGACAGCCACAGAAGCAACTCTCTCTCAACTTGTGATGTCCGTTGGATCCGGATCTGATAATATCCGGATTCGGATCTAGAAATATCCGGGTCCGGATCCGGATTTCGGATCTCTGATATCGGATATCAGATCCGGATTTCGGATCCTTTCGCTGGATGCGTATTAAGACTAATTAGGACTTAAGAGGACTAGGCTATCACTTAATAAAAGCTTTTATAAACTGCTTTCAGAAAAAGTTTGCATATATACAATTTCCTGTCTAGGATCCGATTTTCGGATCTCGAATCTAAGATCCGGATCTCAGATCTCGCATCCAAGATCCGGATCAGAGATCTCAGATCCAAGTTCCGGATCTCGGATTTCTGACCAACATCCGGGTCTTGACATCACTAATCTCAACAATCAAAAGAACTCATGCCATTGTTATAAAGGAAGAGCAGAGATAGCAATAAAATTTTTGCACACAACAATGACATGGCAATTAAATAACACAGCTTAAATTCAAAATATAAATAAATAAATAGAAGGTGCCACATGATAGATATGTAGAAAGGACTGGGAGAAAGTTCCCTCCTTGTTTTCTCAGCTAATAGAAGCAAATTTTTCTTATCAGTAATTCTTTTTCGCCATTTAATAGTAATCTTGATATCTAAAGTCTACTAAAATTAAAGAAAATAGAGTTCTCGCTTACCTACCTTCCTTCTTCTTTACTCCTGTTTCTTTACTGTTATTGTTCGATTGTGTACTGACGCCGCTGCGACTTATTGTGCTGCCGCTGCCGGGATGGGGGACCCCTCGGCCCCCCTCCGCGGCCGACGATCATTCTCCGTAGATAGGGCGGAGAGATCTAAAAAACTTAAAATCGACTCTTCCTCGTCGGAGAAGTGTAATGACCATATGTCTAAATCCTATGGTTCTGCTGGGGATTCTACAGAAAATCTTTCTTCCACTCAGAATCCTACTAAAAAGCATAAGAAAAAAAACAAGAAAAATACTACAAACCAAAAAGGCTCGACTAACGATCTCTCCATCCAAGAAGATTTTTCTGAAAATTCTAATAATCCACTAAAATCCAAGCCTGCTGGATCTCTTGCTCCTTCTGGGACTACGCCGGACCATCAAAAAGTGTTGAATTCATCCGAAGATGTCCAACCCATGCAAATCTCACAAGATCAAGAATCCCTACGTAGTGAGCTCCAGTCCCAGCTCGAGTTGGCTGCTCGCCCGTGGCTAATTGTGTCTGTATCTTGTTCTAGTGGAAAGATGCCCCCTCCTAATCTACGACAACGTCCTGGAGAAGCTAGTAACGACCCTGACGAATTTATCTCCCCGGGCCTCCTTCGCAAAACTCTCGCTTCTCTCATTGGTTCCTCTCCTACGGTAACTAAACTAAGCTCGGGAAAATTTCTCATTAAGTTTTCCTCTAAGACTCAGGCCCTTTCCTGCCTGAAATTCTCTGACATTGGCTTTTTCACTTTGCATTTCGAAGTCCCGAAGTTTTTGACCTCTTCTGTGGGTTTTGTCTATGGGATACGGCGGTCTGTTACCCTGGAAGACCTCCAAACCCATGCCGACAAGGGTGACATCATCACGGACATCAAACACTTTAGCCCCTCATATGACGGTGCCCGCTACGGGAAGGTTCTCCTGTACTTTAACTCCCCTAATCTGCCTGAAAAAATCAAATTTGAACATGAGTCGTTTCCCGTCACTCGTCCTCCTCCCAGGCCTATGCAATGCATAGTCTGTCATAAGCTTGGACACACGAAAGCTCGATGTACTGGCTCCCCGTCCTGTTCTAAGTGCTTGTCCCCAGACCATACTAGAAACGATTGTACTTCTCCATTTCTCTGCGCCAACTGTAGTGGCAACCACTCTTCTTACTACAGGGGGTGCAGCAAATTTAGATATGAGGCCCTTATCCGCACTAAAATGATGGATTTATATGTCTCCTATTATGAAGCAAAACGACTTACGGATATGGAACTAGGTAGTGATGCCCCAAATCATAGGTCCTTCGCTGCCGTAACTAACGTGAACTCGACTCCAAAAAACCTGAGCTATTCACCCCGTCAATGTTCTCAAGCAGGATTTACCCCCTCGCAATCACCTAATGCGGCTGATCCCCTGGCTCTAGACAACAACATGACCAATGGCAATACCCTCTCAGGTGTTACCTGCTCGACATGCGGCCGAGATAGTCTCTCGCCAATCTTCTCGTATCACTCTCCTATTCTTCCATCTCCGTCGCCCAGTGACCTTTCATCCCAAAATGTCCTGTCTCAAAATATTCCAAACGTCTCGCCTCTAAACGTTCAAAATGACTTGTCTCAGAATACCCAAAATATCTCGTCCCAAAATGCTAATTCACCTCGATATGACTACCTTCTCTCCCAGATACCCTGGTCTCAATTGTCCCCCTTCTCAGAGAGACCTCAGGGAGCTGGAAATTCTCCTCAAATTAATAATGACTTCTTAACTTGTGACGGTTCCAAACTGACTGGTCTAGGCAACCATACGATTGATCAGCTTGTGGGCAACTGCCTAAAACGTTTTATTTCGACATTAGCGGACCTGCCTGCTGCTCAGGACAGCCTTAAATGTATTGGGGATGCATTTCAAATTATGGCTTCCCACTCGGCCCACTCCCCCAGGTGGTTAACTGATGTCTCCGGATGGTGGAGAGATATGCTCTCCCCCCTACCTCATGATGGCGTCATCACCCAGTAAGCACCTTGATGTCCTCCACTGGAACGTCAGGGGCCTGACAGCCAATTGGGAGGATGCTATTTTACTTAGACAAAAAGCCCAAATATTTACTGTGTGTGAAACTTTCTTACACCCGGATAGAACTATTTTTTTTCCCCGTTCGCAAACATACACAAATAGTAGAGTAAAATACGGAGGAGGCAATTTAGTCTCCATTAATCACCGAATTCCCCACTCCATTAATTATTCGAAACATCTTGAAGAGGTGGCAATCATTGACTTAGTGATTTTCCTCCAGGATATATGGATTCATCTCTATTGTATATATGTGCCGGGTTATCTAAAGAGAGAGCGTTGGTCTGCCTTAATGGACTTGCTAGATCCTCCTTTCGTTGCCATTGGGGATTTCAACGCCAAAAGCCCGCTATGGGGCTGTGATGGATACAACCCCAATGGCAATTATTTGGAAGAAATCCTAATCAGTAAAAATCTCACTGTTCATTACACAGCCGACCATACCTACCAATCGGCCAGGTTGCTCTGGTCTTCCTCAAATTTGGACATTGCTATAACTTCTCCGGACTTTCCCTTTCAAACCCACTTGGAAACTATCCCGGGTACGTTTGGAAGTGATCATCAACCTCTTCGCTTCCGAATCTTTTTAAATTCCCGTGTTGCAAGCTCTTCATCTCCGTCTTGTCCTCCAAAAACCTCCTCCTGCTCCTCCCAGTGGTCGGCTGTGCCCAATGAGGCTTTCTCCTCTCCAGACTTGAGCCAACTTGGTCATTTGGATATCCAAAATCTTCTGCAAATATACCAAGCGCGATTGCTTAAAAGTAAGCGTTCAAAGTCTTCTCTTCCCATTAGACCGTGCTGGTGGTCTCCTGATTGCGAAGAAGCCACCTGGCTCCGAAATAAAGCAAGGAGGGAATTCCTTAAGTGTCGATGTTCGGTATGCTGGTTGGCTTTAAAGAAAATGAAGGCGAAGTGTAAGCGACTACTAAAAAAATCTCGACGGGCGTACTGGAAGTCATCAATTACCTGCAACTCGGAGAACAATGTTTGGAGAGTCTTGAGAGTGTTTCAAAAGCGCCCCTCCTCCTCTCCCCCACTGATTCACAGTGGGGGTTCTTTACTGGATCCCAAGGCTTCTGCATCAGCAATTTTACGTCTTGCTGTAGGCTCAAAGCCGGAAGTTCTTCTACCTTGGCCAAAGCCTCTGCCTAGCAATTATCTTTCCGCAGCTCATTTCTTACCATGGGAACAGTTGTTTTCTGAAGCCTCCTTAAAAGCGGCTCTTAGGTCCAAATTCTCGGCCCCAGGCCCGGACGGTTTGTTAAACTCCACCTTCAACCAATTAGGGGATGGTCAGCTCTCTCTCCTCTTGAAAGCGTTCAACGCCTCTTGGACTTCTGGTATTATTCCATCTACCTGGAAGACTTCCATCATTCACCCAGTTCTGAAACCCAGCAAATCTCCATCAGCACCCTCTAGTTACAGGCCAATCGCTCTGACCTCGTGCCTTGTTAAAATTTTAGAACGACTAGTCAATAGTAGGCTCCAGCACTTCCTTGAAGTAAATGCTGCCCTTCCAGAATATAGTCTTGGCTTCCGAAAGGGCCGTAGCCATATCCATTCTGTAATCAAATTAGTCGATGACATCTTTTTGGCACAAGAGAATGGAGAACATATTGGAATTATCTTTCTGGACATTAGCAAGGCTTTTGATTCGGTTCCGCTGGAAGTCCTCTACAATAAACTAGTGAGCATTCACACCCCGAGGAGACTTGTTATTTGGATCATGTCATTTCTAAAAAAAAGGCGGGTGGGAATAAAGCACCCTGGTGGGACTGTGTGGACAGAACAGTGTCACGGTCTTCCTCAAGGTTCTATTCTTAGCCCCACACTTTTTAATATTTTTGCTGCTGATGCTTTTTTCAACGTTTCGGCGGAAGTTGGTAGAAGCATATTTGCTGACGACATGGCCCTCTGGGTCTCAGCAAAAACTGTTCCGGAAATTCGAGCCAAGCTTCAAGAATCCTGTGATCTTATTTCTGATTGGGGTCGGTCTAATGGCGTCTCCTTCTCGCCTGATAAATCTGTGGTGTTGTGCATTCCAAAAGGAGGGCCTCCTCCCTCCCTCTCAGTCTATCTACAGGACTCTAAGCTTCCTATTCGACGGATCCACAAATTTCTGGGTGTTACTATTGATGACAAGCTAAGCTGGCGTCCTTTTGTTTCTGCACTTAAATCCAGCATTACAAAGAACTTGGCTCGGGCCAGGTTGGTGGTGAAATCAAGATGGGGCCCACCTTGGAGCGAAACGTCCACTCTTATTAGCTCTGTCATCAGATCTCCTGACATATACGCCTTTATTCTCCTGTTAACCAAAAGCTCCGTCATAGAACCATTGGTTAGGGAGGAGAGGAAAATCCTGAGGTCTTGCCTAAGAGCCCCCCGATCTTCTCCTTGTCCAGTGCTTTATTTAGAGGCAGGTGTTCTCCCTCCCCCACTCAGATGGGAAGCTAAAGCTGTCAGCCAGTTCTATTCCTTTTGCCAAGCATCCCAGCGGTTTGATGGTAGTCTCCCTTTCCAAGTAAACTGTGTCGCTCTTCTGCGATCCAATCGTTTGCGAGTCTTGGCTACTAATTTACTTGACAAATTCGACTGTGCTAACGTGCATATGTGTGAGATCACTATTCTAGAATACCTCTGGCCTTCTCCGCCCGGCAACCTTGTCTACTTTTCCCCTGAATGTGTCAGCCAAGCTCCATCCCCGTCTATGCGCAACGGACTTTTTAACTCGTTCCTACAGGGCTCTTTCTCGGGATACACCAGATATTTTACGGATGCTTCTCTAGCTCCATCTGATCCTATCGGGGGAATTGGTGTCTTTAGGAGAGGAGGAGTAATTACCGCACAAAAAATCTCACCAGCTATCAGTTCTTTTCAGCTTGAGCTTATATCCATCCATAAAGCTCTTGTGGCAATTTCCTCTCAACCTCCAGCAAATTATTTAGTCATATCGGATTCTAGAAGTGCTCTCTCTACCATCCAAAGTGCCTTTGATAAATGTAAATGGTTCTTCAGAGGCCTACTCGGCTATCTGATAGCCCTAATTCAAGAACTGTTCTCCTATGGCTTCCGCGTAAATTTCCTCTGGGTCCCTAGCCACAAAGATATTTATGGATATGACCTTGCGGATAAATTAGCTAATTGGGCCAGGTTGGGGAAAAGTCACAAAAAACCAGCGCGAGTTGACCCTGTTTCCCTACTCTCCCTCGTTCGACTGAGGTCTGGGGTGCTCTGGAACGAACTTTGGGCGACTGAATCTAAAGGATTCCATTACAAAGCACTATTCTCCAAAACTGGGGATGTGAGAAAAGCAACTCCAAAATGGTTATCATCTATCCAAAGGTCTGTATTATTCCGACTTAGAAGTGGGCACGTACCTTTCAACTCGTTCCTCCACAAGATAAATATCTCTGCGGCTGACTTGTGTCTGTGCGGCGCTCGTGAATCAGTGGAACATGTGCTCTTGTTTTGTCCTCTTTTCCAACGCCAGAGGGCGCCCCTTACTCAAGGACTTACTAGCCGAAACTTAGCGGTGTCGCTGCAAACACTTTTACTGGCTTCACCTATGAACCACACCCAAAAGCGCTCTGTTATCAGACTGTTAATGTGTTTTTTATGCGGTTCTGGTTTATTGGGGAGAATTCTAGGACCTCTGCGCCCCTGATAATTTCGGACACTAACTAATTTTCCTCACCTGTGATATCCATCAGCTAGCCTCCGTATCTATAGGAGGTGAAGGCTGTGAAGAAGAAGAAGAAGAAGAAGAAGAAACTTTACCTAACCAACAAGAAAGACAGGCCCGGCCAACGCCTCTTATAAAGAAAGCCTCGGCACTGAAAGGTCATAAATTTTTACATCATCAAAAATCGACCAAATTTAGAGCTTATTATTGGTAGAAATGCGGTTAACAAAGGACGAAGTATGGTGATATAACAATGTATGACGTTTCAGTGCAGAGGCTTCCTTTATAGGAGGCGTTGCCCCGGCACGGAAAAATCACCTGATCATAGTAGTCCAGCCAACAACACAACCTTCATTGTCTCCAACGAATAAAAAATATCGATTGTTAAAATCCAATATTGAAACAATGAAGGTTACATTGTTACTCGGACTACTATCATCAGGTGACTTTTCTCGCCCGGGCCTATCTTTCTCGTTGGCTAATTAAACTTTACAAATGTGAGGATGATAATGACGTAAGAAGAACACTGAAAGGAAGGATGAAGTGTCTCCGGTTATGGAAGGCGAAGTTGACAAGGCCTATTAAATCCGTGAAGAAAGGAAATTGCCCCGGAGAAGATGGAATTAAAATTGACCTGATTAAGGAAGCAGGAGAAGAATTCCACAAGTTACTGGCAGGGCTTTTCACTAAATACCTTGATATCTCAGGTGTATCAGATGATTGGAATAATGCAATGATGGTTCTGTTTTTCAAAAAAGAAGATAGAGAAAATAACCAAAACTATCGCCCTATCAGCCTTAGTCAGTTGTTTATAAGATCTTCAGCAAGATCTTTCGAAGCGGATATACCGCGATCGACCACATTCAAGTTATTAGAAAAGTTATCGAACGCCAAAACGAATAAGAAGTACCACTTTGCTTCGCCTTCATCGACTTTGAGAAAGCTTTTGACTCAGTGTTTATACCTGCGGTAGTGAAAGCTCTGGAAATAACGGTAATAGCCGGAAGTTATATTGCAATTCTCCAGAAGGTTTTAATAAAGGGACTACAACCTTTTGTTTTGATAAAGGAAAAGTAAGGATCAAGCTTGGAAAGGAAATAAGACAAGGAGACACCATCTACCAAAACTCTTCACAGCAGTTTTAGAGGAAGTCTTCAAGAAACTGACCTCGACAAAGAAAGGACTTAAAATAAACGTTGAATTCCTTAACCACCTTCGTTTTGCCGATGATAGTGTTATCAGCAGTAGTAATCCTTCTGAATTAGAGGAAATGTTACAAGAAATTGCCTGCGTGTAGGACTGAAACTAAACACACAAAAGACAAAAGCTATGTTCAATGCATTTGCTCCAAACAGAAGATCATGCCAGGCAGCATCGTGATTGAAGAAGTACAGAGCTACATTTACGTGAGACAAGAGATCACTATGGATAGCAACATTCTGAATGAATTTAACAGACAAATTAAAACAGCATGGAGTGTATTAGGCAAAAAAATCATTTTGTTAAAGAGCAGCATGCTAATTAGTTTGAAACGAAAAGTTTTCAACCAGTGTGTTTTACCAACACTCACCTATGGAGCTGAAACATGGACTTTATCAAGGAGGACAACACAAAGACTACACACAACACAGAGAAGCATGGAAAGATTTTTGCTGGGAATTACAAGAAGAGATTGAAAACGCAACGGTTGGATAAGAAGCCAAATGAAGCTGATTGACTTCATCGAACGGATCAAACATTCTAAATGGCAATGGGCTGGTCACATTGCTAGAAGACAAGATATGAGATGGAACAGTCATTCTGGATTGGTACCCTCGAGACCATAAACGCCCAAGAGGACGAACCCATGAAAGGTGGCTCGACGAAATAAGTAATGTGGCTGGCGTCAAATGGAAAGTTAAACTTTCAGACAGAGAAGAATGGAAGCGCTTAGAGAAGACCTTCATCCAGCAGTGTATTGCAAATGGTTGACTGCGATAATGATCCTCTAAATATTTTTAACGTTTCTCTCTTATTCTTTAAGTCTTCCTTAATTCATTAACCCCCGTATTCAGAATGAGCGCTCATGCTCTTGCTCTTACTCAAACCATTGTTGAGAACGAATTCAATAATAAGAAATTTGTATTGAACAATGGTCCTCAGTAAGAGCAAAGAGCAAGAACACTCATTCTGAATATCGGCCTAAGACTTGGCATCAGTTTATCATTCTGATCGCTATTTCATTTTTATTTTTAGTTTTTCTTTGTTAATCTTGCTTTGCGCCATATGCCTGTTGGAGGACAACCTCTGGATCTTTCTGTTCTGTTTTATAGCTTTTAAACCCTTCCAAAACTATTACATACATACCATTTAAATAATTATAAAAGTAATTTAACACAGTAAACTCCGTGTAATTCGAATTCAAACGGACCAACAAAAAAATTCGAATTAGGCGATAATTCGAATTCTGCGATATTGGTCACACTAACTGTAAGATATAAATTTTATTATGAAAGAATAAAATCTTTATTTACCCAAACAGAAGAACTGAGACTTAAGAAATATAAGTTAAAAATAGCAGAGATTTTTAATTAACCGGATTTGGTTAAATACAGCTCCAACTTAATGGAAACAGAATACTATTTAACAAATATTCCAAATATAAGGTTAGTTTTAAATGTCCAATACTTAAATGATTGATATCAAAGAGTATAACAAATTAAGGTAAATAATAAACTTCGCAACAGCTGACGTCGGGAATCTATGAGACGAAGTAGTCTTCACAGAAGAAACTCTATCGGCGACGTCACAAGCTAATGGACGCAGTGGAAATCCAATTTCGATGCAGTTGTGTAGAATTTGCAGACACCAGCAGAAGGGGGCTCATTGCTTCAGATCCTTCCCATTCGACGAAGAACTCCTGGTTACTTAAAAGTACCAAAAAGAAAAGATAAATATTAAACACTAAACAAAATATAAATTTTGCAGGTTTAGCTAGTAGTAAAATTCTCTTAATTCTGTAGGGAGAGATTAAAGTCAAACATTAAATGACTGTAGTAAAGCTAACACCTCTTCCACAGCCTACATGATTAGAGACAGCCTGTTCAATTGCGAGATTTACAGTGTCAATTATATTTTTACAGTAAACTCCGCATGTAGTAGCACTGTGCTTGTTCAGATCAATCTGGGAATTATTCACGAATTATTTTCGGAGTAAATATGACGTTCGAATTAGACGATGAAAAATGCATTAGTTTGTATTTGTCACGTGCCAATTAGCGCAGTGGAATAATAGCTAAGCTTAAACGCAGATACGAGACACTAAGTAAGAAAAACACTACGTTGTAAGTACGTGCTAAATGAATTTAATTCACCAAATTCTTTCAGGCAAAGAATAAAAAAAAATATTTATATTTTGCAACTCATGTTAACAGATATATGCACTTACCTTTTTTTTTATTCATTATAGTACGTTCTTGTATGTCTGCTTGTTATTATTGTTTATTTCCTTTCTTTTTGGTTACAATGTTTAGTTCTACTAACTTGTACTCTTCAATATGTATTTGGTTGGAGCCCTCAGATCTAACTTGTCGGTCCATTAGACCATACAGATCTGTTGGGCTTTGTATGATATATCTTAACTCCTTAATAATAAATAAATAAAAATAATAAATAATAAATAATAAATAATTAATTTATAACAAAGAAAAACAGTAATGCAAAAAGATAAATGTCAAATAAAATTAAAAATGCAATTCAAATACACAGTTCGGTAAATGAGCACAAAAAAAGACAAACAATTATTCCTAACTTCCTAACTCTAATTGAAAACAAGCATTGTTTTACATTTCAATAAAGAAATTGGTATAAAAAAAAAAAAAAGACACAAGCTATTACCAGAGGCAAATTTCTTAAAGCAAAAAAAATCAAGGAATCACTCTCTTAAAAATACGTTGCCTTCATACAGCCTCGTTTAAACTAAACTTAAAAGTATTCTTATATTTCATTAAATTGACTTCAAATAAAAGACCAAAAAAAAAAAACGCAGTCAAAGTAGTAACTCTTGATAAGTACAGAACTAAGCTTACGCTTAGCTTTATCCACCAATAAAAGTTTATACAGTCAAAATTGTCACGTAAGTAAAGCACAGATTTGAAATATAAAATTCAGTCTTAATAGGTAGGTCAGTCTCAAAGTCACAGAATGCTACTAAATTTATGGAATGCCTGAAAATGGAGGAGACAATATTTTAACAATAGTTATTAATTATAACTGAAGGCATTAAAAACATAACACGTCAAATCCTCCTTCGCAATCAAAAGACACCAGTAACATTTCGTAGCAAAAGATAAAATGACATAATTTCAGGAACACACTCACTCTTGAAAATAAACGGTTTAAACACCGGATTCCAAAACAGATAAACGGCGACACTCACAATAAAATTTTACGGCCAAACGACCTCTTCAACGATAGGCCTTTTCGGAATTTTAGACGGCACGCATAAAACCTTTACATGATAAAATTTCTTTACAAAATAACGATAAACCAGTACTCACTGCTTAAATGCAGAATGAATCCGGGCCAACGCACTGGACGACACTAATCATGAACGAGCCACCACTCTGCCGACGCCATCTCGCACGTACGCTGTCAATCCCCGGGGGAGAACTCCGAGAAGGCGCACTCGCTCACAACAAACGACGGTTGCGTTGTCTTCATAAATCCGGCTCTCGTGCCACATTTCTAACTCGAACCTAGTCAGATACAATAGGTTGACGGGCGACAATTTCGTTCGAGGAATAACGGCGACGTTCGCTGCGTTGCACGACGCCTCGCACCTCTCACCGGCGGACGAGCCTACCTTCGGCGCTCGCACGGGTTGCTTTCCCCGACGTACAGCCGACGACACTTCGGTAGAATTCCAGTGACCGTCTCCATGCTCCGGAACGTTAATGCCTCCGCAGCTCGCATTAACCTTTCGCCGCTCGAACACCTGTCGTCTCCGCTGTTCGTCCTTCGGCCCGAAATTTTTCCAAGAATCCCCTGACTCCGGCGCTCGCTCTCCTTTTCTACTGTCTCGTCCCCTGTCGCCTCTCCACTTCTCCACAATCGAATCTCCCGCTCCGCTTTCGCCGCGTTGATTCTCGGGAAGCCTTCTCCTCCTGAAGACACGTGTTTTGTTACAGCGAAGTTTATTTCGCTGTAACAGTATTAAATGTGTACTTGATGATTGATTCGAATTGGGCGATAATTCGAATTAGAAAATTCGAATTATCGGTAATATTTTACATTAAATGTAAAGGATTTCAAACGTTTCTTGAAATTTATACGAATTAAACGATAATTCGAATTTGGCGGATTCGAATTACACGGAGTTTACTGTAG
>JAHWFO010072684.1:0-13867 GCA_023313115.1 Rhysida immarginata
CAGGAGAAAGAATTGGATGCTCGGATCGGTGCAGCAAGCTGTGTCAGACGTGAACTGTGGCGATCCGTGGTAACGAAACGAGAGCTGGGTAACAAAGCCAAGCTCTCCGTCTTCAAATCTATCTTTGTCCCCATTCTCACCTATGGTCATGAGGCTTGGGTAATGACCAAAAGAGTGCGATCGCGGGTACAAGCAGTCGAAATGAGATTCCTGAGAGATGTGGCAGGTGTTACCCTACTAGATAGAGTGCACAGCAGCACAATAAGGGAGTCTTTAGGTGTTGAGCCGCTACTTCTCCGCATTGAGAGATCTCAGTTGCGCTAGTATGGCCACGGGATGTGGATGCAGCAAACTAGTCTTCCTAGGCAGTTGTTATTTTCCAAGCCGGTGGGTAAGAGACCAATGGGTCGGCCTAGAACCAGGTGGCTAGACTACATAGAGAATCTGGGTTCGAGTCGCTTGGATATTACCAGGGAGGACATGCACCTGATGGCGAAAGATCGCGATCGCTGGAGATCCTCCATAGGGCTGCTGCCCCCGCGACCCTAACGGATAAGCGGGTTTGAAAAGTAAGTAAGTAAGTATTTATACAGCTTTTTTTTTTTTACATATTATCATTTGATAACCAGAAGTTTAATAATTTAAGGTCTGGTTGGGTTTCTTTAAAATTTCGATAACCACTTTATATACAGAATAAGAATAAATTATCAGCATAAGCTTGGATAGAACCAAACCAATTTAAATGAAAAATATCATTTATATAAATTAAGAAAAGAATGGGGCCTAAAACAGTTTCTTGAGGAACTAATCTTTTTAAATTTTCGAATTTACTTAATTTTTTCTTAATCCCAGCAGCTTGTTTTCTATTGGCTAAATAAGAGCTAAACCATTGGTTTGCTAGTCCTGTTATATCATATGTTTCCAATTTTTGTAATAAGAGACAATGGTCAATTGAATCGAAGGCATTTTTTTTTCTTTACATGTAGCTCTTTCCTTCTCTCTTTATTAGTAGACCTTTTCTTTTCACTTTACATGGAGACATTTTCTACTCTCTTTATATGTTGACGTTTTCTACTCCATTTATATGTAGACATTTTCTTAACATTTTCCATGTAGACATTTTCTTTTCTGTAAAATCAATCCCGAAATTGCCCAATATGTAACAGTAAAGATCTGAAGTGATAATAAGAAAAATAACTCACAGAATTAAAACTGATTAAAAAAGTAAAATAACCAGAACAGAATAGAATGTGGATAGTGATGGTTAAAGTGAAATAAAAACTCTTAAATAACAAAAAAATACAAAGAAAAATACAACCTGTATGCATTTCGAAAGCAAGGCTTTCATCATTTACCAGGACTAGTGAGAAACATCGATAGAAGAGAGAATTCTGAAGGTTGATAGTAACCTGGAAGGCTTTATATAGTGCGAAAAATCGCAAATGTCCAAAGGGAGAAAAGATACTTGAATTAAATTTTTTGATTGGTTGTAACTCCAACCTACCAACTGGGTCAATGTCTGAATAAAGCAAAAGCTTCTTCTAGGTCCTCTGAATAGCCATGCTCTGATAGGCATTAAGCAAGTAGTGTTTATTTATTGGTTTTACAAGTTTTAAATAATCTACATTAAAGTCATGCCCAGTGTCAAACGAGTGTTTCGCGATGGCTGATTTTTCTGTCCTTCCAAATCTGCGATGAGACAAATGCTCCTTGAATCTAGTTGTCAGCATCTTTTCATCTGATCTTTGTTACGTCTTGGGAAACGATTGCATTTTATTTCGTTAGTCCCTGAATTTTGGTTGTCCGGAATCTTGTTCTTCGGGTTGCCCAATAGATGTTTCAGTTGGTTCGGATTCCTGAAAGACAAGGCCAAACTATGACTTTTAAAGATCGAAAATAAATCTTTTGTTAGTACATTTGGTATCTGTTCTAGTATTAAAAGGATAAAAGATCTCACATCTCCAAAATATATCCCACTAAAATTAAAAAATCTGAAAATAAACCTAACAAAAAACAAATATCCTAGAGAATTAATTGATAAAATTTATATAGAAACATTCACCAACACAACAAAAAATAACACAACTCAATACGAACAATACAGAAGATATTCAATATAATACAATAATAAAACCTTTCACAAACAGAAAAAAATACTAGAACAGATACCAAACATTAAAATCATACCAAAAATAGCAAATAACATAACCAAATCATTAATAACAACCACCAATATAAAAACAACAAAGAATCAAAACAATAACACAATATCTAATTTCAAAGACATTTGCCAAAATAATAAAGAAAAATGGAACATCACTAACATAATATATCAAATTCCATGCGCCAATTGTCAACACATTTACACAGATCAGACAAAAAGACAGTTAATAACACGAATAAAAGAACATGAAAGAGCACTTAGAAACAAAGATAAAAACAATCAATTAGTAAACAACTGCATAACGAAAATCATAATCCGGATTGGAACAAAATTAAAATTATTAGTAAAGAAATAATTTATAAAAAAGACTAATAAAAGAAACCATCAACATTATTTCGAATGAAAAAAATTTAGCCAAACCATCAATAGAAATTATTAATAAATGGAATTTTACTAAAAATATAATATCACTTCCCTTACACTCAACAATCCTGATCACAACAATCAAAATAATCATAAATCACACATTGTATTACACTACATTGTTTTATTTTTTTGTTATTATTTTCCATTCACTCAAAAAAAAAACTTTAAAAATGATGATAGGATAAAATCCCGAAAACGTTATTCTTCAAGATAGTCATTTACATATCAAGAATCATCGAACTTCCATCATAGACCCTCTTCATCTCTAACTTGTGTACCTCCCTGTGTTTCTGTAACGTTTCTTCGCTGGATCTTTGTCTCTTCTATGTTTCTTCTGTGTTTCATCTAAGCTTCTTCACAAGTTCTGTATTTCTTTATATTTCGTACTTAAACTTTTACTCGGGTGACTTTTTTATTGTTTTTTTGTTATTATTTATTTTAATTTCATAACATTTAAATTAAAGGAGTACTATTCAACTTTATCTTATAGAATCGTAAATTTTGATGTCAGTTGCCCGTTATGTCTACTAATTACACTTGAAAAATTATTTCTTTTAACTACTTGCGATAGACTATTCTGCAGGTTTTTGGACAGTTGATGCACGCATCTCTCTCTAATGATCTTTTTACTACTATTTGGTAGAAAACGTATGCCCCCGTTTATTTTGCCACTTACGTTTTCCAGGTCTTTGTTATCATAATTGAGTGCGAATATTGAACCATTAGATAAAAAATTTTGTTCATGGACTGAGAATTTATTATCAGTTTGATTTACAACATTGTTGAGCAACGATACACCCTTATAATTATTATTGATATGAGTTTTTTGATTGCTAATAATACGTTCTAATTTGTCTAGAAGTTTTTTTTCACTTTTTAGGTTATATTTATGTTGATTGACAGATTCCATTCTCCTCTGTTCTGCGAATAGTTCATGTTAACTAGACTTTGCGCGACTAACAATATTTTCCAGTTCCGGAGCAACTTCTACAAGGTGTATGGTGGTACTCCGATGGGTTCTTGTCTGAGCCCCATTCTTGCGGAGATTTTTCCCAGGAATTTCTAGACTGACTTAAGAACTCAGGCTTTTAGTTCCCCACATTGCAGTATCGCTATGTCAATGACGTTTTCGCCGTATTTGACACGGATAAATGCAATCTTGAAGACTTCGTGAATTTTCTAAATAGCCATTACCCCTCTATTAGATTTATATATGAATTAGAGGTACCTGGAAAGATACACTTCTTAGACCTTATTATTGAAAGAAAGGGTAACAACTTCTCGTTCGATGTGTATTTGAAACCTTCCAACCATTTGAACTATATCCCAGTCGACTCTGGGCAGTGTTGGAAGCAAAAATAGTCAACGTATATTTATATGATAGACCGTGCTTTAAATCTTCTTCTTAGCGAAAATAAACTTTTAAAAGAAATAGAATATATCAAGATGATCACCAAGGTTAATGGTTACAATCCCAAGTTTATTGATGACTTGCTGAAGGAAAGGAAATATGAAAAAGATTTAGTCGAACTTACAACTTCAAAAAATATTAAAGAAGATAAGAAGAGAACCATCACTATCCCTTATAACAATGTACTAACAAAAGCTTTATTTTCGATCTTTAAAAGTCAGAATTTGGCCTTGTCTTTCAGGAATCCGAACCAACTCAAAAATTTTTTGGACCATCTGAAGGACAATATTCCGGACCATCAAAATTCAGGGATTTACAAAATCAAATGCAATCGTTACCCCAAACGTTACAAAGGTCAGACGAAAGGATGCCTGTCAACTAGATTCATGGAGCCATTGTCTCATCATTCCTGAATGGCTCCATTAATCGGCCAGAAAAATCAGAAGGATAGAAAAATCGGCCATCGCGAAACACTCATTTGACACCAAACACGACCTAATGTGGATAATTTAAAACTTGTAAGACCAATGAATAAATGCTTCTTAGATAATGCCTTTTTGAGCATGGCTATTTAGAGGACCAAGAAGAAGCTTTTTCTTAATTCAGACATTGGCCCAGTTGGCGATTCATCACTCATCCGATTACTCAAGTATCATTTCTCCCTTTGGTCATTTGCGATTATTCGCACTATATAAAGCCTTCAAGGTTACTTTTAACCTTCAGAATTCTCTCTTCTATCGAGGTTTATCTCTAGTCCTGCTGAATGATAAAAGCCTTGCTTTCGAAATGCATACAGGTTGTATTTTTCTTTGTAATTGCGTTGTGGTTTCAGAATTTTTATTTCAATTTAATTTTCTGTTCTGTCTTCATGTAGACATAATTCTTTTTACTTTACTTGCAGACATTTTTTTTTCTTTATATGTACCTTTTTAAATTTGTTTTTGCATGTAGACATTTTCTTTTCACTTTAAACGTAAATGTTATCTTTTATCTTTACACACAGACATTTCATTTTCTCTTTACATGTATACATTATCCTTTCTCTTTGCGTGTAAACATGTAGGTTTCACTTTACATAAAGACGTTTTCTTTTTTCAATACATATAGATATTTACTTGTCTCTTTATATGTGGATATATTCGTTTGATTTTACATGTACACAATTTCTTTTTACTTCACCTAAAGATATTTTCCTTTCACTTTACATGTAGACATTTTTACTCTCTTTGAAAGTGAACATTTTCTTTCAACTTATTGTAGACATTTTCTATTCACTTTATCTATTGACATATTTCTTTTGTTTTACATGTAAACTTTTCTTTTCTCTTTACATGTAGACATTTTCTTTTCACTTTGCATGGACATTTTGTTTTTACAGATAGACATTTTCTTTTCACTTTGCATGGACATTTTGTTTTGTTTCTCTCTTTTCTCTTTACGGTTTAAAAAGACTAACCCCTGCTAACAAAGGGCAGTTAAAGAATCAACAATCGCACGCAAAAGTGCTGAGGAAAAAGAAAACGTAGCACGCAATTCAAACAATCTTATTAGCTACTGTTTTTTTTTAAAGAAAAATTTAAAACAATAAAGATAAAAATAATTTCAGAAAAGTTAGAAAAATTTATATTACACCTACAAATAAATAGTGAAACCATCATTTCATGCTTTCTCCTCATCAAAAAAAAAAATTACTTTAAATCGTAACTACAAAAAGACAATTCGTAGGCTTTTTCCTATTAGTTTCATGGCCAAAAGAATCAACACTTAAGGAAAAGTGGAACAAATTTTTAGATTCTATGAACCGATTGTTGATCAAAACTTCAAGACAGCAAAAAAAACGTCCAATCTATTGCTAAATTATACACTTACCATGTTGAGTTCAGAGGATGAGTGAAATATTAACTGGTCCCTTCAGCCGCGAAAACAAATCGGTTTTATAATGAAGAAAGGTGTCGAAATCACAAATTAGTCTCATGTTGGCCTGGCCAGGTCAGAATTAGAGGAAAGTAATTAAATGTTTCCTCGAATAAAAAAAACCGTTACGCGAGGTATAGTTAACCAAAATGAACACTCATAGGTCTGAGACAAAAAAAAACATTAAAATAACGCGAACCGAACACGTCATGTGAACCCTTTAAATACATGTTAGGAGGGGGAACACGGTAACTTCCTAAGAACCAAGCTAAAAGCGTGAAAAAAAAACTTAGCCATCAACAAGGGCACCAGTCTGATACTGCCAGACAACTAATTGGTTTCATTTCCACAGTAAGAAACAGACAGGTACTTCAGCTCAATCCGTTAGTATAGAGCGCACAACAAGGAAGCGGGAAGCGCATCGTGAGTACCATGATCGGTTAACATAGGGAAAACAGAGCAGTTAATGGTCATAAAGTCGTAGCAAGTGGAGCTAAAACACTTAAAATTCAGTGTAACACTAACCCGTTTGAAAAAAAAAACGGTACGCTACAATGTAGACATTTTCTTTTGTCTTAAAATGTAGACATTTAATTTTTACTTTACATATAGACATATATCTTTTTTCTTTATATGTAGACATTTTTTTTCTATTTTTATTTTGATATTTTTTTTTTCTAATAAAATGCAGACATTTTATGTAACTGTTTCCTTTTTACTTCAGATTTAGACATTTTGATTTCCCTTTGCACAGAGACATTTACCTTTTTCTTTACATGTAGCATTTTCTTTAGTCTTTAAATGAAAGCTTTTTCTATTCACTTTACATGTAGACGTTTTCTTTTCACTGTTCGGACTGCTTTCCGAGCCATGATTGAAGTTTGTTGCATGTTGTAGAAATGTTATGGGTGTTCTGCACGCTGTTCAGATTCAGAGCTGTGTATTGTTGCATTAAATAATATGTTACTCACGTAATCTTAATTTAGATGTACACTTGAACGTTGTTGCAATTCCCTTTCTTCTCTCGATGTCTTGAAAGAAAAATTGGTATAATCACAAGCTATGTAAAATGGGTATATTACACTTGTATCAACACGCAAGGCACCAAGACTATGCAAGGATGACGAATATATGTCTCATGACCAACAAGGCAAGGCAAAGTGTGTGCAATATAGAATTCAATGTATTGAATTCCTGTTATTCAGGCATTTCTTAGAATAGAGAATTCTTATTACTTAATAATTTCTTGAAAATCTTTTAAAATGATCAGTAACTGGAGATAATGAGTTAGCAGATTATTGAAAAAGAGTGAATGATGATAGAGGGAGCACTCCTTTAGCTCCGTGCTGTATTGAGCAAATGGTAAGCAAGTAAGTAGAAGAATCGGAGACCGCTAGATAACACAAGGTGATGAAGGGACAATTTTTGCGTTATTATCCCGGGCAAGGCCGGGTCCTCTGCTAAAAAAGTACAATACTCATTTCCAAAAACGATGACAGTGCAACATATAAAGAAAACTCCAACATATTTGTTTGGATTATTGTATTGCCGTTTATTTCAACGCATTACAATACATAAACGATAAATTAGGCATGGGATCACATATCTTATATGCTTAAAGAAAGATACAGGTGGCTTTCCTGTTTGGCACGTGCAACACACTCCCAAAAAAGTTGGGACAGCATGGCGTTTACCACGGTGTGGCGTCACCTCTCTTCTTGATGACACACTGTAATCCTCTGGGCATCGATGACACCAATCTTTCTAACACCGTAACCGGATTTCTGTCCCATTCCTGTTACCAGGGCCAAATGATTAAATTAAAAAAAATATATCAAAACAAAATGAAAAAGTTTACGTCTTAAAGTGATACATCCATCCGTCGATCCACCTATGCATCATGACTGCCTCAAACCGGGAAGACAATGATCTGATATAGGTTCTCAGCTGTTCAACTGTCCAAGGTCGTCGCTGTCGAAGTTTTCGTTTAATAATACGCCAAACGTTTTCTATAAGCGACAGATCCGGGCTGCAAGGTGGCCAATCCAACATGCGAATGCGCTGCCGACTTAGCCATGCAGAAGTTATGCGCGCTGCATGCGGTCTGGCGTTGTCTTGTTGAAATATACACTGAGGTAGTCCAAACAGGCGCCTCTTAGATGGCACCATAGCTTGTTCCAGGATCTGTATATACGCTTCAGCATTGACGGTGCCATTGCAGATGTGAAAGTCTCCCATTCCATGGCCACTAATACAGCCCCAGGACCATGACAGACGGTGGTTTCTGTACCGAACGCCTGTAGCACGCAGGAATATCCTTTTCGTCTTTGGTCCGGAGTGTACGGCTTCCATTATTTCCGTAAACAATCGTAAAGGTTAATTCATCGGACCACAATATGTTCTTCCATCGTGCTTGGGACCAATTGCGATGGGCTCGAGCCCATATCAGACGGCGACGTTGTTGTCGTTTGTTGATGTATGGCTTCCGTTGTGCACATTATAACTTAAGTTTGCATTTGTGGATGCACCGGCGTACAGTATTCAACGATAATGGCTTCCCGAAGAAATCGCGGGCCCACGTGGCTATGTCCGTAATCGCAGCATTCCTATGCGTGACGCAGTGACGTCAGAGGATCCAAAGAGCTCGAGCATTCAGAATAGGTTTTCAACCTTGGCCTTTCCGAACTGTGATCTCACCAGTATCTCGGTAGTGCTTCATAATATTATGTACTGTAGATGAGGACAGGTTAAATCTTTTGGCTATTGCACACTGAGAAACGTTGTTTGTGAACTCTTGAATGATTCGAACACGAAGATCTTCGCTAACTGGCTTGCCTCGACCCATCGTTCCGAATAAGTTACCTGAACGACGGATGGCAACTGTTATTTATACGGAGTGTAGTACGACGTCATCATTCTAGATTATTCCCGAACAATTCGGTAGGTTCCACTACTAACGGCGCTTTCTACAACGTGTGTCTCTACTATTTTGGAACGTGTTGCAACACCCCCATTCAAAATGAACGTCCCGGACACGATACAAAATGTTTTGGCGCACACAGTATATTTATGTCATTTCATAAACGTATCTGCTATTTTGTATTCGCGAGAAAGTTTTGTTACATCATCCCTTTTTGTTTTTTCTATATATTTTGCACTGTCCCAACTTTTTTGGAAATGAGTATTGTAGATAAAAGAAGAAGAAGACTAGCAGAGGTACCCAGTTTTGCCGGGAAAATTACACTTGTATGAACAGAGAACAATATCATGAAATTAAATTTTAACTCCCAATTAGTGAATAACTCAAACAAAAAAAAAAGGAGTCTAGTTCATATACCGGGACTTTAAATAAACTTATCTTGAATTGCCTCGCTACTAAGGAGCATAGACAAATACATTAGACTCAGGTTTTTCTTGCCCTTGACATAGAATCTCTTGTACCCTCTTGCTCAATTCTCCTTTTTACTCCAGTTACTGATCATTTTAGTAATTTTAAGGACTAGAAATTTTTAAGTACAAAGAACCCTCTTTTGTAAGAAAAGCCTGAATAACAGGAATTCTATGCATTGTTACAAATTCAAACTCATCTTTATTGCACAAATTTTGCCTTGCAATATTGGTCATGAGATATATATTGTTGATCCTTGCATGGTGTTGGTGCATTGCGTGTTGACACAATCGATGATACCTATTGTTGAACAAACTTTGCCTTGCATTGTTGGTCATGAGATATTTCTCATTACTATCCTTTGCCATTACGATGAACATCGATTTTTATCGATAGTTATTATTTTTTCGAAATCTGAGGTCGACAGTGACCTTCTTCATACTTTGAAGGTCAAGTGTGCAAAATTTCATCAAGATCGGAAAAAAATTGTAGATTTGTATAAGAAATAAACAAACCCATAAACATAGAAACCCACCCCCAAACCCACAAACATCCTTCTTAATATATACAGAACATTTGTATATACTTAAGGATAACATATAAAACGACAGAAAAAATGCCTACAACAATTCCTCCTAAGGTAGGAGTTATTATGACTCCTTTAGGCATTCAGGTTTGCTAGAAATTTTTGGCATCATATTATTAAAGGGCTGTGTCCAAAATATTTTAAAAATATACCCTTAAAAATAAAAACAGGTACTTTGTCCAAGATGGGCAAAAGCCACCCCAGCTCCCCATAGCAACATATCGTAGTCTGCGAACAGCATTTGTCTGCTTTAGGTTGAGGAAATTAACATTAGTTTCAGGAAATTTAAAACAGAACTTGACTCAAAGCGTATTTTAATTTATATGCTGGAAATAAAATAAAATTTTTACTATGTAATGCTAAGTAATACAGGAGATTTGGTTTCATATTTATTTGTGTAACATGAGTGAAATAGTTTACTCTCTTGGACGCTAAAGACCATGATGCTATTTTGCACATTGGTCATCTTTTGTAAGTGAATTTTTTGTATAATTACACTGTCCAACAACAAAAAGTTTACTGAACAGAGAAGCACCGTTTCTAAAGTAAATTTTTTGTAAAGCACCGCTCAGGTCTCAATTTTTCGTAAATAGTGATTGAAAATTTGTTTATTTTTATGTAAATTTGACACTTACACATAGGTTTCAAAATTACTTAATATAATATATAATATATAATATTTCATCTACATATATTACTTGAATAAATGAAAAGGCCTAGATAAACTTGTAAAAACAATCCAGATAATTTTTTTTATATATATGAATGTGTAACACAAATGTTTATAAGCTAAAAATTTCAAATTACGTCAAAAACTTTATAATGTATATTTCGATATTGAAGTGGGAGAATAACTAAGTAAGTGAATCTTAGGTGTTTGGTATAAAATACCTTATTTACAGAAATTATAAAATTTTGTATGCGATTTAATAAAATTGAGACACCATAGAGAAAAACGCACAAACATCAAGGTATTTCTCAAATTACCAAACGTCAACTACCAAATTACCAAACGTCAACTACACTTCGCCTAGTAGTTTTTTGTACTTTAAAAATTGTTGCACAATGTTATTCATGCTTATTTTAGACTCAGAAATTTTTATAACCAGTCTGAAGAATATGTAAACTTTATTTGCTCTAAAAGTATAAATCTTTTAATGAGTCTATGTTAATAGCGTTGTTTTTTATCCTCCGTACCTAATAATATGATGAGTTTCATTGATAACCCTTTACAATGCCTTTTTTTTCAAAAAAAAATTATAATTTGTTAATAATTATTTATTAATAATACATGAAATAAATAGTTATGATAATTGTATCTTTTATAATAAATGTGAATAAATTTAAATAACAATGTAAACCGGCTATACACAGCGCCTGTATATCAAACATTATAAAATAATCAGTTGGTAGATGCAGAAAATACCACACTCCAACTATTATGTACACATCTGCACTGTTTCAAATAATTTTTATGCACATTTTGACTGAGATTAATATATAAATAAAAATATCATTGAACTTCAGAAAGTAATTTATTTTATAAGCCATCAATATGAAATTGGATCATTTTACTTTTATTTTTTGTTGTAGGATACATCTTACTTTTCAAGGCTGGGAGAAGAGTCTTTAATCGTGATCGTCACGAAAAACTTTAATAAGGTGAAAATCATTAATGATATAAAATATTGAAGTGGATAGAGCTTAATATTATTAAACGATATTGCATTGGATAGAGTATAAAACAAAGCCTGTTTTAGATCTTTACTGACATTGTGCTGATATTCAATCAGAAAATCTGCATCAATATCAATGCCAATTTGATTGAGAAAATTTGCTGTATGTTGGATATTATTTTGACGAAGTCCGCTTTCCGTTGTGCTAGAACGAGATTCCAGGTGTCATTTGTTTTAACTTTAATATTTGCATTTTTAAATGACTTTAAAAATGAAACTTCAATATTTACTCATGTGTAATATATCTGCTTCTAAAGTGTGGAAATTTCGACAAATTTATAGAATTTTATAAATTTTTGAATAATAAACACGATAAAAATAAAAGAAACAATCACAAGACAAGAGATATAAAGATGGGGAATATGAAGAACCGAATGTATATTGAGCGTCAGTGGGATCAGCAGGAATGGCCTCAAAGCAGAGGCATTACACTGCCTAGGTTAATTATGGTCCTGTATGAATGACAATAGCTTCTACTGCTCTTCTCGACGCATAGAACATATCTGGTCAGTTATGAAATAAACGTTTCAACATCGACTGATGTTATTCCATCCATAGAAGTTTATAATGGGCATAACTGTGAACATTAAAAGCTTCTTCATCAAATGAATTTATATATGGAGTGAAATATAGGCAACAATTTGGGACTGTGAATTTTTATTTCATTCTATCTTTATAAAATCTTCATTGGAAATTGCATTGGAATTTCTATATTCGTAACATGATTGTGATAGATTTTCATTTGAGAAGTTGAAGCATCCACGTGACAGTAGTTCCATCAGTTTCATTAATCACATATCTCCATGATTTAATGCTATTTATTTATTGTACAACAGGAGGAGAAACTGGTAAAGCGACAACGGGATCGGGTGCTGTCAATTGGCACTTGGAATGTATTCTCCATGACAGGAAAGGAATCAGAGTTAGTGGAGGAAGCCAAACGGTATCGACTGGATATCATAGGTATTACCTCTACGAAACGTCCGGGTTCTGGAACTGTGGACTTAGAAGGAGGGTGGAAGCTTTTCTACTCTGGTGTCGACCCTAACATGACTGCCCAGGCGGGAGTGGGGATACTCACAAGTCCCCGGCTGGCAGATTATGTTGCAGATTGGACCCCCTTAGGTGGAAGACTGTGTCTCCTGAGACTTCAGATAGGGAAACGGTCTCTCTCTCTATTCGTTGCATATGCTCCGAATGCAGTCACAGAGTACCCACTTTTTCTAGATGAAGTTGATGCTGCTCTTAGCAGGAGAGGGAGTGCAGATTCTGTCATCCTGATGGGCGACTTCAATGCACACGTAGGGGCTGATGACCAAACGTGGAAAGGCGTGATTGGGAGGAATGGTGACCCCGATTTAAATGCGAATGGGAGGTGCTTGTTGGATCTCTGTTGCAACAATGGACTTTCCATCACAAACACCTTCTTCCAGCACAGGGATGTCCATAAGTATACCTGGTACAGGGATGCAATGGACCAGAAGTCACTGATTGATTTTGTAATTGTTTCAGCTGACTTATTCCGATCAGTGTTGGATACTCGTGTGAGAAGAGGCGCAGAACTATCAACTGATCACCACCTTGTTGTCTGCACTTTGCGGTTCTCTGAATCCATGCCAACCAAGCGAAATACTAGGTTCAGACAAACTTGGCACATCAAATGGGAGGCACTGGAGGATAGAGCTGTGAGGAAGACCTTTGCAGATAGCATATCTTCAAGATTCAAAGAACTTCCCAGTGATCGTGGTACTGTTGAAGAGGAGTGGCAGTTGTTTAAAACTGCTGTGATTACTTCGGCTGCATTGTGCTGTGGTCGTAAGCGGCTGAGTGTGGCGCAGGGCCGTGAGAAAAGGACTGCGTGGTGGAACGGTGAAGTCCAAGAAGCTGTCAAGGCAAAGAAGGAAGCCTATTTGCTATGGCTTGCAAATAAGTCAACTTCGAGCCGAGTGCGGTACACTAAGGCGCGAAAAGCAGCAGCAAAGACAGTATCAACAGCTAAAGCCAAGACCTGGGAGAAGTTCGGGGAGAAATTGGAGGCAGACTATGGTTCGGCAAACAAGGTGTTCTGGCAGACCGTGCGCCGCCTCCGTGAAAAGAAGCCTCTTTCATCACAAACTATTAAGAGTTCAGATGGGAGGCTTCTGAAAACGGAGGAGAGCGTATTGCATAGGTGGAAGGAATACTTTGCATCTCTTCTTAATCCGGTGACGACAACAACTGAGACATACGAGATGCACCTTGG
>JAHWFO010072685.1:0-10237 GCA_023313115.1 Rhysida immarginata
TATTGTGGCTACTATATCACATTGCTTACAAAAGTTGTATATAGATACGGAGTTTTAACAGTAACGGTATTTATTGTTTACCTTTCAAGTAAATAAATTAGTAACAAAAATTATTTTCGTTAATGAATTTTATGAAAGTTTTTTCGACCATTTATTTATTTTTCGACGAATTGACCGCCCGACCAACTGACAGGTCGACGAATTGACATTCGACTAATTGACCTCCGACAAATTGACCGCCCGACCAACTGACACTCTCAACGAAATGACGCTCGACGAATTGACCTCCGACGAACTAACCGCGCGACCAACTGACACTCTCAACGAATTGACGCTCGACGAATTGACATGTAACCACCTACAGTCGAGATCTGGCGCCCTTGAACTTTCACCTGTTCAGACCTCTAATGCAACACCTTGCTGGCACGTGCTTCTATAGGGACAATGAGATGAAAACAGTTGTGTGGTCCCGGCTTCGCTCCCAGCTGAACAAATTTTACGCTACAGGCATCAAAAAGTTAGTCTCACGTTGGGACAAATGCTTAAATGTGAATGGTTGTTATATTGAGAAGTAGATCACTGTTCCTCGTTCAAAAGGTATATAATGATTTTTGCAAATACATGACAGTTTAGCTGTGAAACATTTACTCGATTACTTTTTGGTTTCTCCTCGTAGTTCACAAAACCATGAATGCCTGAAGTATACCAATCAGTTCTGGACAATACTGCGCTACCGTCATTGTGGATATACTTTAGTAATGGCCTATATCTGTTTCAGCACGACAATGCTACCAGTCATCTAGCAAGTGTAATTAATACATGGTTGAAGAAATGGGTGTGAGGAAACTTGACCACCAACCCCAAAAACCAATTATTTGAAAAGAATCTAATACTTGTACTATAATTCTCTTGGTCTGAGGCATTGGTCTGAAACCAACAAAAAAAGTTATAAAATCCAAAGTCAAGGATTTCTGTTTTAAGACAATACTCAGTCAATGTTATTAATTAAATAACAAACTGAAAAAATCTATATATTTAAGTTCCAAGGGTGATTCTTTTGACAGCTAGTTAGAGAAAACTACAACATCTGTAAACTTCATTTTGGTCTTAAATAAAAGATTTGGTCTGTAGATTTGTCCAAATTAGTTTTTGTGTCCATAATTACTATTAATTAGCAGTAATTTACAATTAAAAATTGCTTACGCTGGCATATCAAACAATCCTCTCCACAATGACATCACAATCAACAATTTTGCTAGCATTGATGATCAAATTAACAACAATTACATAAACAATTCACAATGATAACAATAAACAACAATACAGGCAGTCATTACGTCATGAGTCCACTGGATACATATTAAAATTAAATATTAAACTAGATTAAAATATTAAACGATGCTAATTTCCTAACAGTCAACATTGAGAAGACTAATTTCATTATTTTTTCAACATAACAAATGAAACATCCCAGAAAACCCCATAATTTTATATGACAGTCACCCAATCATTTCAGTTACAGAGGTTAAGTATTTAGGTCTATTTACCGTATTTTTTTGAATATAGGCTGTGGCTCTAAACCCAAAAAAAATCGAAAATTTCGGGAGTGCAGCCAAAAGTGAGTTGTGGCCTGAAAAAAAATTTTTTTTCCTGAAAAAATCTTTTTCGGTAATTTTGGATAGAATAAAAAGATAGAACTACCTCGTTTTAGCGTCCCATGGTATATTACATAGTAATTTAGATAGTAATTACATTATTTATATAACTATGTAAATTATTTTAATATATTTAATGAAGCTTTTATAAATTTATTAATGAAATGTGTAAATAATTATAGTAATTTGATTTTAATGAGCGAGTATAACTTTTATTTCATTAGCGGCAGCCGTGGCTCTATCAACGAAGTGCCGACCAATAGCGCGATAGAGCATTCTATGACATCACAACACCTTGGAGTAGAGTGGGCAGCAATCGCCGACAATAGCTTTAACAAGTGAATTTGATAATAATTTATGAATGAAAATGTATGTGACTGGTTAATTATTGTTCTGAAGGGTTAGAATATTAATTTTACTTTTAGAAAATGATTCAACAAAGGCTGGATAATTTAAAGCCATGAACTCAAATTGACCGCGTTTTCATCGGATTATTTTTGCCGATCTACGATCGATTTACCTTTTCAAAAAGTATAAAATATAATAGAAGTTTCCTATAAAAAAAGATAGGAAGCAATTATAAGAGAAAATATACATTATATAGACAGATTGTATTGGCTATCGACCAAAAATTATTCTGCTAATAAAAAAAAAAAAAAAAATACTCATCTACAACTGTGAAATCGGGAGCAGTTTTTTTTTTTTGGTGGTGGGAAGGGCTAATCTTTATTAATACAAGAAAGAAATTCAACTCTATTTATTGTACTTATTTTATTCAAAATTTATAGTAAAATAGAATCGAATTGTCGTTCGTTTTTTTTTGTTTTACTACCCCCCTCCCCAACTGAAATGAGGAGTACCATCAATAACGTCGTAAGCGTAATGATTTTTGGTTGATAGTCAATACATGTATTGTTGTGTAATGAGATGAATCAATGTACAAGGTAGGTAAATTAAGTAAAGGTTTAATTACCATAGGGATTATCATAATACATAAGAGGGAGAGAAAAACATAACATGGTGATTACATGAAGGATGATATCGAGTCTGTGTTGAGAGTATAACGGTCGCATGGCAAACAAAGGAAAACATTGGGTGTGCTGTCTGGTGGCAACACGATACATTACACACCTTCCCCCGTGATTGAGAGTACATAGTCCTTTAGGTAGGATGGCAGTCGGCTTTGACGTTGTGGCAGAGTCTGGAGTGCCTCTGTTGGAAGTGTAGTCGCAGTTGCTGAGTCGTTTTGAAACATTTGTAATTGTTTATCGTCTTGTTGCAGTGTTGACGAAGAAGACGTCTCGTTATTTTGAGTCGCAGGTGAAGTAAGTTCTTCGTTACCAGGTGAGGCTATGCTGTTTCGAGCGCACATGTGATCCACGTGTCTTCGAGCGAAACTAGTGAGTGTCGCAATTTAGTATGTAACTGAACCCAGTCTGCGGTGTACAATAGTAGGAATCCATGCTGATTCATTTCCACTCTGACGTGCGTAAACAATAGCACCAGATAAAAATTGGCGGGCGGTAGTAGTAAATTGTTTAGTATCACGTTCCATGCTATCTGGGTGCGTCAACTCTAAATATGAACGTAGGTGGCGTTTGAACAAAAGTTCAGCTGGGCTCAATCCTATAGACGAATGAGGGGTAATGTGTTGTGACAATAAGTAGCTTGATAAATGTTTTTTCCAGTCGCCAGTGATGATACGTTTTAAACTTTCTTTCATAGATTGAACAGCTCGTTCTGCTTGACCATTTCCGGCTGGATGATATGGCAATATTCTTATATGCCTAATTCCATTCTTTTGTGTGATGTGGCAAACTGAAATAAGGTGAATTGCGGTCCATTGTCTGAAACGATTGTATCAGGAATTCCATGAGTTGCAAAAATTTCGCGTAGCGTCGCTTGCATTTGACGAACTTCAATCCACTTGGAGTATGAATCGACTAAAACAAAAAACATTTGTCCCTAAAAAGGACCTGCAAAATCGATGTGTAGACGACTCCAAGGAATTGTCGAACGTTCCCATGGGTGAACTGGAGCTTGTGGAGGATTATGTCGGGTAAGGTGACAGTGGGAGCAATTGTTGACAACGGTTTCTATGTCTTTATTCATAGATGGCTACCATACATATGGTCGGGCAAGGGCCTTCATTTTTATGATGCCTGGATGAGCTAAGTGTAACTCATTTAACATGTTAGTACGAAGAGTTGGGGGAATAATTACTCTACATCCCCATAATAAGCAATTTTTATAGACTGAGAGTTCAGTAAAACAAATAGCATAGGGTTTTAGTTCATTTGAATTATTCGGTATAGGCAAACCCGTTAAAACATGATGTTTAACTTGATTTAGTATAGGGTCATTTGCTATATCCGTAGCAGTGATTGGAGATTCCTCGAATTCTTCAATAAATAAGATTTCTTTTACAGATGGAGGTTCAAAATTTGTAGTTGGGAGTGGAAGGCGACTAAGGGCGTCGGCATTAGAAATTTTTCCTGCAGGACAATATTAGAGCTTGAAATTGTATGCGGCTAATATAACAGACCATCTCAGCATACAGGGAGACATCATGGTGGGAGTAGGTTTATCTGTTGTAAATAGTCCTAACAACGGTTTAGGATCTGAACGTATAACAAATTGAGTTCCATATACGTAATGATGAAAATGTTTAACACCATGAACAATTGCTAATGCTTCACGATCAAGTTGTGAATAATTGCGTTCTGCTTGCATTAGAGTACGAGATGAGAAAGCAACTTTTTTTTCTATTCCAGAAGAATCGATTTGAGAGAGTACAGCACCAATTCCATAAGGCGATGCATCACTTGTCACTATAATAGGTTTAGATGTGTTGAAAGGAATGAGTACCTTTTCTGATGTCAATATCGCTTTGAGTTTTGAAAAAGCATTCTCATGTGTACTAGTCCACTTCCATTGTTTTTCGTTGTCTAACAGATGGTATAAAGGTTCTGCAATAGTTGCTCGATTTGGGATAAATCTATCGTAGAAATTAAGAAGTCCAAGGAAAGCTTGCAGTTCTTTCTTGTTCTTTGGATTCGGAGCACTTTTAATTGCTTTTATTGAGAAGGGTGGAGTCCATTTTAGTCAATTGTATGAACTAGGAATTCTACTTCATGTACGTTAAATATGCTTTTGTCTTTATTGAGACGTAGACCTACCTTTGATAGGCATGACAGAACTTGGCATAGGCGCTCTGCTAACTCGTTATATGTTGAAGCACAGATAAGAATGTCATCGAAGTATGGTGGTCCTGCATTGCGTTATTAATAATTATTTTATAGTCACCACATAAGCGTATCTCACCTGAAGGCTTGATGATTGGACTACAGGCGTTGTCCATCTCAGGTTGTCAATTGGTTCTATTACTCCTTGTTCTAGAAGTGTATCGAGTGCTTTATCCATTCTTGGTCGTAATGCCAGTGGAACAGGTCTTGCTTTAAGACGAATAGGTGGATATTTCGAATCGATAGGCAAAGAGATGGGTTGTCCTTGATACAAATCCAATTCAGGAGTGAATATATTAGCATAATCAGTCAGTACTTGTTGAACTGAATCATGATTTGTTTCGTTAACACCAGATAAGGTAATTCCTAAAGGTGCGAACCACTCGTAACCTAGAAGGTTTGATTTGTCTCCGTACGTGACTAAAAGTCGTAGATTTTGCTTAAATCCATTATGCTCAACTGTAGGCCAACATTGACCTTTGAATTCAAAGTGTTGATGTTGGCAGTCTCGTAGCACAAATGGTACCTTGGTGAGTTTAAGATTTCCATTTTTATTAAGGTCTCGGAAAGTATTTTCGGAGATGATGGAATATACTGATCCAGAATCGACTTCCATGTTGCATTTGAGTCCATTTATCTGTAGCGTCACAGAGCATTTTTGTGGGGGCGATTCTTGAGACAATTGATTAATTACATATTCGGGAGTGGCTGTGTTAACTTCTCCTGATGCATTTGTTGTATTATACTGCCTTTGGTTTTTTGTTCGTTCACGTGCACGACATACACTGAATATATGTCCTAGTTTCGAGCAATGACGACATACAGCGTTTCTATGAGGACAGTTTGAGCGGGAATGTCGGCCTCCGCATCCTTGGCATTCTTTCTGAATGTGCTGAGTGGGAGTAGCAACATATGATGTCGGTAGAAGCACTATCTCTTTAGTAGACGTTTTCTTCCTTGTTCTGAACTTAGAGTTTTTATTCTTACGTTGTATGTTGCTGATGACCTCAGGTGGAGAGGTAGAGAATCGTTCATTTGCACGGATTTCTCTCACTTGAACAGCTGCGGTTTCAGCAGATAATGCTTGCTGTGTGGCTTGTGTGAAAGTCAATGTTGATTCAGAAAGTAGTCGTCGTTGTGTTGATTCATCCTTCATTCCGCAGACGAATTGATCTCGTAGATGCTCTTCCAGAGTAGCGCCAAAATTACATAGATCTGCTAGTTGACGAAGATCGGTGACAAATGAATTTACTGATTCACCTTCTCTTTGAGTTCGTTTGTGAAATTGGAAACGTTGAAAAATTGTTGATGGTGCCGGGGCATAATGATTTTTTAGAAGAGTTAAGAGTTCTTCAAAAGTTTTTGTTTCAGGCAACGCCGGCGCAACAAGTGATCGAACAACCGCGAGGGCTTTTAGGCCTATGACAGCTAACAGAGTTGCTCGCTTACGTTCCGGTTCCACGATGTTGTTTGCAGCGCAGAAGTATTTAACTTGTTCAGAATAAACGTCCCATAGTTTTGGATTATCGACATCGAAGGGTTGGAGAGTGCCAATGATAGACATGATTATTTAATAGAGAAGAAACTTGCCTTGAAGTCGTAATGAGTGGGAGAAATGACGTCTCATCTTTGTTGCGAAGTTTTTTAAATCCAGTTTCATCGACGTGGTTTCGTTGAACATCTCATTGATTTACATACCATCCTCGTCGCCAAATGTTGTGTAATGAGATGAATCAACGTACAAGGTAGGTAAATTAAGTAAAGGTTTAATTACCATAGTGATTATCATAATACATAAGAGGGAGAGAAAAACATAACATGGTGATTACATGAAGGATGATATCGAGTCTGTGTCGAGAGTATAACGGTCGCATGGCCAAACAAAGGAAAACATTGGGTGCACCGGCCGGTGGCAACACGATACATTACATGTATATACACCTATATTTGACAATAGGCAATACATATTTTATATTTGCTTCCTATCTTTTTTTATAGGAAACTTCTATTATATTTTATACTTTTTGAAAAGGTAAATCGATCATAGATCGGCAAAAAAAAATCCGATAAAAACGTGGTCGATTTGAGTTCATGGCTTTAAATTATCCAGCCTTTGTTGAATCGTTTTCTAACAGTGAAATTAATATTCTAACCCTTTAGAACAATAATTAACCAGTCACATACATTTTCATTCATAAATTATTATGAAATTCACATGTTAAAGCTATTGTCGACGATTCCTTCTGCTGGCCCACTCTACTCCAAGGTGTTGTGATGTCATAGAATGCTCTATCGCGCTATTGATCAGCACTTCGTTGATAGAGCCATGGCCGCCGCTGATGAAATAAAAATTATACTCGCTCATTAAAATCAAATTACTATAATTGTTTACACATTTCATTAATAAATTTATAAAAGTTTCATTAAATATATTAAAATAATTTAGATAGTTAGATAAATAAGGAAATTACTATCTAAATTACTATGTAATATACTACAATATGGGACGCTAAAACGAAGTAGTTCAATCTTTTCATAGACCCTAGAAGTTTGTGGCCTAAAGTGAATGCGACCAATATTTGAAAAAACACGGTATATCACATGACCTCACATGGGATTTACATATACCGTATAAACTCGTCTATAAGCCGAATCCGTTAATATTTTTTAACACTTAAATTTAACTAAAAAGCCACATTCGGCCAATGCACGGGTCATAGTTGATAAAAATCTTATAAGCGGAGTTTACAAAAAAATAAGTAATAGTTCATTAATCCGTTTAGATTTCATATATTAACCCTTTTACTGCTTAAATAAATTTCTGATTTGATAAAAGCATTCTCTCTCTTTGCAGCATAATGGGAATCTCTAAAATGCTGTGGCGGCCATATTGGGGAGAGGGGTTTCAAACGAAACCAGTGCGTTTTTACGTGTTCTATCATTGCAATACATACCGTAAATACATTAATCTAAATAGTTATTCAATAGATAATGAATTCAAAATGAAACATCGAATATGCAAGAAGATCGAAAAATTTGGATCTCAAAATTTTTTGAACATCGATACATGAGCTACCATCGTCAAGCACTGGCATATAAAATTTAATATACCTTAACAGCTCATTGTATAAGTATAAACAACATACAGTGCATTATTCCACGTCTTTTTCCTAAATTTTCCATTGTTAAAAGCAAATGCTCTAGGGTCCCGTGATTTCCCCACGGAAATTTGCCCCAAACTGCCGCATGCCTTTTAATCTACTAATGCCAAGCACTAGCAAATAAAATTTAATATATATTACAACACACTGTACAAATAAATACAATATAGAGTACATTAATTAGTGCATTACGTCACTCGTTTTCCTCAATTTTTCATTGTAAAAAGCAAATGCATAATTCAAATCTCGAAAATAAGATGGCACAGACCTTGGTAAGCTGTCATGGTGTTCATGCCAAGTGCGTCTTGAAAATTGTCCAAGAATGTTTTATTAAAGAAAGTTAATTTGGTTACAATTAAAATATTTTATTACATACACGAAAATAAGATCGGGAATCACTTTCCACAAGCAAAAATCAAAAATACATAACTAAAATAAAAATAAGTTACTGAAAGACGATCGAAACGAAATTGAAACCATGACCGAATAATGGTTTCTTGAGTTAATATTTTTTAACACTTAAATTTAAATAAAATGTAACTTACAGTGCTTTTGTTTTAATTTTGGTATCTGTTACGCATTTGTAATTTTCAAGATTATATACCGGGTGGGCAAGAAATAACGTGAGGTGTTCAGAGCTCGCTAGCGGGAATTCTATTAGGCCAAATGCAGTACATTTTGGTGTATATACTTAGTGGAACATGCAGTTTCGATTTCTGCAAAAAGAAATAGTACCAAAAGTCGCCATAGGGGGCGCTTATTTCAAGAAAACAATGAATACATTTGCATAAGCGCGTTCAGTGTTGAACAATCATGACAATAAAAGGCAAGGCTGAGGATTTCCCATCATTCACGAACGAATGGCCTGACGATGACGCTTACTCTGCCTGACCGGTCGTTCTTAGTCAAGTTGTTTTATCAGAAGAGCGACAATGCAAGTGCTGCTCTTTGTGAATTCCGGAGATTGAAAACGTTACGAAGAGGACCGAAGAGCATAACTGACTTACGGAAAATGATTGAACGATTTGAATCTACCGGAACTCTAGGAGTGCAACCAGGCCGGGGACGCAAACAAATCAAGCAGCAACACGTTGAAGTTGCAACTGCTGTTGTGGAACAGGAGATGACTACTGTGCAGGGTACCAACAGTGCACACGCAATAGCACGCCAAACAGATATCCCATATTCGACAGTGAGGAAAATATTGCATAAGATATTGACATTTTATCCCTATAAACTCACACCTGTTCAACAATTGCTTCCTGGAGATGAACGTACCCGAACTGACTTTTCGTTGAGATTTTTAGCACGTATGGAAATGGATGATGCATGGCCATGGCAAATTTTATGGAGTGATGAGGCACATTTTTATTTGAATGGTGATATCAATACCCACAACTGCCGTATTTGGGCTGCATCAAATCCACAAGTGTGTCTGCCAACTCCTATGCATTCACCGAAACTAACAGTATGGTGCGGCTTTACTGCTTCTTTCATCATCGGCCCGTACTTTTTTGAAGAAATCCGTCCCCGTGGACCGGTGACTTGTTCTGTCAATTCTGCCGGGTATGCCGATATGCTTGAGAATTTTGTGATACCACGATTGCAGGAAAAGGGTTGTCTGGATTCTACAATTTTTATGCAGGATGGTGCGCCACCGCACATCGGACGTCAGATCTTGCGAGAACGTTTTTCAGATAACAGAATAATTAGTCGTGCATTTCCCATGGTATGGCCATCCAGGTCGCCTGAACTCAACCCTTGTGATTTTTGGTTACGGGGATATTTGAAAAGCCTTGTGTATCAAGCACATGTTCCTGACCTCTCAACCTTAAAGGATCAAATAACGTTACATATCACGACTAATTAATGCAGATATGCTGCGAGCTGACGTAGAAAATGTCATGTACCGCATGCAGCTATTGGAACAGCACACTGGTGGTCATATTGAAACACATTTGTAATTAAAAATAAAACATTGTTTATTGTTGTTACTAAAGTTGGTTTGTACGGTATTTGTTCATTTGACAATTAGGTATTCATTGTTTTCTTGAAATAAGCACCCCCTATGGTGACTTTTGGTACTTTTTTTTGTTGTTGCAGAAATCGAAACTCCATGTTCCACTAAGTACACTACTGTTTATAAAAATCGCAACACCCTGATGGAATGGTCTAA
>JAHWFO010072688.1:0-14489 GCA_023313115.1 Rhysida immarginata
AAGGAAGACTGGAATGTTCCGGGGGTGATTTCTCAAAGACCAATGGTGCCACCATTACCATACAGTCAGATGGAGTATGAGGGTGTCCCCAGGGACTCCTCTGCTGCATTCAAACCCTTGAGCTATAAGAGTAGGAGGGACTTTCATTTTTCCTGTTTTTTTTTCTAATTTTGTGCTAGTCTGCTTTGGGTATGTTTTTCAAGTCTGATTTTTGTGTGTGCTGCTGTTTGTGTATGGATTTTCGAGAATTGTAATTTTATTGTGGTTTTCTTACGTATATGTTTTTTTTTATCTAGACGTCCATAATAATACCAATAAAACACGTGCTATTATATAAATTGCGAATACCTTTCTGTTACATTATAAAAATTCACTAAATTCATTACAAGTTGTTCGATGTGTTATATGCCATATCTTAGAATTGAAAATTTCCAATAGACTATAGTGCTTTAATATATTAGATGGTATATCCTAAAAGTGAAAGTTAATAATAGACCAGAATGGTACAATTAAAACACATGTCCTTGAATATATTTCAAATAACATTATTTTGCTGAATTTCCTTACATGTCTTTACTAGTGGTTGATATATTACATGGCATATTTTTGCATTGAAAGTTTCAAGAAGACAATAATAGTATTACTAATCGTGTATCATAAAAAAAATTAGACAATTATTAATTTTAAGCAGATTTATATGAAACGTCAGAACAAGCACATTTATATGTAACATGCGGAATCTGAAAATTAAAATTTTTTAATAGACCATAATGGTACCACTTAACCACGTAATTTTGAATTAATTTCGGCTATCATTAATTTTACGTTATATTTAATCATGATGCGTTGTTACGATATGTTTGATCTGTTACAAGCACTGAAAGTTCTCAGTGGACCTTAATTAAATTATTAAAAGACGAAGCTCTGAAACAATCTCGACTATCATTAACTTTAAGTTATATTCATTCATGACACGTAGTACAAGTTGTTAGCATATTCCTGCCAGGAAAGTATACAAAAGACAATATAACTTCGTATAAAACATGTAATATTGATTTGATTTCGACTGTCATTAATTTTACATTGTATTTTTAATGAGACGTCGTTACACGTTGGTTGATTTGTTATATGCCATGTATAAGCCGTGAAAGTTTCAGAGACACAGCCTCAAGAAAACGACAGCGAATCATTAACTTTCTGGGTGCAACAAGCAGAGGCGTTGCAGAGGCTATTGCCTCTACACAATCGATTAAACATATCAGACAGTGGACCATAATAGTACAACTAAAAAAGTCAACTGAAAATAATTTTGAGTTCCTTAAATTATACGTTATCTTCATTCATGACACGTAATTACAAATTGCTTATATGTTCACCACCATATCCAACCATACTAAGTTTCCAGATAATCATAGAGTTACCACTAAAACACGTACCTTTAAATCCATTTCGACTATCATTATTTTATCTAATATACATCTATTGCAAGTCGCTACAAGTTGTGTGAAATGTTATATGCCATACCTTAGCATGGAAAGTTTCCAATGGATTATGATAATTACACTGAACCAAGTAATTTTGACACAATTTCTTGTATAATGAAGTATAATTGAACGTCAATGCACTTTGTCTGGAATGTTATATGCCACATAATAGCAATGAATGTTTTCAAAAGATTATTTTAGTACCACTTAAACACGTACCAATGTAGAAATTCGCTCATCTTTAAGTTTTGGTTTTATTCTTTTAGAACTCTTCAATACAAGTTGTTTAGTATGTTACACGCCATATCTGATCATTAAAAGATTTCAAAGGAACATACTGTTGCCATTAAAACGCGTGCCTTTGAATCTGTTTCGACTATCATTATTGTACAATACAGGCTGCTTGATAATTATATGCCTTATCTTGGCATTGCATGTTTCCAGTGGTTCATAAGGTACCATTAAAACACGTACCTTTAGACTAGTTTATTTTATTGAGAATTAATTTATTTTTTGTTTAGTCATGAATGTCATTTCAAGTTTTTGATATGATATTTTAAATGACAAATGTTAATATCGACATTATCAATAGACCATACTTGTACCTTAAAATACGTACCATTAAACTAAATTTTTCTAGGCTTAAGTTTACATTATTTTCATTTATGAAACATCTTTGATATAGTGATCATTTTGTTCCTATGAACATAGAGTCAGAACTCCCTCGTATATATATATAGAAATTGATTTATTGAGAATTGAATTCAATTCGACATCCATAAAAAGTTTTATTTCCAGCGAGCGTTAGAAAAATCACATTTATTTAAAAAGGAAAAAAAGCTCCTTCAGAAAATTCTTTAGAAAAATTTATATTCTGCCCAAAGCTTGGATCGGTCAGAGTCAGTTAGAATAATAAACAGTTTTGAATCCAACATAATAAAAATAATTAATAATGATTAAAATTATAATAGTTTTTTATCTCTAAACTTTGAAAGAGTGAAAAAACGTTGGAAATCACTTGCAAGAAATTTGACTTACTGTATAATATCAGTTCGTATAATATTAGCCAATCCAAATTGAATTTTCAAATCAATGATTTCAGAATTGGATGCAGATGAGAGTGGAGCTCTGGCATTCTCGTGCTTATTGTAGGTGAATATCCAGACCTCTTCTTCACTCTATATGTTGCGAGATCTTTTAAATATGATGTAACAGTAACCAGGTATATCGGGAGAAAAAAGAGGGTTCTTTTTCCAGCAAGTGGCTTCCTGGCATATAGGGAAATATCATTGTCAACTGGAAATACATAATGGACAGGTGCATAGCAGATGCAAATGAGGTTGCAATGTTGTCTCTATTCAGTTTCTGTTTGTCACATAACTGTCCATACACAGACACACACACAATGTGGTTTGAAATCAAGAGAGCGTGCGCTGAACGTTTCTCCGTGTACCATGGTGTACCACTTCACACATGAAGTACAGGCTGACGTGCGTTTGATATATAAAAGCATTCATGATACAGTGCAACTGCTCAATGGTTGTATCATGAATGCTTGCCCGAGGAAAGAAATCGTTATTTTGTAGACAGGTGGGCGTAATATAAGCACCTTTTGTAAAAGATAGATGGTTTAAATTGTCATTTCTCCAGAACATACGAGCATGTCCTGTTTCTGTCTTATATAGCACAGTAGCCTGTCCCTGCATACCAGGATGCCATCTCGCTGGGGAAGCAACCCACATTTCTCACCCCCTGATGCTCCTCGAACAAGTCGTAGACAATTTTGGCAGTATCGCAGAGAGCATTGTCTCGTTGAAACACTGAAGAATCATCACCCTGAGAAAACACTTTGATAGGAAGGGGTGTACCTGGTCTGCAACGATGGTCAGTTAATGAAGAGCATTCAGTGTACCCTGCCATGGTATAAGTGGACTCAGACCATACCATGAAGACATCCAAACAGTCACACTTATCCCACCAGCCTGTCGTTTGCTAACGATGGTGTCAGGATAATGTTCTCAGATGCTTTCCGGCAAATTCTCCATCGTCCATCCAATCTGGTCACCAGAAACCGTCAGAGAAAGCAACCGAGGTCCAATGGCAATAGTCCATTGTGAATTAGAGACGCTCTTGTGATGCACAGACATCAACATGGTTGCTGTTACCATAATCCTGCTCCGAAGCACCTACCTGAAGAGGGAGCGTTGCACCGTCGTGGTGCTGATACACCTGGTAGTCCCAATGTTGTTTGCTGTGTCTGTTGCTCTACAGTTGCACGCTTATTGGTCTTTGTAAGGCATCGCAAGCGACACTCGCCTCTAGGACTGATAGTCACCAAAGCTACCTCTTCAGTTACTCGGAACTGTTTGGTTCGTCCAGTCGCGGTACACCTTTACAACAGCAGCTCTAGAGCAGTTAACAAAGGTGTCCGCTTCTGAAATGCTACCCCCTTTAGCCCGATAACCAATGATCATCCTTTTTGGGAGGTCTGAATGATCACTTGCTCTGCCCATGATGGCGACAATAACTACATAATGAATGCTACTACATGTCTGCTGTTGTCAGCTTTTAATTATATGCAATGATTTTTCATATGCATACAATGGGATGTACCAATATGTTTGAGGAGAGGTGGTCATATTAATGTATCTTGACCCTGTATCTCATAACATTGAAAACTTCTAATGACCGAAATGTGACACTTGAAACACGTACGTTTGAATAAGTTTCGCTTCATTATTTTGCTTTATATTCATTCATTACATGCCATATTTTAGCATTGAAAATTAGAAAAGGACTATCACAAACAAGTAAACCATGAACCATTCTACCACCAAGAACCATGAACCATGAACCATGAACCATTCTACCACCATGAACCATTCATTCATGGCACATCATAACTAGCTGTTTTATAAGCTATCCCCTAAATCTAAAAGATCTAAAATTTATGATTGTACCACTTAACCTCCTAATTTTAAAAATTTTCGACTATTACGAATTTTATGTTATATTCATTTATGATGCGTTATTAAATGTTGTTTGATCTGTTAATGCCATATAAGAGCATTTTCCGTAAAAGCATAAAAGTCGTTCATAATTGTGTAAGGTCACACATAATATATATGCTAATAAACCAAAATATGGAAATTACATTCGAAATATTTAGATTTCAACTATCTAAAATAATTAAATGTTATGAAGAATAATCGTTAGTCCTCAGGTTTAATCTTGAATTATTAAAATCATGCTGTTTGCATTTAAGGGAGAGATCATTACTCATTTAGATATGCTTTATTAAGAAAACCTAAGTTGGGATATATAAGTTTTTCATTTATTTTTGGGATGAACGATTCCAAATTATTAGTTATGACCAGCCAGACATTTGGTTTCCCTTCTCCTTTGTGAGAAACAGGGTTGATGTCCATCTTCCTGTGATCTATATGCATTCAAAGAGCAAAAAATAACTTTCCCGAATCCATTAGTATTCTTTGGGAAGTTTATTACCCTTCTTAGGAAAGGCAGTGCAACCCTTTACAAATGAACCGACAGGATTGAATAGAGAGAAGAAAGTAGCAAAACTTCTCTGGAATGTATGGGAGGAGACCCTAATTGCTTCGAGCTATTAAGCCAGTGACCCAAGGGGTCTCTGGGAATCGAACACAGAGACAGGCAGAAAGAAAAGAGGGGAAGGAGACCCAAATGAACTCAAGTTGACCTCTCTAAATGAACTCTCAGATTTAGCATATGATGTTACAAGGTTGTCACATGATTCTTGAATACTTCCAGCCCATGCAAACCCGAGAAAGGAAAATCAATTTATTCACCAGAGATGAGGCATGCATCATTGATAGACCGGCAGCTTTTTAATTAGTAACTCTGTCGGAGTTCTGGAGGCAGCATAAAAGGGCCCTGGATCTTAGTCATCTTGAATTCCTGCAAAACCCATTGCATTCTACCCAGCTGTCTATTAGAATCTCGGCAGAGTAATTCAAAATTATTTTATTTTACATTTTTTAATGATTTTCCCACATCAATGATTTTTTAGACGTTCTTTTGTTCGCTCGATTTCAAGGTTTTCTTAACGAGTAAAACCAGGCAGCGACCCTGTTTCGACAATTACCCTTGAATATAAGTTTTCTATGCCCCGCTCATTTGCAATGCCCAGAAGTAAGAAAATATTACGAAAGTAACGAAGATTCCATTCCCGGACGAAAGTAAGATCCAAAACGCAGACGTACGACCAGTCGATATCATTGAAGGTATGCTCTGTTTCCCTATGGCCAAAAAAGCGAATTCTTTTGATATGGTTGAATTGATAAGTAGATAATGTTATTTTATTGGATTATCATCTTTATTGGCTAAGATTTATTGGTTCTTTATTAACATCCAAAGTAACAGTATTAATTACTTGGGTGAACCAGATAACCAATCAGAGAAAATAGTTGCTTATTTTTCTGATTGGTTCTTTGTTCCTTATAATACCTTGAACAATTTTCAAAGGTTAGTTCTCTCAGTTTTACTCGAGGTTCTCATCGGCTGTTGAATAATGAAAGCTTGGCTTTCGAAAAGTGCTTCCAGCAAGATCAGGTTTTATTTTTCTTGTAATTATACTGTTGTGGTTAAAGAGTTTATTTATAAATTATTCACTGTGACTTTAGATAAATGCAAAGGCGTTTGATGCAATTCTCGGGGGTTGTTGTCGGTCAAGTAGCGCATGTTCTGTTTGTTGACTCAACCAGTTAAGTTAAAATGGGCTTCATCACTGAAAATAACAATTGTGTCCTCAGGAATGTTTTTGAGAAGTGCCTCACATGATTTCCCCCGGAAATTGAAGTCGCATTCGGAGAGTTCCTGCACAATCGCCAGCTAGTAATGATAGTAATGAAGGTCATCGTGAAGACTTCGCCTCATTGAGCGATCGGAAAGTCCAAAGGCAAACGCATGTTTGCGCGCAGAATGCCGTTGGGATCGCTAGACTGAAGCTCTTACTGCCTCAATGTTCACACGTGATCTGATTGGCCGAGGGAATCCAGTTCTTCGGCTTGTCATACTCGATGTTTGTCTGAGCGTAGTGATCCATGTAACAACTGATGTACTGAACCACCGTCGAAAGGCGCGCTGGGTTGCCATCATAGATGAACCGTTCGTAAAACAGGCCTCGACAGCAAACGCTCACACTTCACTGTTCCGACGTATCATGGTGACGGAGTTGGAAGAGAACAAAACTTTAGAACTACGCCTGTGGAATGAGACCACTCCTGTTCCGCTACAGCATGAATTGCGCACGTTTCAAAAAAGAAAGTTACATTGCCCCACCCTGTATTACAGGCACCAGGTGCCTTTGAACCAATTTTAACTATCAAGAATTTTGCGTTATATTAATTTATAACACATCATTCCAAGGTGTTTGATATATTACATGCAGTATATTAGTATTGAATGGTCAAATTAACCATAATGGTTCCACTAAACCAGGTGCTATTAAAAATATTTCAACTATCATTAATTTTACGTTATATTCATCTATGACACGTCATTCCAAGTTGTTTGTATATAACATGTCATATCTTAGCATTGAAAGTTTCAATGGACCACAATGATAGCATTAAACCACGTACCATTGAACCAATTTCGAATATCATTACTTTACGTTATAATAATTCTGACACATCATTCCAAGTTGTTTGATATATTACATGCCATTTCTTAGCATTAAAAGCTCCAGTGAACCATTATGGTTCTACTAAACCAGGCGCCTTTGATCCTATATAGACTATCAATAATCTGACTTTATATTCATTCATGGCAGATCATTCCAAATTGTTTGATATAAAACATGCCATATCTTAGCATTAAAGCAGGTGCCTTCGAACCAATTCGATTAACATTAATTTTACGTTGGAGTCATTCATTACACACCATTCCAAGTTTTTTCCTATATAACTTGCCATATCTCAGCACTGAATGTCCCAATAAACCACAATGGTTCCGCTGAACCAGGTGCCCTTAAAACTATTTCAACTATCATTAATTTTACGTTGTATTCATTTATGACACATCATTCTAAGTTGTTTGATATATAACATGTCATATCTTAGCATTGAAACTTCCAATGAACCATAATTTAACCATTACACCATGTTATATAAATATAACATTTATTTAACATGACGCATCATTTGAAGTGTTTTGATATATTATATGTCACATTTTAGCATAGAAAGGTTCAGTCAACCACAATGGTTCCACTAAATCCCAGGTGCTTTTGAACCAAATTAGACTATCAATAATTTTAATTTATATTCATTCATGACACGTCATTTCAAATTGTTTAATTTACAGGGTGTCAAAAATTCTGGTAACATGGCAGATTTCTCGGAAATTAAGCACTGTACGAAAATATGTCCATAATCAATAGTGAGTTATTTCGTGGTGAAAATTCATTAGTTAGGGGGGGGGGTTACTTTGAAATCTTAAATAGTAAGCCCTGTTTTTAATCTTATATTTAGATTATACACAGATTCCAAGAAATGTTTTATTCTTGGTGTTTTATCAATTTATTCAACCGTTTAAGAGATAGAGGCCCTGAAAGTGTAGAAGTTTTAAAGTTTTGAACCCAATTTTATCGATGAAGTCAAAGAGATAGAGAGTGTGTCTTACAAACATTCCTATTCTAATTTTTCATGTGTTTAAGAATCCGAAGTCAGAATTTCAAAAATACAATATTTATCAATAAATAATCACAGACTCTGCCTCCATAGGACTGCTGCCCCCAAGACTTTGCTTGTGCACTAAAAAGTTTGAATATCTGAAATTTGATTTCGGATTCTTAATGACCTTCAAAAAGTAGAACAGGAATATCTTCAAGACCCACTTTCTATCCCTTTGTCTTCATTGATAAAATTGGGTTCAAAACATTAAAAGTTCTAATGCCCAGAGCGATTATACGCAGTAGGAAAGTTCGGACGAAAAATCGATAACTTTTTGTTACTAAAGAAAGAGTGTTAAAAATTTGCACAAACATAAAATAGTATATGACGCTTCTAATGAATATCTTTTTATTAGAATTTTTCGTAATACAAAATTTATAAAAAATAAATAAAAATCTACGAACTGGGTACTGCTCTAACCAGTCCTAAGGACATGTAAAGAGCGTTAATGCTTCCATGTCCACAGTGGCGCAATTGGTTGGCACGTCTGTACGGTGAGCAGAAGGTTCCTGGTTCAAAGCCATGCTGTGGAATTTTCTTTCCTATGTTCATCAATAATAAGTGTTCTAATTCACTCCCTCTGGCATGAATGCATGCTTCACAACGTCGCCGCACGGACTGACGTAAAAAGTTCAAAAGTTCCTGGTTCTTCGCGAATCTAGTCCGCACCTATGGCGTTTCCGGCTACCAGCTCTTCATCGGATCCCACTTGTGTCTCGTATACCAATGTCTTTAAGTGTCTCCGCAGATTCCAAACAACTGTTTCCTGCAGGTAGGATTTCAACTTTTTTATATCAAAAACAATGCCCCAGAGAAAAAAATGAAAGAAGTAAATGTTGCTTAGATTTTATCCCTCTATCACTTAGAAGCCGAGAGAAATATACCTGCCCAATTTCAACATGTAGGCTTCATAAATTTCGTAATGAATGAATGAATGGGTGAGTGTATACATTTTCGCTCTTTCATTTTATATAATAGTATTTTCCCGCTGCAAAAATCCCCGTCGTCCTCGGCCGGGATCGAAGCCACATCTACGAGCATCAGAGCAACGTTACATCATCACCACCTAGACAGAAGGCCTGAAAACGGAAACGTCATACACTCTTACATCATCATTAGTCGACCATTGTTTATCCTTTTCTACCAATAATAAGCCCTAAATTTGGTCGACTAATGATGATGTAACAATGTGTGACGTTTCCGTTATCAGGCCTTCTGCCTAGGAGGTGTTGATCAGAGGAGATCACGCAACCACTGAGCCATCGAGGCCAATAAGGAAAAGTAAAATTGTATGCTAGACAGAGAGTAATGCCCACGCAAATGGCCAGAGAGCACCAGTGAAAAAAAATCACGCTTTAAACAATGGAGTTTCCCATCCTGTATTTCTTTATCCGTGACTTTAGCCAAAGTAATTTTTTATGCCATATTGTTGCAGAAACTTTACTCTGCATTGTAGGACATGGCATACATTCGGCGAAGTCAAAAATGCAAATACCGAGTTGGGTTTGTGAAACAATGGTTATTGCTGAATTGTTAACGTATTGTTGACTGTCGTAGCAACAATGGCTTTCTTCACTAACTCAACTCGGTGTTAGCATTTTTGACCTCGCCCATTGTTGGTATATATCGCATACCGTCTGTTGCGCGCATATCGTCAACTCATGTCAGACAGACAGATCAAGCAAAATATTATTTTTTACCCTTTCACCTTTGGGCCAACCTGACATTCAGCACATGTAAACCCTACCCTGAACCTCACGAACATCTGGTGCAAGTATGAGCTCAAAAGGTTAAGTGGTTCAAAAGTTTTGAGAACATTTACACACGCACCCTGAATTTTTATAGAGACCTTTCGATTGAAACCGAAACAGCAGTAACTGCGCAGAAGCAGGACAGCAAAAAACTTGCGTTTGCTACTTGAAATATGCAAACAATTCTACATTTCCGGAGGAAAACGTTTTCCGAGAGAAAGTTTTTTTCGTTAGTCCAGTTTCGGTTTCAAGGACAAGATAAACAAACTCTTGCGCCATCTCTTGAGTAAACAAACAAACATAAAATAAGATATATGATTTTTACCCCTTCCCCGCCTACTTTAGGGACATGTAAACCTTACTCTGGAGCTAAGGAATATATGTTGCAAATATGAGCTCAATTGGATAAGTGGTTCAAAAGTTTTTAGAACATTTACAGACGCATCCTGAGCCTGAATTTTTATATATAAAGATAATTTTTTATTGAATACTTAATGTTTTTTTATGAATTTGAATGTGTAACAATTAAAATGGGAGTGACTATTAAGACTTTGTGAACTCGATTGAACTCTATAATAGTTTTATACATGCCTTCATGAATGAATTCTATTGAAACCCTTTACTTATGTAAATAATTGCCTATATTCCAAAAAACATAAAACATCTTGATTTTATATGTTTTACAATAATAGATATCATTAACTTACTGATAGAAAAAGTAACTATATTATTTTATGATAAGTTCAATGATTTTGATTGTTTTATCTGATGCATATTATGTTCTAAGGGTAATGGCCTAAGCAAAATAACGTCACACTGAAGCATATAGACCCGAAGTCAGGACGAATCAGACCCCAATTTTATCAAGCGAAATCGAACTAAAAGAAGGGAGGCATTGTAAGGTCACAGTCAATATATATGTAAATTCGCCAAAATATGTAAAATACATTAGGAATATTTAGATTTCAAGTATCTAAAATAATTCAATATTTTGTTGAATAATCATCAGTCTTTAGTTTTAATCCTAAATTATTAAAATCATGCTGTTTGCATTTAAGGAGAGATCATTACTATTTTAGATATGATTTATTAAAACCTTTTCTAAAGGAAACCTAAGTTGGGATATATAAGTTTTTCATTTTGTTTTTGGGATGAACGATTCCAATTAATTAGTTATGATCAGCCAGAAATCTGGTTTCTTTTCTCCCTAGTGAGAAACAGGGTTGATGTCCATCTCTGCGTGATCTATTGGCATTCAGAGAGCAAAAAGTAACTTTCCCGAATCCATTAGCATTTTTGGGAAGTTTATTACACCTTTTAGGAAAGGCAGTGCAACCCTATACAAACGAACCGACAGGGATAAATAGACAGAAGAAAAAGGCAGAACTACCATCTGGAATGTGTGTTAGTCGACTCTAATTGCTTTGAGCTATTAAGACAGTGACCAAAGGGTTTTCTGGGAGTCGAAGACAGAGACAGACCGTCGGAAAGAAAGGAGGGGAAGGAGACCCACATGAACTCAAAATGACCCCTCTAAATGACCTCTCAGATTTAGCATGTCACGTCGCAAGGTTGTCCCTTTCAGCCTCCTTTAACTATGCAAACCTGAGAGGAAAAATCAGTCTATTGACCTGAGATGAGGTGTTCATCAATGATAGACTAGCAGCTTTATAATTATTAGTTCTGTCCGAGTTCTGGAGGCAGTGTAAGTGGGCCAGGATCCTGGTCATCCAGAATTCCTGCAAAACCCATTGCAGTCTACCCAGCTCCCTTTAGGATTTCGGCAGAGATATTCAAAATTATTTTGTTTTACATTTTGAATGATTTGTCCACGTCACATAGATTTTTCTTTAGTTCACTCGATTTGGAGGTCTTCTTAAAAAGTAAAACCATGCAGCAACCCTTCTTCAAGAATGACCCTTAAATATAAGTTTTCTATGCCCAGAAGTAAGAAAATACTACACAAGTAACGAAGATTATATTCCTGGACGGAAGCAAGATCCACAACTCCGACGTGCGACCAGTCGATATCAGTAAAGGCATGCTTTGTTTTCCTATGGCTAAAAATGCATATTCTTTTAATATGGTTGAATTGATAAGTAGATGGGATTAATGGTATTTAATTGAATTATCATCATTATTGGCTAGGATCTATTGATTCTCTATTAACATCCGAAGTAACAGCATTATGTATCTTTTATTAATAATTTCTTTCCTAGAAAAAATTGGTTTGTTATTGTTTGAATGAGTCGTTTATTCTTTCTAAATGTCTTTCCAGGCACGAACCGAGAATGCAGAGAAATAACAATAAATATAGGTCGGGTTTATTATTTTAATTAGTAATCAAAATTAATGGCGCATTTAAATTCATATCATTTATAAATTCAATTCATATCATATAAGCCTGGTCATTACATTTATGTAAAGGTATCAGCAAGCCTTACAATTGTAACCCAAAATAGCGGAACTCTGAAATATTCTTGATTATCATTAACTCTAAATTACAATGTATCTTAACACATTATTAGAAGTAGTTTTGTTTGCTACCTGCCATGTCTTAGCCAGGAAAATTTCCAGAAATATATAGGCATATATGAAACTCTACAATCGAAACAACTTCGACTATCATTAATTTTAAGTTGTATTTCTAATGAATTGTCAAAACACGTTGTTTGTTATGTGATGTGTAGTAAGCATTGACAGTGTCTATTGGACCATAATCCTGGTCCAATGGATAAGGTCATAAATTAAAATAATCTTACTATACATACATGGTTATTCAGTCAATTTCTGATCAAAACACTCGAATGACGTGCATTAGGGATAACCAATTGAAAGAATATGAGCAGCATTACGACTTTCTAAATATTTGGAGTTTGTATTATTGCAACGGCGCTGCATGAAAATCGTATTGTTGATAAATGGCGCCTGCTTTATCAACAGAGCAGAAACGCAATGTTGTCGAATGGTATTTCGAAACAAAATCACCTGCAACCACTGCAAAGAAAGTTCTGGAAAGAGTATAAGTGTTGAGACGCACCAGGCAGGTAAGCAATCATGAATTTTGTCAAGGAATTTCGTGCCACTGATGTGTTAAAGGCAAGAAAAAAGGCGGGAGCGAAGCTCGTTTTCGAACGGCCAAAATTGTTAAAATATTCGCATAAGGTTGGTCGATTTCCCTACTAAACATTGTGTCCACCGTCTATCCATTGAAGAAGGACTTTTGTATACCACGACATAGCGAATTTAGGGAAAGGATTTACACCTGTTCCTGTAGAAGAGATCCATGTTTATTAGGAGTTAACAGACACAGGAAGGCAGAATCGACAAGAATTTGCGATGAAGTTTGGAGCAGAAATGGAAGCCAATCAGGACATTGTGGACAACCTGTGGGTGTCAGATGAAGCCTTTTTCCATCTGTTAGGTAACGTTAATAAACGCAACGTTCGTTTTTGGGGTTCCCAGCAAGCTCAGCGCTGATTGGTTGATGAATTTAACAACCACGTGTTGACTGGACTGCCAAAACACAGAGAGCAATGAGGCATAGAAAATATCATTGTCCAGCCGAGCTTGTGGAATCCCCTTCCACTCTTGTTCCAAACCAATTTCCATGAAAGGTTTTAGCTTGGTGCGCGATTTCCAAAAGAGGCATCATTGGTCCGTTCTTTTTTGTGGACACCATAATGTTACAAGTGTACCTTAACATTTTGAAATCCTTCTTCATCCCCAAGCTGCGAAGCAGGCGTATACCGCTTCGACATCAACGGTTTCAACAAGATTGGGCTAGGCCTCACACAACCAATGAAGTGCTAGAGTTTCTAAATCAGAAATTCGGAAATCGTGTCATTTCAAACAGGTTTCCAGAATGATGCGGTGTGGCTTTCATTGGCCCCCTACAAATCCTGACCTAAACACATGTGATTTTTCTTAAAGACAGTATGTTCACAACCAAGAACCCTAGACCAGCTGCGACAAAGCATCGTCGACTGCTACACCCTTGTAGATGCAGAAAACCTGGATAGAGTTATGAACAAATTCACAATTAGGCTGCGAGCAGTTCAAAACTTCGTGGTAGCCACATTGACCAAATCATCAAGACTTTTCCACGGGAGTGAAAAATAATAACTGCCTAAAACATCATACTCAAATGCTAAATTTGTAAATACAATTGGGTCAATAAATCATAGTACAGAGATGGTCAGAAAATGACTAAATCTCCCTGTATAAAAAAAGATGTTTGTTTTTGGGCTTGTTTGTTTGTTTGTTTCTTATGCAAACAGAGAATTTTATTCCGTTCTTGATGAAATTTTGCATACTTCACCTTTTCCAAGCGGAGGTGGCCCAATCAGGCCATTTTTAGCTATGTGAGTTCCATATAACACATTGCAAAATTTAAATGCATATAAATGAAATTCTATTACAGATAAATTGCTAATTATTTTTTTTCAGATGCACATTACTATTATATATCCCTTCAAATTTTAATATTAAATGAGAAAATATAATAAAAAAATGAATTTTTACAGGTGTTGTCAAAAAAA
>JAHWFO010072703.1:0-10241 GCA_023313115.1 Rhysida immarginata
AGAATCATGTGAATAGAATATTGTATAGAATCTATCTATATATATAAAGAAGGATGTTTGTGGGTTTGTCTGTATGTTTTTTATACAAATCTACAATTTTATTCCGATCTTGATGAAATTTCGCATACATGACCTTCAAAGCATGAGGAAGGTCACTGTCTACCTCAGATTTCGGAAAAATAATAAATATCGATAAAAAATCGATATTCATGGTTATGGCAAGGCATTTTAATGAGAAATATCTCATGACCAACAATGCATGGCAAAGTTTGTACAACAATAGGTATCAACAATGGTATCAGTACGCAATTCACAAACACACTGCATGAACCAACAATATATATCTCATGACCAACAATGCAAGGCAAAGTTTGTGCAACAATAGGCCCATTGTGTTCGCATCAACAATGGTATCAACGCGCAATTCACCAATAACAATGAGCACAGAATGATAATGTAATGTTAAAGCAATCTTTCCAAGAATTATAACAATGAACATAAAATGACGATGTAATATGGATAAGTTTCAAGTGTAACAATGCATAGAATTCCTGTTATTCAGGCTTTTCTTAGAAAAGAGAGTTCTTAGTACATAACAATTTCTTGATAATCTTTAAAAATGATCAGTAACTGGAGATAATGGAGAGTTAGCAGACTATTGAGAAACAGTGGAAAGACGACAGAGGAAGCACTCCTTTAGCTCCGTGATGTATTGAGCAAATGGGAAGCAAGTAAATAGAAGAATCGGCGACCGCTAGACTGCACAAAGTGATGAATGGCCAAGTTTTGCTTCAACACATCGAGAGAAGAGTGGAAATTGCAACAACACTAAGTATACATCCGAGGTAAGATTACGTGAGTAAGAAATTATTTAGACTAGCAGTGGCATCCTTGGAGAGGTCCAGCCATTGTGAGCCTTTAAAAAGATTTCTTTCGAATTTTCATTAGGAATATTTACTGTATTAATTCTAAGAATTTTCATGTGTTTATTTTTAGGATATTGCAAAATTTAATTTAATTTTTTGAGATTGTTCTGTTTACATACAAGTGTAATTATCCCGGGCAACGCCGGGTACCTTTGCTAGTCAAGTATAAAATAGCCAAAATTTCAAAGAGAGGCACATTTATTGAAATGTTATTTGAACAAAATAAACAATGGGTCAAAAACGACCCAAACATAATAAGTGTAAAAAAAATCCTTATATTATACAATAAATATTTATAAATTTTAATTATTATAAAAATCAAAGTAAAATTTATTAAAAGTCAAAAAATATAACGGCTATTTATACAAATAGACAAAAATTATAGGCAGTTGAAAAACGAAATGGGTCGAACAAGACCCGTTCAGCACAGGAAGGTTACGTGTTGATGATTCATAGCACACGTTGTCTTAAAGAGTCCGCAGATTTCAGATGAGTGATGGCACTATAACCATGCTGAAAACTCGCACTTGTTTATTACTTTCATTTCTTACTCACAGACTGATGGGACTTTCAATGATGGGTCTCTTCTTTTCCAATCCGTATAAGACCACACCCAAAAATATTATGAGAGAAAATGTTCAACGAAATAAAAGGAATCTATCAAATGTTCGATAGATTTATATCGACATTCCGGCTTTTTACTTGGTTCTTTAGAATTTTCGGTCCTTTGCTGAGCCAATTGAGTTCTAATTGAGGTTCGGGCAGAATGCCGCCCGTCACAGGGGTTTACCCATTATTTTATGAATTGATCAGATTACTCACTCCACTTTAGAAAGAGAAGCTTGGGAATACGTTTGACTAACCACGGGAGTTACACAGCAGCCTTTCAAATGACTTCAAGCCGCCTTCCCAAAGTGGCCAACAACCAAGAAAAAATTTCCATTCCAGAGTGAAAAGCACACAGCCTCACCCTCTCACCAGCTCCTTAGCAATCTCATGACGCCTTCGAATCGATTTCTCCTTAAATTAGAGGAGCCACTTCCGGCCTCCCTCTCACGCTGCCTCTTATTCACACCTAAACTACTGTATATTCATCTTAATGTTCTCATATTTCAAAAGTTTTGACTAAACACATCATAGAAACTTCTTCATCTTAAGCAAATACTTCATTACACTAAGTTATTCAAAGAAGAAGTCGTGAAAAATTAAAAAAAATTCGAGAAGTTGTTGCATCCTGTCAAAACACCTCCCCTCTCAATATCTCACGACCTATCCCTAAATCATTTATCCCTATTTATAATTTCTATTTTACTCAAAGCTGCCCATCTTAAACAGAGAAATCTCTTCCTATCCGTATCTTCACTAACACTTCTCACAATAAAAGCTATGGTTTAAAAGACTATGTCTTTCCCAAAACTGATTTTATTAATCATACAGGTGAAAACGTCACATATTATTTTTTATAACTATCCTAGTTAAAACGTGATTCATTAAAGCAATCATCATAGCTGACGAAAAAAAGATAGGCCCTGGCCAACACCTTCTAGAGAGAAAGCCTGCGGACAAAACTGTATACATTATTACAACATCATCAATTTCATCATCTAAATAATTTCTTAGTCACGTAATCTTACTTTGGATGTACACTTGATGTTGTTGCTATTCCCACTCTTCTCTGGATGTCTTGATACAAAACTTGGCCATTCATCAGTTTGTGGAGTCTAGCAGTCGCCGATTCTTCTATCTACCTGCTTAAAATTTGCTCAATACAGCACTAAGGAGTGCTTTCTCAATAGTCTGCTAACTCTCCATTATATCCAGTTACTGATCATTTTTAAAGATTTTCAAGAATTGTTATGTACTAAGAACTCTCAATTCTAAGAAAAGCATGAACAACAGGAATTCTATGCATTGTTACAAATTTAACCTATCTACATTGCACCAATTTTGCCTTGCATTGTTTGTTATGAGATATAAATTGTTGATCCTTCTATCGTGTGGTGCATTGCTTGTTGATACCATTGTTGATATCTATTGTTGCACAAACTTTACCTTACATTGATATTCATGAGATATTTCTCATTAATATGCCTTGCCATAATCATGAACATCGATTTACTATCGATACTTTTTTTTCGAAATCTGAGTTAGACAGTGACCTTCCTCATGCTTTACAAAAATCTTAATAATCTTTCATAAAAAAAACATCTATTTTTAATTGTTTTTAATGACTTTGCTTAATTTTGCACCCAAACATAAATTATATTTATAGGGGTTCAAGGACTTTAGTCTACATAAAATTGAATTTACATAATTAAAAAGAAACATCTCGGGATGCAATAAAACAATACCTCTTTAAAATTTAAAATTACTTTTATGACTCTTCAAAAGAACCAATTACAGAGGGAAAAAATACAAAATACGCTTTAAAAATGAATGAATGGAAGTCCTGTTTTCTTTGAGATGAATGAGTAGTAATTAATCCAGACAGTGACACTACATATTTTCAGAAAGTGTCAGCAAAATTTGATCTTTTTTAAATTTCAGGATAATTACTTATTATTTAAGAGTGATTTTTATAAGCTGCCAGATCGGCCATATTTATACACGATCCTTCCAATTTCATTCTTTCTTTTCATCACTTTTACAGTACGTTTGTTCACCTTTTTTTAGTAAAAATGCTTAGGTTATCAAAGAAGTCAATCAGCGAAACATAAAATGGACGTGGGCGAAGATACAACCCTGAATTATAATTACAACAATGTTTATCTCTGTTAATGTTTATCGCGTTCGTTAATTTTACCGAAGATTATGCTTTCATAATTAGTGAAATTGGAAAAAATTTTTTTTAAATGTCGTTAACGAATAATACAGGCCAACAAAAAAATAACTTTTTAAAAACTTTTTCAACGTTAAGAGCTGATTCTTATGTTTATATTTTTTTTTTTGTGTGCTGAATCCGTATCTGACCTCAGTTTTTTTCTATCACCCACATATTATGTTTCTTAATGAAACATTTAAAATTATTCAGAATTTGAGGCCCTGATAAATTTTCTTATGGCCCAAAAATATGGATACTTTAACAAAGTATCTACTTTTCTTCACACTTAATACTTAGACACTGCATTCTCCAGGAAACGTGACGTAATAGAAAAAATTTATTCAAAAAAACAAGAAAAAGGCACATTCTATCAAAAAAAATTTCATCGGTCATTAGAAATAAGATGGAAAATAAATAAAAAATCTCACGGTTACATATATCTAGCAATATCTCAAATGGACATCTTCTTCTATATTCTTCTTCTATCTGTCTATACATATAATAAATCTGTAGAGCCATCGTATCTATACAATGAAAATATTTGCTTAAATCTGACTGCAGGAGATGTAGGGAGTGTAACAGAATAAAATAAGACCATTTTTAAAAATCTTATCTGTCTGTTTATTAGTTTGAACGCGCTAATCTCCAAAACTACTTAACGAATTTTCATGTGGTTATCACAGGTAACTTGAGCGTAGCTTGGGGCAACATGCAGGCTTTATTTCATCAAAATCGGCTCACGGAAGAAAAAGATATCTTAATTTAAAGTTTTAGGAGTCTGCTCAGCCGAAGCCTACAAAGATAAGGAAAGCTTGCCTAATAGATCGCTGCTCTATTGCTGCAATGATGCGAAATTTTGAACAATAAACTTCTCGCTTTGCTAACTGCTAGCGCTGATAGTGATCTCTCAACTTTGCTGTGGATAGTTATTTACTATCTTTGCGGAGTCCAAAAATTTTTTTGCCATTTTCATATTATATTGCAGTGTTTATTGACCACCGGTTTACAGAAAAAATTTCCGACCCACGACAAATAACCTTTACTTCATAGAGTCAAACTTTCTTATAACGAAATTATTAGCCACTACCAAAACATTTTTTACACGGAAAATTTGCTATAAAGAAATATGGTTAATACTCAAGATTTACATGCTTACTAGGTTGGGACCAAAGAAAAAATTCGTTATAGGGGAAAAAGTGTCAGGGGATTATTCGTTATAAGGGGTGATTCATTATAGAGAGGTTCGACTGCATTACAAAATAAACTTCAAAACTAATTTTCATTAAAGTAAATCTATCTAGCACACCTCTGATCTCAATTAACGTAACAATGATCTGATTGCTCTGCTTCACAACATGCTGCACCAAGTGAATCCATATATTAAAGCTGCACTATTCCACAAGCGCAAAATAAGGATTATAACTTTATCATTACTGCACATAAACAACCTACTGCTGGACATCGCAGCAAGTACAATGACCCTGTAACAAATGAAGTTGCAGCTGTTTTGGTTGATCAGTAATATTAACGACGTGTTATAGTATTCCGCACTCGAAACGTCGTCTTCAACGCATTTATGAGACACAACGGTCTTACGACGCCATACAATAACCCTTAATTTTTTGCTATGCAGAAAATGGGTATAATTTTGGATTGTATCAAGTCAATCCTAACACAAGACGAAACATAAACGAAAAATATCATCACAACAATTTTATGCTCACCTGCTGCAAATAAGACGAAATCATTTTGTCTACTTGCAAAGATTTCGTGGACTATTTACCCTATTTTTTGTCGATATTTACGCCAAAATCGAGGCTGAGCGCTTAATGTACATACACACTAACCAGAGACGGTAACGCGCTGAAGATTATGTGCACTTGCGGAACTCTCTGTAACAGAATGACAACAGGGAAAACTAGAGCCGATTAGTGATCCTTCCGTCCAGTTTTAACCGCGGCCTGCGCTATATACATGAATGTATGCGGGACGTTTTTTGTTATGTCCAAAAATACGGAAAACCTGATATTTTTATTACATTCACAACAAATCAAAAGTGGAACAAAAACATTCAAGAACTTTTTACAGGACAAGCGTCGCATGATCGACATGATATAATAGCCAGAGTTTTCCACTTGAAATTGAAGTTGTTGATCAGCCTGATCACAAAAAAAGCGTTTTTGTTTCAGCTTTGTGTTCATATACATTGTTTAGTGGCAAAAGCATGGCCCGCCTCAGGCACATATCTTTCTATGGCTGGAAGAAAAATTACGTCCCAACGATGTTGATAAGCTGACAAGTGCTGAATTCCTGGATCGAAACACAGATCCAACACTGACATTGTAAAGAAACACATGGTTCATGGTCCTTGCGGGGCATCAAACAGAAACTCTCCTTGCAAACAGGACGGCCGGTGTTCTAAAAGACATCTAAGAGCATTAGTAGAACAAACGACAACGAGAGAAGATGGATTCTCGTCCTATCGTCGACTCTCTCCTGAGCAAGATGGGTTTACAGCAACAATAAGATCATGTGGCCAAGAAATTGTTTTGGACAATAGATGGTTCGTACCCTATTCGCTGATATTATCTAAAACATTTCAAGCTCATATTAACGTTGAAATGTACGTGAACAAGGGCAGTGACCAAGCCACGTTTGCGTTGAAAAATGAACACGAGGAAATCACAAAATTTTAGTCGGGCCGATACATAAGCTCTTTAGAGGTAGTATGGCGCATTTTGAGATTCCCTATTCACGAAAGACATCCGCCTGTGATTCATCTCGATGTTCACTTTGAAGGAGGAGAAGGAATATATTTTAACCTTGAAAAGGTTACAGATCGGTTAGAAATCCCAGACAAACAGCTTTGCTGTATGAAAAAATTCCGACAAGCAGTCAGGTGTCTTCAATCGCAGAAGGCGTGTTAGAGCTGTAGATGGCGAGCCCGGCATATTTAAAGAACACTTTATTCGAAGATTGTACACGGTTCATCCAAACAATGGCGAATGTTTCTACTTGCGCTTGCTTTTACATAAAGTGTGGGGACCTACTTCTTTTGCCGATTTACGAACGGATAACGAGGGTCAAATATCCCACTTACCGTGGTGATTGCCGAAATCAAAACTTACTTGACGATAAGCACTGGGATGAAATATTGAAACTGGCAATAGACTTTTATAGGAATATCGGACAAAATATTGAAGGCGTAATGAACGATAGATTGCGTAGCGTAATAATGCTCTTAATCAATGCGTGGTCGCTATTCAAAATTTGGTCACATCTATAGGAGGAAATCCTCTCCCACAGTACGGCTTGCCAGCGCCATTAGTAGAAGGTGAACGCATCAACAGAGAGTAAGCAGCTGAAATAAATTATAACGTCACTAAAATCATGTTGCCACAATTGCGAGCCCAAGAAAAATTTTTAAACTCTTAGCGCACCTGGACTTCCTTCACACAAAATTAATTGAAAAATGGCGCCCCTATTATTCTGATGCGAAATTTAATCCCACCCAAATTGTGTAATGGTACGAGGCTTAAAGGTATTCCTCTCCAACGTAACATCATAGAAGCGATAAATTTTATGGGAAGTGGCACAGGCGAGCAAGTTTTTATACCCCGAATCCCGCATATTCCTAACAATTTCCTATTTTTCTTTTGTGTTTAATAAACGTGTACAATATCCGGTGAGCTTATGTTATGCCATGTCAATAAAGAAAGCACAAGACCAGACGCTGCGTGTTACGGGTCGATCCAATCCAATTGCGACTGAATGAGAAGAGCTGGATGCGACTGAAGCATAGGTTCTGCCATCAACTACTTTAGTGCTTTTGATCCTTTTGACTTGGGGATATTTCGGACACTTGGTGTAGCTTGAAGTATGCTGACCATCACAACGAATACATTTAGGGGGGTCTTTACCCTTTACATTTGTACAGTCCCTCGACTGATGGTCACCTGCGCACTTGTTACATCTAGGCGATTCGGTGCAACCTTGGGAGACGTGGCCAAAACGTAAACAGTTGTAACATTGTAAGGGCCTTTTGTTGCCTCTAAATAATTCAACAATAACAGCAAGGGGACCGACACGCTTTAAACTCAAAAATGACTTACTGTGCTCAGTGTTTTGGAGTAGAACTAACACCAGTGGCATGTCAACGGAACCGTTAGCTTTTTTCAGCCTGATTGCCTTTTCAGGATAATAATTTGCCTTCCTGAGGTCATCACAAAAGTCTTCCAGGTCATACGTTGTGTCAACATTTCGGACAACGTATTTCAGCAGATTTTCTGATTTGAGCTGATGATGCTGGATTTTTAGCACATCGTTACTCTTTACTCCAGATACTAGAATTTTGTGCGTATCCTTATCAAGACACTTAATTTTAGTGGTGTCCTTACGACCAGTGTGGCAGATGATTTTATCTAAAGACACATGTTTTGTGATTTCCTCTAGAATTTACTTGATTGGTTTTCCGTGATGACGAATAATAATCGGAGGAATGTAAATTACTCCTTTTCCATGGGTGACATTGCTTTGGGAATAACCATGCTTTGTTGCTTTGTTACCTCGTAGGGCTACAGAGACACCATTTTTTATATCGACAGTGGACTGAATGTCGTCTATCCTAACACCACCTTTGTTTCTTTTATTCTGCGCTATACGCCAGTTACCTCCATCACTTTCAGCAGAATCATTTTCGTGCCTTCTTTTGACGCTATTTGACAATCGACAATCGAACAGTGAAGTGTACATTTGTTAGGATGGGACGAAAGCAGCGCTTTCACAAAGCTCATCCAACCAGAATAAACTCCAAATGAAATAGACTGAGGTAGTCAAGAAGCCTAACCAACCCAAGCGGTCTTCCATATTATACAAAAAAGAAAATAAAATTGACGATTGTCAGAAACAAAAAACAAACGAAATAAAAAAAATACAAGGAGAAATAAGATTATCACATCTTCCAGTAGTCTGGGAAAGAGACGTTGCTAATATCTTCAAAATTGATGTCAAGAACGTGCCTCGGTTTACGGTACTTCGTATGCCAGTTCATATTCATCGAGTTCTTCAGTATCCCTTTCACAGCTTATTGTCGTGTATCTTCTGTATCATAATCAAAAGGAGATCCTGTATAATCTTTCCGATATGGGCCATGTTTAAATCCAAATGGATGGATTGGTTTTTCACCGTCCTTCTGTCCAGCTGGGCAATGGTCCTCAGGGTAACATTCTGGAATGACTGTAGTTCACTCCATCTGGTTTTACAGACAGTCGCCCACGCAGGCATGCCATAGAGGAGTATGGTCCGGATAATCGATTTGTACAGAAGTAGCTTGAGACGAAGATGGAAGGAAATCCTGGAGGTGTTCTTCAGCAAGGAAATCTTGGAGATGTTTCTTCAGTTATCTATCTATATATATAAAGAAGGATGTTTGTGGGTCCGTGCGTCTGTGGGTCTGTGGGTGGGTCTGTGGTTCTGTGTGTACGTTTTTTATACAAATCTACAGTTTTATTCCGATCTTGATGAAATTTCGCATACATGACCTTCAAAGCATGAGGAAGGTCACTGTCTACTTCAGATTTCGAAAAAATAATAATTATTGATAAAAAATCGATATTCATGGTTATGGCAGGGCATATTAATGAGAAATATCGCATGACCAACAATGCAAGACAAAGTTTTTGCAACAATGGTATCAACACGCAATTCACAAACACTCTGCACGGACCAACAATATATATCTCATGACCAACAATGCAAATAAATGTTTGTGCAACAATAGGTATCAACAATGGTTTCAACACGCAATTCACCAATAACAATGAGCTCAAAATGATGATGCAATGATAAAGCAATCCTTTCCAAGAATTATAACAATGCAATATGGATAAGTTTCAATTTGTAACAATGCATAGAATTCCTGTTATTCAGGCTTTTCTTAGAAAAGAGAGTTCTTAGTACTTAACAATTTCTTGAAAATCTTTAAAAATGATCAGTAAATGGAGACAATGGAGAGTTAGCAGACTATTGAGAAAGAGTGGAAAGACGAGAGAGGAAGCACTCCTTTAGCTCCGTGATGTATTGAGCAAATGGGAAGCAAGTAAATAGAAGAATCCGCGACCGCTAGACTGCACAAAGTGATGAATGGCCAAATTTTGCTTCAACACATTGAGAGAAGAGTGGAAATTGCAACAACACTAAGTATACATCTGAGGTAAGATTACGTGAGTAAGAAATTATTTAAAATAGCAGTGGCATCCTTGGAGGTCCAGCCATTGTGAGCCTTTAAAAAGTTTTTTTTAGAATTTTCATTAAGAATTTTTACTGTATTAATTCTAAGCATTTTCATGTGTTTATTTTTAAGATATTGCAAAATTTAATTTAATTTTTTGAGATTGTTCTGTTTACATCCAAGTAATTATCCCGGGCAACGCCGGGTACCTCTTCTAGTTATATATATAGATAGATTCTATACAATATTCTATTCACATGATTCT
>JAHWFO010072704.1:0-39317 GCA_023313115.1 Rhysida immarginata
AAAAAAAATTAATCAAATACAGCCATACTTTCAAATTAAAGTATGAGAAAATAAGAGTGTAAGGCGATGATCTGACCAGCCAGGGCCAGCTAGATTACCGAAATGAGTGTGTCCGACGGAGTAAAGAAATAAATGTGACGAGCTGAATGTGTCGAATCGACTGAGTGACAAAACGATTTCGAGACAAAGTGAATGTGAACAAAAATGACTATGACGAAATGTAGTCTGAAGACTAGAAATCCTCTTTACTATTTGAAAAATATAGGGGGTTGAGCCAATAACCATGTGGTTTTGAGAGGGAGGGGGAGGAGGATAAATATTTTCTACATTGTAGCCACAGAAGGGAGAGGGGGTAACAATCCCATTCTTTGGCCACGTGGTTTATGAATGATCTTAACAGTATATGTATACCTCCAAATCTTCTAACGATGGTTTGATCATATTTACACCTTGTATTTTTATTTTTTAACCAACCCAGATAATCACTGGAGGTTATGGAAGATTCATTTCTATTCTTCAAATTAGTTTAAGCTTTGAAACCGCTCTTCCTCTCTTAGTATTTGGCTTAGTCTTAGATTTATTTATTTATTTATTGCAATTTTGTATTTCTATTATTTCATTGCTTTTTTGCATTTTATTTGTTTCATGTATTTATTACTATTTTTTGAATCCTTCCATTGTAAAATTTATTTATTTATTTATTCTTTTCCTGTGCCCCCCTCCCTCCACCTTCCTTCATTCAGTATACGAACCCAGTTCCCCATTCATTTCCGCATCCTCTTGCCACCTATGTTCCTTTTTAGATTTAGTTACACTTAATTGTGCTTTATTTAAAAGTCATTGTATTAGACCCAAATACTGTTTTAACATAATGTTTTTAATTTTTTTAATTTTCAATTTATTGTTTTTGTCAAACCTTTTATCTTAATTTATTGAGTGTTATTTCAGATTGGTCTAACATATTGTTATTCTAAACCGCCATTTCTCCTCTAGCATTGGGTTCATAACTCCCCTTCCCCTGAGTTCACAACTGCAATGTATACACACTCGTAGTTCCCCTCGTAGTTGGGAAGTCTGTTACACACGCAGGCTGGAGAAGATCGCATGGTGATTGAAATGTGCATCCATGATAAATAAAAATCAAATGTGAAAAAGTGAAAGTGTATCTGTCTCTCTCGTAAGTACCTTTAGTAGCGATATCATTGTTTCTTTTGTGAACGATCGTTACGCACCGTAGTTTGGAGTTCTTGCTGTTGGTTATCACACACGGCTTCTTCTCCATAAATATATTTCATCATCCTTAGTATTTCTGTAGCCTTTGGCTAACTTTTGATAAAATTTGATATCTGCACTTTGTTTAAATTCGGATATTATTGGATTGACCGATAATGATGTATTCAGAGATGTAGAAGAATGACGTGTGGTCATAGTCTAAGGAAGTCTGTGGTGTGGTCGACACGCAGCAAATACTACGTTATAGTTATAGACTCTGTACATGAAATGCACAAGCGCGCCGCAGAGCGGTCAGTCCACGTGATTATTGAACCTACTTCATATTCCACGTGATTAAAGTTTTAAAAATCTTTTTTGGGAATGGCTTGTATAATAATGTGATGAAAACGTTTATAGACAAATGCCGCTATTCGCGTACCCACCTACTTAGTTCATTCACTTTATAATTGATATAAAAGGGTGTATGAATCTATGAAGGCCACTTCTCAAATCATGTACATAAGTAGACCTAACCTAACCCCGTCAAAATTTGACTTAATACTAGATGAATCCCGTCAAAATTTGACGGTAAGCAACACATCGTATTATTAATCTCCATCTCTTTAATAAAAAATAAATGAATAATCGTCAAATAATAATAGTATAATAGAGCAGCTTAAAAGCAGAGAACGTTGCACGGAGGCCAATGAAGTAATTAAAAGTAATTAGTACGCATACGCTTAGAGAAATTTTTAAATGTATATTACTGCTAATTAATAGTAATCATGGACACTAAAACTATATCTGAGACATCTACAGCCTAAACCTTTCATTTAAGACCAAAATGAAGTTTATAGATGAAGTAGTTTTCACCAACTAACTGTCGAAAGAATCGCCCTTGTAACTTAAATATGGAGATAATCAATTTAATCGCTATGCTATTTCGTATATACACTGTGTATGGATACATCTTTCTCACGTCTTTTTTAGTTTATTTCATCTCTTCCCGCGAGGGATTAATATCAACTGTACCTTTAATTAAAAATATCTGCTATACTTGACGTATATCAGAAGCATGTGTCTGTAGAATTGCATGGTCGTTGTGCTCCATTGAAAAATGAAGCTAAAGTTACTGAAATGGCGTTGATTGTAAAATTAGCTCCATTGAAAGATGGCGCTGATTGTAAAATTAGCCTAACTGCCCATGCAACGCCGCCCTATCAGGAACTAGAAATTTTAATTTCATTTTCAGTTTCGATGGAGCCGGAATTGAATTGGGCCCGAATTTGATGGCACAGTACTGCCGAAGTTAGTGAATTCTGAAAAATTTTTAAATAAATAATTGATAAACCAACGTAAATACATTACACAGCTCACGCTTAACTTTGGGTATGGTATGGACTAAATAAATAAAATAACTGTGCAATATAGGGAACTCAGATCGCGCTTAGGCAACACCACCTAGGGTGCGTTCACTTATTCGTTCGGAGTCATGTTCCGAGTCAATGTGATCACGTGATCAGAGTACTAGCGTCACGGCTCAGAGTCAACACAACGACGTAACAATCGAAGACTTTGATCGTTACAATCATTTGTGTGCAGTATTGCCAATTTACCCTTTTTTCATGCGCTTGTCTTTTGTTGGACATTTTTAATAAAAATTAAACAATGCACAGCAACCATCAACCATTCATTTACAAGTCTTCAATTCTCTTCAAAAACTCATTATTATTCATTGGTGAACTTATTATTTATTCTTATTATTTGTTATTTTATCTTCTCCATTTATAAATGAGTATAGAATCATTCATTAATAAATAAACATATTATACTGCTTCGTAAATTAATGTATAATGCACAAAATAACGAAAATGAGCTTTTAAATTAGACAACTCCCTGCTAAATTGGCAACACTGCTTGTGAACTATTCAAGATATTTTTCTCCTCTTCGCAACCTCCGGAGGCATCAGAAAAGCATGAACATGGCACTTTTGGTTATGGGGAACCTTTACCATTAAGTTATTTTTTATTAACAGGAATAAACAATAACATATTTTTTATTTTTTATTATTTTTATAAAAACAAAGTTCTGGTCATAATTGTAATTTTAATTTATTATCACAGAGGCTAGGGTGACCTCATGCGTAAAGATGGAACTGAGATTGAGCATATAAAAATTAATAATTATGCTGAAGAAATTGTCTCGAATCAAATTTTCGATCAATTTAAGCTAAATTTTCGTTTGTATCGTGCCAAGCCTACAACAATGGAAAGCTAACCAATTATGGTAAGCTATGATCGTGCACTTTCGAAAGATAGAGGCGGCCATGTTGATAGTTAAACAACGTATGCGCCAGCTTGAAGAAATAAAGTCTTCTCTTGTTTGTGTGGTTGCCACGGCTCCTAATAAGCGCGCTCGCAAACGATATCTCATTGTAACAAAATTAATAATCGTTGAAGTCGCAACTTTGTTGGCACTCTTCATTGTTGCGTCGTCTTTCTCATTAAATTTTTTGACTCCGATGACTCCAGCTTGAAAGCAGGAGTTAAGGGAGTTAACCCGAGTCGCACTCTAAGCGAATAAAGAAACAAACTCCGAAAGACTCCAAGCGTACCCTCAAGGGAGTTAACTCCGAGCGAATAAAGAAACGGAGACCAAATGACTCGGAGGAAATAAAGAAACGGAATCCGAATGACTCAGAGTCACGGGAGTCACTCGGAGTGACTCCAAGTGAATGCACCCCTAGACAGAAGGCCTGCGCACAGAAACGTCATACATTGTTACATCACACGAAAGCGGCCATTGTTAATCGTATTTCTACCAATAATAAGTCCTAAATTTAGCCGCTTGATGATGGGATAGTGAGTAATATTCACAAAAAGTTCGCAGATGCTGACAACTGATGTAAAGACTTTAGTAGTGACCATGAAAGAAAGAAGAAACCATTTTCGTTTTTCTCTTCTTTCTTCCATGGTAGTTATTTCTACCGAGCAAGCGTTGATATTGTTCAAAGATGGCGAACATTTATTTTAAAAGATGGAGATTATTGGAAAAGTATCAGTTGCTTCCTAATGTTCTATCTACACGATATATAATTAGAAAAATTGTGAACTGAAAATTATGTTAAAAACTATGATGCATTAGTTTTGGTTTGGCCCTCTTATATTAAAAAAAATTAACTATTGTTTAAAACTGCTAAGTGCGACGTTTTTTTTGTGATGGAGTAATTCCTTAAATCGCCATGTTTAGCAAAAAATATTAAAAAAAGAAAATATGCGTCTCTATTCAATCCAAAGAGGACGATCTTCTTTAATTTTTATAGAATTCTCCAAATAAGATTAAATAACCGAATAAACGCGTAGGCATGTTAAAATGGAATTATTGTTCTAAAAGGGGCAAAAGCAAATGCAGAATCCTCATCACCTGAAAGAAATTTCGTTGATTTATAAACAGTTAATTCCATTACTGGGGAGAAAAGTGTTTTCGCTAAAACCTCGTGCTTCCGGATTAAAACTTGCAACTGTAATTAGACTTTGGAACAAATTAGAGCTTTTACGTCTAATTCGAAACGCGATAAGGTGCAATTATTTCAACTAGGTTAAAGGGAAAACTTCGTTAATTTCAAGTAACCGAGACTCGAGTCGCAATTTAATTAATCACGGCACTTGTGTGTGTATCGAGTGCCGATGACCGTATCCTTCTATTTCGATTGGCTTCCGGGCCTTTTATTGAAGCATTCGAATTTCATTCGCTTTCAACGTGAGTGCAAAAAAGAGATGGTTTCCTCTAAAGGCGTTTGAAGTTAAACTGTTGTGTTGAATAAAAGTTGAAAAAAACTAAATATATGAAATGGTCTGTAGAGTTTTCTATTCGTATTCGCTTAAGATATCTTCTGATTCTGCTAGAACAAATAAGCCATTTTTATATTTAAAGGATTATTGCAGATAGAGTTTATACGCATATATAACAATGTATGCATACACTGAAGGAAATAGTTCATCGTTGGGTAATGCGTATTTCGACAAGCAAAATTAATTCTTTTTTTTTTACAGTGTACGTCATATATATGTGATTAAATTATGATTTACAGAAGAGCAGTATGGAAATTCTGATTTCTACCCAATCTTCTAAATAAATTCACTATGACGCAATTTCCATACCATTTGTTTATGAGTCCCATTTAAAAGTCTTTAAATAGGCGCTATCTGTAGCAGGCAACGTGTACGATTCAAAAATGAACAAGTCAGGCAACGGAAATGCCCAGGACCGATAGGATTTTAAAGAAATCGAGAACGAAAAGGAAAGCATTTGATTTCTAAAGAAGCCTTTCATTGTTATGAATTAGATGAGGTTGCTAAGGAAGCCTCTGATTGCTAAGCAAGGCGTACTTTTAAAGGAAACGTATACTTCAAACTGAATAAAACAATCTGAAAAGTTAAATGGAGAAAGTAGCATTTCTCTCTAGATTAGAGCATATACGAATCCTTTAATTTGTTAGCATTCCTATTTAATAAGCTTTCTTCAAAACTATTGCCAACGCTTTTCTACGTAAGCATGTATCATTGAAGGGATGAGTAGCTACTAGCTATTGTTAAAATTTGCCTAACACAAACTAACTATTGATAATATAAGGCGTATGTAGTTACATGCCATATCTTAGCAGTGAAAGTTTCCAATAGTTTCATAATGGTATCATTAAAACACGAATCATGGAACCAATTTCAGTTATCATTAATTTTACGTTATATTCATTCATGACACATCATTCCAAGTTTTGATATATTACATGCTATATTTTAGCAATGAACCATATTTTAGCATTGAAAGTTCCAATGAACCATAATGGTTCCAGGAAACCAGGTGCCTTTGAACCAATTTCGACTATCATTAATTTTCCGTTATATTCATTCATGGCACATCATTCCAAGTCGTTTGCTATATTACATGCCTTATTTTAGCATTAAAAGTTCCAATGAACCATAATGTGTCCATGAAAAGCAGGTACCTTTGAACCAATTTCGACTATCATTCATTTTACGTTAATATTCAATCATGACATGTTATTTCAAACTGTTTGATATAATACATGCCATATCTTAGCATTGAAAGTTTCCAATGGACCATAATTGTACCACTAAACCACATACCCTTGAACGAGTTCTGACTGATATTGACCATCAAGGAAGACGATCACGTGTCTTCACTTAAGTCACAGGCCTTTTCTCTGCTTTAGTTATAGAATCTTAAAGGGAGAACAGCATTTGGCAATGCACAGGCCATTTATACATGGAATTGTATAGTGAAAAACGTAGTCCCCTATATTATTTTTGACGTTTTGAACCGGAAGTAGTTCACCGATTTTGCCACCAACGAACTCAGTCTTCCGATTTCCCTAAATTGTCGAATGGCGAAAACGGAAGTCGAAAATTCGGAAGCGTTCGAAAGCTAGAGCACCAACAGACAGACGGACGGACAGACGGAACGACGCACATTGTGAAAACATAAGTACCTATCGGTCCTAAAAAACCTGCTGCAGGTAGTGCCTACTTAAAATGAATTTAAATGGGAATCATATACATATGGAAAAATTCAAAAAATAGAGAATTGTATTTAGAGAATTCCGTAGAATCTCAATGTTTCTCTTCTATAACTCATAACTTTAATCGGACCGACATGACGTACGCTATTAGAATCAATCAATAAATCAATCGCTCAATCAATCAATTTCATCACGCCATTCCCAGACGGGATGGGCAACCAATCTGTACCGTATATCTCAGTCACTAGACACTTCACAATCTTTCTCCAAAACACACAGTCAGCGGCTTCCTCAACATTCAAGTTAATAAAAACGTTACTCTGTCCGTCATCATTGAGTTTCCCTTATTTCTGACCAAACCATAAGAGTTATCTTGATGAAACAAACATGCTCTATAGGTCGATGATAGACTATTAAAATGTGTTTAAGTTCAAAAAAAATTGACTTCAGGTTTGGTCAAATTAATCGATTTTATGCCAAATTCTTCACATTTTTTTCAATTTAAAAGGCGGTTTTTTAAGATATCTCGACAAAATAAATAGTGAAATGTAGCTTTTAATTAGCTCTATCCATCGAGGCATACATGGTATCAATCAGATTTTTCATTGCAAAATTATAGCCTTTTTTGAAAATTTCAGTAGTAAAATATTAGTATTATTAATTTAAAATGTTATTGTATGCCAGAGTTTTTGTGTCTCGTCCTTTTCTCTTATAAATATCCGTTTATTATTAATTTAGTAATTTTAATCCAACTGAAGAGAGCAGAGAAGCAGAACGACTCATTCCAACTTTAAATACTCAACAAAGAGCAACTTTCGAAAGGATCACTCGATCAGTTTACGATGAAAATGCCACAACTCGTTTATTCTATCTTGGTGGACCTGGTGGTTCTGGAAAAAGCTATCTTTATAGAGTTTTAATGAATTTCATCCAAGGAAGTGGAGATAAAGTCTTCCCATGTGCTACAACTGGAATTGCTTCAACACTCATGAAAGAACGGTTCATAGCGGTTTCAAGTTGTCAGTTTCATTGCTTGAAAACTCAACATCAAACTTTAGCCATCGTCTCTTCAAGGTTTTAGATTCAAAACTTATAATCATCGATGAAGTAACAATGTTAATAAAACACAGACTGAGATGCATCGATAATTTCTTGACAGATGGAGTTCAAAACGATCCGACTAAACGAGACAAGCCAATTGGAAATAAGGTGATAGTCATTGGAGGAGATTTTCGACAATGCTTACCGGTAGTTCCAAGAGGAACAACAACAGAAGTTATTGTTGCTCTCACAATGAACGAAATTATAGATCAAATGGAAGGAAGAAAATTTACATTCAAAAGTAATGACTCAGTGATAGCAGATCCGAATGATCAAATACCTAATCAAGTTACGATAGAAATGCTGAATTCATTGACTCCATCAGAAGTTCGACTACATATCCTTCACATAAAAATAGGAATGATTAGTAATAAGAAATTTGAATACAAAAAAAGGATTATGAAATGCTTAATAGTCACATCATGTCGTAAATTTAATTCATGGAAAAACTGTAAATGAGGCAAATAGAAATTGTTATAATTCCAAGAATCGATTTGAATCAAATGATTTCAATTTGTCAATTTCCAATTATTCCTTCTTTTGCCATGACTATAAATAAGAGTCAAGGACAGTCGTTTTCTCACGTAGGTTTAATTTTAAATGAACCTGTGTTTTGTCATGTACTACTTTATGTCGCTTTATCACGTTCAAAATTTAAAAGCAATATAAAAATATGTATCCATGATATTCCTCAAGAACAAGGGAAATTGATCAAAAATAGTGATAGATCTTTCACTAAAAATATGATTTATCGTGATGTTTTCTAATACAGTAGGTTGTTTAAAATAAATTGATTTTTTATTTTATTTTTCTGATTTGATTAAATAAGACAAACCGCACGGCAAGCGTATCACAGCCGAGCGAAGCGAGCCCAACAACTAGTTCTGAATAGCTGTGCGCACTTTCTTCGAACACATAAACTAACCATTTTCTCCATAATATCCACAGTCACGCCAAACAGCGCACGTACGGAATCATTGCTCACACGGTACAGTCAACCGTTGACAGCGAGACCCCTGAAACGGCCAGTCCATTGATGAAAATGAGTGGGAAGGGAGAGAGAGAGGAATTGTTTCTTCTCTTCCCACTCTGCTCACCTAATTTCATCAATAACTGGCCGTTTCAGGGGATTTGTTGTCAACGGTTGACTGTACGTACGTGTCACGTCAGTGAATCTGATCTGCATTGCATTGTGTCTAGGGATGCCAACTTTTCGTTGACCGATTCCTGGACACAATTCAAATTGCACGTTTAGACTTAAACGGAAATAGTCGATTAATAGCAGGGTATAAAGATAACCAACGTGTTGGTACATGTCGCAGGAATGCTCTGTAATCAACCTCCACAAATTCAAAGAAGTCTCTAGGTTGTGCATTCTTTTTGCAGAGAAAGAAACTTTCCACATTAAAAGTCAGACCTTTTAGTACAGTACATACTTAATGCGGTTATTCAAAATCTGACACTTTATTCAAAAGCGTGTTTTGCAGCCCAATATATAGCACTTGTATCGCAAGCCTATATTTACTATTTACTGAAATACTTACTAAATTCCTGTAAAATTTTGGAATCCAGGGCAAGGTCAAAATGCTACCTGGACAAAGCGACATTTTCCTGCACTGACCAGGCGAAACTTGGATAGTTGGTAGCCCTGCTTGTGTCGCGAATGCATGAAACGTGTGAAAGAATAGACATGAAATTGAACTGCGAGAAGTCGAAATCATGGTATTTGATAGGCGTGGCCCTGAATATGTATATAAGATATAGTTGAATGAGGTGTTTGAGTTCGTCTACCTAGGGTGGTTGTTTGAGAGCAGTTGGTCTTTTACCAACCCTAAATTTGCCTAGGTCTTGCAAATTTTTTATTTACACTTAAAATAAACTTTATCCTTATCAACTTTTATAACTGACACTCGACTCACCACAAAAAAATTTTTTTTAGAATTTCGGATAAAGGATTTCGTATTTGTAATAGTTATAAAACAATTATATTGACCTTATGGTCGTGCTAACAATAATTCTATATTTAAACAAAACATTAATCCCCCCGAGAACGGTATAGGAAAGTAGCGAGAGCCCTGATTTCATGTGATTTTTATCTTTTTTATCCGTACCTTTTATTATCAAAAAATTGAGTTTCTCAATGCAGTATTTATGTTCTTTCGCTTCTCGTCATTTTAATCGAATGACAAATCACATGCCATAGGTTACCGTTTGAAATGTTAATAATTCTGAAGACCGCGTGACTATTAACCCCACAACTCCGACCCCCACTGGGACAATTTGGTCCAAAGTTCATAGTAATGTAGATCTCGTCTATAGAAATCTACTTACCGAATATCACTCCTTCAAATATCTGTATACTGTAATATGTAGATCAGTTGGTCCCCTCTAATTCTCATCCCTGTAACTCCGACCTCAGCGAGCCAATCTAAACTAAACTATTTAGTGGAGGATATCCCATGGTTAGCTACGTTCCGAATTTCAACCTTCTGCGTCAAAAATTGTAGAAAATACGAAGAAGACAGACAGACGGATAGACAACCGATAGATAGACCGATAGACAGATGGACAGACAGACATTGGAAAACCAATAAGTAACTCCATTATTCTGCTATTTAATAAAAAGTTTGAAAAACAAATTAAACTAACGCAGGCTACAAATAAACTCTGTCTTCAAACTAAAGGGTAAAATAAACTCTTCTTGTTTTTTTTTTCTTTGATAAATTTGATCATTCCATAAATTTAGTCTCCATTAAATCTCGAAAGAGCCATTACGTAACCGCAGATTTGATCCCCTCCCCCTACCTTTCTGTAATTTTGCGTAACGCTCTCCAAACCGGAAATATCTTTTGCAGGGTTCTGAAGAAAGCTGTTCTGAAGAAAGCTTTCTGTTACATGTCGGCTACTTAATATAGCTATATTTTAAATTTTCAGAATTTATAAAATACAGGGTCGGGACACATTAATATGACCACGTGCTAGTATCCGGAATATCCACCTTTGGCGGCAAGCACAGCAGCTAGTCGACGTGGCAGAGAGTCAATAAGTCCTAGGAAGGTGGTTGGTGGTTGCAGGTATCTGGGACCATCTCGATCGCCATGTCCGCAAGCTGGACCCTCCACCACGCACGGTGATGGAATTACGGGATGCACCGATCGCCGAATGGTCCCACAAATGTTCAATGGGGTTTAGGTCCGGGGAGTTTGGTGGCCATGGGAGTACCTTGAATTCATTCTTATGCTCCTCGAACCAGTCGTGGACAATTTTGGCAGTATGGCAGGGAGCATTGTTCTGTTGAAAGGTGTCATCACTCTGAGGAAACACCTGTCGACATGAAGGGGTGTACCTGGTCTGCGACGATCGTCAGGTAACGAACAGCATTCAGTGTACCCTCCAGCGGTATCAGTAGACTCAAACCATACCACGAAAACAACCCCCAAACAGTCAACACCTCCCCCACCAGCCTGTCGTCTGCCAACGATGGTGTCGGGATGCCTGTTCTCAGATGCTTCTCCATCGTCCATCCACTCTGTTCACCAGAAACCGCGACTCGTCTGAGAAAGCAACCCTTTGCCACTCGGCCGAGGTCCAATGGCGATTGTCCATTGCGAATTGGAGGAGTTTTCGGCGATGCACAGGAGTCAACATGGGAGCACTGTCTTGGTGCTGACACGCCTAGTGGCCCCACTGTTCATTTGCTGTGTCAGTTGCTCAACAGTGGCACGCTGATTGGTCTTGGCCAGGCGTCGTAACCGACGCTCGCCTCTAGGATCGATGGCCCGTGGGGCCCCACAGTTACCTCTTCGGTTGCTCGAAACTGTCTGGTTCGTCCAGTCGCGGCACACCTTCACAACGGCAGCCCTAGAGCAGTTCACAAAAGTGGCCGTTTCTGAAATGATCACTTCACAACCCCCTTGGCCCGATAGCCAATGACATCCCCTTTTGGAGGTCCGACAGGTCACTTGCTCTGCCCATGACGGCGACAATTGCTGTGTTAACGGATGCTACTACACGTCTGCTGTTGTCAGCTTTTAATGATGTGCAATGATTTTTCATCTGCATACCATGGGATGTTCCAACATGTTCGAGGAGAGGTGGTCATATTAATGTGTCACTGCCCTGTAAGTATACAATGTAGAAGAGTAGCTATGCGCAGAGCCTCATTATGCTAATCGTACAAATTCAGGCAAGAGTATCACACATGAAAATCGAACTTTCGAGAAACGTTGGCATTGATATTCCATGCATGAACGTGCAAGGAGATCGGCTATGAAACATCCTGTGGAGTGGTGAAGCTTATATTTTTAACCGACTTCAAAAAAAGGAAGTTATCAATTCGATGCGTATGTATGTAATATTGTTGGAATTGCATAATATTCATATATGTTAGTCTATGTGGGTTTCCTAACAAGTATGCCAAATTTCATAAGTGTGTGTATGTATGTATGTTTGTCTACGTTTTTCTCAGAAAATAGAAATCGAATTGCAATGATTCTTTTTTTTATTGGATTAAGTATCTTTCAACTGAGGGATAAATCCAAGTTTCATCAAAATCGGTTCAGTAGCTTTCAAGATATGGACTGATATAGCTAGGCGAGAGTGAAAGTTTCATTAAAGTCGGTTTTTTTATACTCTGTTTAATCTTGTATACACGACGATTTTTAAACTGGATGGAGCTCACATAGGATGTAAAATTTAAGCTCACATTAAAAATTCGTAGCGGATGGAATAGTTTTAGTTTTAAGAACAAGTAATATAACAAATTATGAAAACGGCATGTAAATCATTATGTATTTGCTTACAAGTATTGAAGTTTTTTTGAGAAAAACTTCGAAAAAGTCGGTTTTCTCGAGCGCAGTATCTCAAAACTTAAAAAAAAAAAAGTTCGAATGCCATATGCTACTATTTGAAGCATTTTAATGGTTTCTAACTATTATTATTATTATTATTATTATATTTGGAGTTTCAGTGAAGTTTGACGATGAACTTGAAAAATGCTCCATATGCTCTATAAAAAATTTGTATCGCCTCTTTCTTAAGAGAAACTTAATATAAAACATTTACGAGTCAATGAATTAGAAAAATCCCTTTAATATTTTATTGGATCCCTTTGGCCCATATTAGAACATGCTGAAACACTAGTAGGTCCAGGAAGGGACTGTCACATGCAGAATTGTCACGTGGTGAAGAGACGATACACAAGAATAACGTGTAATTATCAGACTATAATAGCTGATAACACTGTTTATAGAGTATAAGAGCTGATAACACTGTGTCAAAAGGGAAGAACAGCTGAAAACAAAAATTCCGCGGATTTTACACGGAAAGAAAGAAGTAGAAGAGAAGCTGTGACCTCGAGGCGAAATGGACCCGCCAAGAAAAGAGAGAAGCAGGAGAAGAAAGATTATTGGAGGATTATCTGCACAGAATCGGCCCAGAATCCTCTAAAGGCAAATAAAAAGCGGAGCTCAAGCAAGGAAGGGCAGAGAGCAATAGTGGACCGACCGATGCACAACCGGAGAGATGTCGACGCAGATAGTGGACCGACTGGCGAACGAGGACCTCGACGGAATCACGAAAAGCTTCGGCGGAATTCCATAAACTGTAAGGAAAATGATAAGACTTATGATTTTTATGTGCTTTCTGAAGCTAAAGTGAACGACGTCCCTGCCGAGGCCAGAAGCAATTCTCAACGAGGACAGAGGATAGGCACGGAACAAGGCCGACCAAGCCGAAGGTGTATTCATCGCCCCGAGTATAGTAGCCACAGCCGGCACGTCGTCGAGGATCGCCTTGGAGAGGTTCTTGCGAAACATAGGTTCGACAAGCTAAACTCTCCGTCAAAAAGTAAGCAAGATCTCTCAATAATTAAAGTTCCGGAATCAAAGGCTGACATTAGTGCCGAAACTATTGATGGTTCTCGGAGTTCCCCTGTCATTCAACTAGCTTCCTCAGCACTGGTGCTTCAAGAGGGCGAGGCGTCGGAGATTACCTCAAACGACGACGTGTCCCACGAGACTACATTGGGAAGTTTAGGCGTTGCTACCGATACCGAAGGGCCTACTCTTTCTGCCATTGGATTCTTGGAGCCCAGGACTTCGGCCGCCCCCTTCCCACGGTTTGCAACAGACGACTCAGCGTTCTTTCTCTCGTGGAGAGTCGAGACACTCGAGGATAGAGAGCCTGTATAAGGAGACAGTCTCCTTATACAGGCTCTCTACTCCAGGAGACTGTCCCGCTTGCTGACGTAGCCGGTATTCGCGCTGGGCGCCCTCGCGAATGTCCGCGCTTGGACACGGGATCATCCTTGTTTGTTATCAGTAGTATCGTTGAGAATTAGTGCTCGATTAATTAAAGCTAATTAAATCTTAACTCTAAGTGATACAATATTAATATCTGGTTCTATTCTGAACGTTTATTCCTCCACGGTCGACTTACCTTAAAAGGTTGCCGCCTTCCGATTGTGCGGGGCCTAACATTTGGACCTCTTCAACTCACCTACCGGACGTTCCCCCTGCGGTCACAGATTCACGTTCGTTTACTTCAATCCGACACTCATCCCGTCTTGGATTTAAAGAAGTGACTAGCCAGGAGCCCCCTTCACCAATTGAAGGAACAGCATTTGAACAGGACAAATAATTATCTACATTCTATTGTTAATTCATTTACGCTGACCTTATTCGCAGAAACGCTTATAAGATTTTCAATCGTTCAGTAAGGGGTCCATAGTGCTGTTTCTATCGATAAAATTGGTAGAGACTTTACAACACAACAAAGGGAGAACAGAGTTTCCGACTAGCTTCGCCATTTATTCCCGGCTTTATCAAGGATACACACAAGACAATCGACAATCGAACAGTGAAGTGTACATTCGTTAGGATGGGACGAAAGCAGCGCTTTCACAAAGCTCATCTAACCAGAATAAACTCCAAAGGAAATACACTGAGGTAGTCAAGAAGCCTAACCAACCCAAGCGGTCTTCCATATTATACAAAAAAGAAAGTAAGATTGACGATTGTCAGAGACAAAAAACAAACGAAATAAAAGATACAAGGAGAAATAAGATTATCACATCTTCCAGTAGTCTGGGAAAGAGACGTTGCTAATATCTTCAAAATTGATGTCAAGAACGTGCCTCGGTTTACGATACTTCGTATGCCAGTTCATATTCATTGAGTTCTCCAGTATCCCTTTCACAAGCTTATTGTCGTGAGTCTTCATCTTCTGTATCATAATCAAAAGGAGATCCTGTATAAACTTACCGATATGGGCCATGTTTAAATCGAGGTGGATGGATTGGTTTTTCACCGTCCTTCTGTCCAGCTGGGCAATGGTCCTCAGGGTAACATTCTGGAATGACTGTAGTTCACTCCATCTGCTTTTACAGATAGTCGCCCACGCAGGCATGCCATAGAGGAGTATGGCTTTCCATTTTTTATTAATACCTTAGTTTACGTTAACTCCGGATGAGTCTTCTTCTAGGTCCGCGTTTTCAATTTTGTTTGTGTTATGACATTTTTTCCTTTATATTTCAATTAATTTTCCTCTCAAGGTTTCCTTATAATTTCATTGGTATTGGTTCCTTATCCAACCATTCTCCTTTCAATGTCGCCACTGTACAATTTATATTATTTACTATTTGTTATTTATTCATCCAATCATGTTCACATTCTGTACCATATATAAAGGCTTATGTCCTCTTGTGTGTATCCTTGATAAAGCCGGGAATAAATGGCGAAACTAGTCGGAAACTCTGTTCTCCCTTTGTTGTGTTGTAAAGTCTCTACCAATTTTATTATAAGATTTTGTCAGTTTCATGAAAATTCATTCTTTGAATTTCACCCCCCGTTTGCTCTGTTCATTTTTCACAAAAATCCCTGACACACTGTCAGCTAATTCAATCTTTTTCAATTCATTTAGATGAAATAGTTATTTAATTTCATAAAATATTACGCTGAAAAATCACAAACGCTGATCTCGAAGTGCTCGCCGATGCTATAGATAAGGGCGTCGTCGTTGTCGAGTCAAGGAGAAATGCAGAAATAGGCTGGCCGAATGAGAAACTAAGATGGTCTTGGCGCAAGCGACGATTCTAAAGATCACACACATAAGATCTTTCACTATACGAGTCAGCGATTCGTCGGAAGCATCGTTTAAATACGGAAATGGATTCACAGTAAATAATAATAAATAATAGGCTACACATAAATAATACTGCACACAAGCATGAGGAAGCACTTTAATCAAAATTCCAACAAAGCTTTGAGAAATAATTGGAAGAGAAGACTCAATATTCACTGTCTTCAACTTCATTTAATACTTAAGCGAGAAGGCTGTAAGGAAATACACTAATCGTACGTATCTGTAGAATTAAATGAATAATTTTGTGAGCGATAGGATACCACTGTGGATAACGACATCTTAAGAAAAAGAAAAACCTCTTGTCCATAAAATATTTTTAATCAACCGTATATGTTAAGAATAAAGAAATAAAAACACTCTTTGACCACAACAGAAATAAATTTGGAAAAATACGACCTGGAAGTGCTTTTCGGTGAATGACGTCAAATTGCTAACGGACGTAAGAGTGCACCATCGTCGTATCCTGCCCCAGACAGATCGAGACAGGTTTAAAGAAATTTGAAAGAATCAGCGCTGCAAGTGTGTTTATTGTGTTTAAACAGGACATTAAAGAGAGAAGGCGTAGTACGCGCAGTCGAAACCCAAAATGGATCAGCGAACGAAAGAAACTCATGAAATGATGACAACAGTTTACAAAGAAAGTGCTATTACTTTGAAGTGTGTTTATGAGTGGTTTAAACGGTTCCGAGGAGACCGGAACACCGTAGAAGACGCCCCCCCGAAGTGGCCAGACATCCAACGTAATGTTACGACCCAACTGAAGGCTATCCCTAAAAACGACTACGCCATGAGTTCCCAGGACTTGTACAGGCGTTCCCAGAAGTGCATTACCATCGACGGGGATTACTTTGAAGGATAGTAACTGCTGTTTCATGTATGCGAGCAATCCACTCTCAATGTGCCATCATTCACCGAAGTTTATTGTCACAGGTTGTATAACCGCCACGAGCTTGAATGCAGGCCTCGACTCTTTCTTGCATACGGTCATAAAGATACGGGATATCGTCTTGGGGTAGGTCGTTCCAAGCCTCCTGAACATGCTGGCGCAATTGTGGAATTGTTGCAGCTGATGTACAGCGATGATGAACGTTACGTCCCATAATTCCCCACAATGCTCAATTAACGACAAGTCTGGAGATCGTTCTGGCCAGAGAAGTAGTGTCACATGTTGTGAGACCTGCAAGCTAAAACGGTCAGTGTGTGGACAGGCGTTATCCTGCTGGAAAAGCATGTTACCCTCCTGTTGCAAAAAGGGCAGAAGAACAGGTTCCATAATTTGTTGGAAGTACCGAATGCTGTTCAATGTTCCATCCACAAACACTAAGGGTGATCGCGAGTTGCAGCTGATCGCACCCTTAGGGACGTTGCAATACTCTTTTCGATACGATATTCAGATCGATATCAAACTCGGAGCAAAGTATCGATACCCCGGTAATATCGAAAAAAAAAAGTATCGATACAGAGAGAGTATCGTCTCATTCGATATTCTTATAAGCATGCACAGTTTCATGTATTTAAGTTTCAAGTAATATTGAACTGTATACAGAGTGTTTCTGCATGGCCAGTACAAACTTTCAGGATATATTCTGGGACCAAAACAAGCACAAAAATGTCGTATGAGCATTGAGTGAAAACGCGTTATTGGTTTGAAGGTGTCCTGCAATAGACGAAATTAACTCTAAAGTCTTTAAGTGTTGATTTATTAAGTTGTGGAATGATTTATTGGTTTCATAATGTCTGTTTAACTGTCCGTACGTCTGTACCCTTCATATTTTTTACATTTTTTCGCATAGAAAGTTGAAATTTCGAACATAGCTTACCATAAGCATGTCCTCCTTTACTATTTAATTTTGTTTTGATTAGCCCACTGGGGTCGAAATTACGGAGATGAGAGTTACAGGGGACCAAAAAAAGTCTACATGGTACCGGAGTGAAATTCGGTAAACAGATTACTATGAAGTTTGGGATAAATTGTCCCAGTAGGGTCGGAAATGTGGGGATGGTAGTCACTTGGTCTTTAGAAATATACCGGGCAACATATACATTGAACGGCCAATTTATTTGAGACACCTCTCACGGAAAATGGATCGGCCTCCCAGTGACACCCAAAGAATAGAACAGGCCGAATCGGTGTATAAACGGGATGCATTGGATCACAAGTTGCAGTCAGGAGCAGAAGTGGACTGAATATGGATAAATCCAAGGATTTGACCGATTTTGAACGAGGCATGATCGTTGGAGCTTGACGGGCGCAGTTTAGCATTTCGCAAACCGCGAACCTCCTCGGGTTTTCCCGTGCAACAGTGCCAAGGGTATTCCGTGAATGGCAGTTATGCCAAAAAACAACCTCCAACAAACACAACTCCAGAAGAAACAGGGCCGTGGATAAACGAGGCCAACGGCGACTGGTACGAATCATCCACACAACAGAACGGGAATAGCCCAACAAATTGCAGCGCAGTTCAATGAGGGAGCATCCCAACCCATTTCGGACCACACAGTGCGGCGCACCTTGCACCGAGCTGGGTTTAACAACAGGCGGCCAGTACGGGTACCGTCGCTGTCATCGCAAAATAGGAAAGCGCGCCTGCAATGGGTGTTCAGGTATTGCCACTGGACTAGATGAGTGGAAGAAGGTCGCCTGGTCCGACGAATCGTGGTTCCTACTTCATCATGCGGACAGCATCTGGCTCAGACAGCACGAGGCCACGGACCCATCCTGTCAGCAGACAACCGTACAGACAAGTGGAGGAGGAATGCTGGTCTGGGGTGACTTCTCTTGGGACACTCTGGGTCCTCTGATATCCGTAGACACATCCCTGAATGCGACACACTATCTGAACATTGTTGCCCATCAGGTGCACCCGTTCATGATGACTGCGTTCCCTGGTGGTGACGGACTTCTTCAGCAGCAGAATGCTCCCTGTAACCGTGCTCGAATGGTCTTCGAGAACATGACGCTCACTTTGACCTGCTTCAGTGGCCAGCTCGGTCGCCCGATCTCAACCCGATCGAGCATTTATGGGATGAATGGGAAAGAACCATCCGACGCCTTCCCACACTACCGTCCAACCTCCACCAATTACGGGACGCTATGATGTCAGCCTGGGCTGCTATTCCTCCGCAGCGGTTTCCACATCTTATTGGATCCATGCCAGCACGTATTCAGGCAGTTCTCGCCGCTAAAGGAGGCACAACACGTCATTAGCGGGGTGTCTCTGATTAATTGGTCGTTCAGTGTATGTCCATCGATCGGAAATGGTGAGAAACGAAAGAAGATAGAGCTGTTTTACATTTTTTGATTCGAATACTATGTTCGAGAAAATCAATTTTCTGATTAAAAAAATTGGGAGATTTAAAAGTGAAGATAAAGGGGCAAAAATACATCACCTCAGGGCTTCCGCTATTTTCCTATACCCTCCTCGGGGAGGCAGGAGCGGATAATTTCTTGTTTCTACAATATAACAAGACAATACATTTGCTATAGTAAATGATCAAAATAGACCGCGTTAGATTACAAGGAAGTCTCTGCACGTCAGGAGAACACAATTTTCTGCAGACGTTTCTTTGAATTGTCGTAACTCTTCTACTACTACAGTACACCTTCAAATCATTATACTATAGAAAGAAGCGTCTTCGACCCATGTTCATGATATTTTCTGCTTGTTTAGGTCCCTGGAAAGTTTGTACACACCATTCAGAAACATCATGTACAAGCGACAGCTTACAACACAGAAAAGTTGTTGTTTATTATTATTGTTGCAAAGAATATAATGTTTAATTTCTAGATTGGTGGCAAAGCCTACATGAATTAAACCTCTTAATCCATTAGACTAAGGAGATGGTAAATAAAACACGCAAAAGTAGAATGTACAACGACATTAGAGGCGCGTTGTGGTGGCTTAAGAAGTGGCCGTCATTGAGCTCGGCAGACGGAAAAGGTGGTACGAAACATTAATAGGCATGCGCATAAAAATATATTTCTAAAATTTAAAAAATAGTACCGATACTCATAGTTTTTTTCCGATATCACGATATTATCAAGTAATCGATATCGAAAGCAAAGTATCGATACTTACTCATATCAGTAGTATCGCAACGACTCTATGCACCCCACACCATTACGCCAGGGGTTGGAACTGTGCACTAGACGAATGCATTGTGGCAGGTGGCGCTCTGTTGCTCTTCGCCGCACACGTACATGTCCATCACTTGTGTACAGGCAGAATCTCCTCTCATCACTAAAGACCACAAATCTCCATTCGGCTCTTTTGCGGCACCACTGCACCCGCGCAGCACGGTGTTCTTGCAGAAGTGGGAGTCTGGCTAGAGGGATCCGTGCCCGCAGTCCTGCAGCTAGCAAACGGTTACCAATGCTCCGTCTTGACAAAGCTGGTGCCACTCTGGCTCTTATCTCTGATGTGGATGCCGTAAGTTGCTCAAAGCTTCTCGTACGATTAGACGGTCTTGGCGTGAGTCAGTTGAGTGTGGGCGTCCAGAACCAGGTCTACGTGAGTGCGTTCCTTCCCTAAACCACTGGTGACAACATCGAGCTACCACAGAAACATTACGACCGATCTGCGCCGCGACACGCCGATGAGATCATCCAGCCTCTCGAAGTCCCACAATCCGACCTCTGTCAAACTCCGTGAGTTGTTGGAGAGGAGCACGGCGGCGTGTGCGAGGTATTGCAGTTGCTGTCACCGCACCTACGGTCAACTGTTCCACTACAAAGCAGATGCCAAAGTGACGATTTTATGCAAATCTGGTCGGGAGGGACATGGGAGCCACCCCATACAACGTTCTTCTGGGCGTATTGTCTTGCAATTTGAATCATTCTAATATGCCACCAATGCTACATGAGTTGCAAAGTTTCAAATAAATCGACCCATTCCTTCTAGATGTTGCATTTTTTCTGGCCAGCAGTGTAGATCCTCCTTTTTCCCTAAGCTGATCAAGTTCTATGAATATACTCACCTAACTCCTACACCTTTGGTTGGTTGGTTGGTTTATTAGAAACTTGGCGTCGACTACTAAGGTCATTTTGCGCCTTTTACACAAGTTATAACAGTACGCAGCCCGGGACAAACACAAACATCCATGCCCACGGCGGGATTCGAACCCACGACCAGGCGGACTCGAGTACTAGAAAGCCTACGCCCTAGTCCTCTCGGCCACCTGGCCTACACCTTTGAAACCACATGACCTGAAAGTATTTTACATTAAAAAGGATTAAACAAAGGATTAAACCAAAATTACATTTTTTTTTACAGATGTTTCTAATTCATTGACCAGTGTATGTAGAGTCAGATGAACCAGATGAATTATTATTACTGCCGTTCCACTTTTAAAACGTATTAAATGACCACTAGTTTAGTAAATAAAAAAAAATTATATAATAATTGTCCATATTTGGCCGTTTATAATGGCCTATAAGACTATGAAATGTCTAGAAATTGTTTTGGAAAAATTCTTAATAAGCCAAAGGAGAATTATTTAATATAATATCATCTAAATCTTTTTGGAATGAATTGTCTCGGGGATATATTGTCTGAGATAAGTTACCTTCGAGATAAAAAAATTGTCATTTCCATTTCTTTGAAGTGATTCTCAAATTCAGAAATAAAATTTTCAGTTGGACCTCCTACACAATTAACAGTTGGACTGGTGGCGACATCTGTTGGTCCCACGAAACAGCAAATCACATGCTGTCCAGACCCATGGAGAAAACCCAATATACTAAAAGCGAGGAAACTCTTGTTAACTTATTTATTGAAACCTTTAACGACATCCGCTTTCTTATAGCAGACACATGAACAAAAACTCTCGTTAATTTTTCTTTATTTCTAAATCACCTGTTTAAACAGGGGGGAAAGTGCAATTGGTGTCTCTTAATTAATTTTTCTAAATCTCCCTAAAGAAAAACACAGTGTAAATACTGATTAATGAATGCCTCTGAATCTGTGCCTTGGGCCCTCTTAATTAATCTAGACCTTACATCACTGTCTCTGCTCTGAATAATTTCCATAAATATAAGAAGCAATAGGCATATCCTATCTATTTCTTTAATATGCGCGTTAAAATTTTAGAACTGCCAACGAAGTGAAATCAAAGATTCGTTGCGCGTTATTGTTATTAACACTATCGACTGACGTTTATGAACAGTTTTAAATTAATTTTTTTTAAAAATTATAATGAATTGGCTTGAATTATGTAATATAGGATTGGGGGAAGCCTTGACAGAGAGACAGTTATAGTATCCATGATTTTAACGGATTTTAAATAAGAGTAATTGTGTAAAATTCTTGCGCACGTTACAATATTGTAGAAAGCCGATTTTAAAACCCCTAGTTTGTGACGGTTTCTATGCCAAATACGTTTTTAGCATCATCTAAAAACATATAAACGACGGTAACATGTATGTCACACGCCATAACTTTTGAAAGGATTGACCTAGAGGCTTGACATTTTCTACACACGTAGGCCCTATACAGAGGACGGAGCGAAAAATATAGCGAATCCTCTAGGGTGGACCAAACCATGTGTTTTTGTGGTTTCCCCAACTGACTTCCTTTCATGTCTATGGATTTAGATTGCGTTTGAGCAATTTGTGACATCAGAGTTTGACTGTTTGACGTCAGAATTTAAAGAACTCTATTTGAAGCATAGCGAATCCTCCCGCTACTGCTCATAACATTTTGATGCCATAAATTTTGAAAGGATTGACCTAGAGGCTTGAAATTTTCTACACACGTAGGCCCTATAAAGCGAATCTATATAAGAAAAGTGACATAAGCCTCTAGGGCCCCGAGGCCCCAAATACCACTGAAGCTATAACATTTGAATGGAACAACCTAGGAACCTGCAGTTTTGTATATTTATAGTGTGGTAACTAAAAAGTATAGCAAATATAAAAGAAATGTGATGTACGTCTATGGGGCCCGCCTGAAGACCCCGAGGCCTCAAACACAAATTAAGTTATACTTTTGAACCATGCGGTCCAGAAACCTGAAATTTTGTTTATTTTTAGTTTGTTACTAAAAAATATAGCCAATATAGAATAAAACTGATTTCAGCCTCTAGAACTCCGCCACGGGCCTCGAGGCACCAAATACAATTGAAGCTATAAAATTTGAAAGGAATGGCCTATGGTCCTGAAATTTTGTTTAATCATAGTGTATTAGTTAAAAATTTAGCTAATCTATATTAAAAATTCTGTAAGTCTCTTGGCAGGGGCTTTGCGGCCTCAATCTCAAATCAAGCTATAAATTTAAAACCAGAAGTCCAGAAACCTGAAATGTTTTATATTTATAACGTGTTGCTTTAGCTATTACACACTAAAATTGATATAGTCCTCTGAGGCCTCGGTAGGAGCCGCGAGGCTCCAAATACAAATCAAGATATAAAAGTACGAAATTTTGTATTTGTGCCCCTCTACTTATTATAGTCACGAGCCGATACTGCTCGTACCATTTTGATGCTAAAACCCTTTTATCATTGGATAAAAATACCTTAAGTAATTTTTTATAGACTTTTATTTAACTTCATTTGTTTGTGTATTTGTACGCTACTATTGTAATCAATATTTCGTTTACTTCCCGTTGTTCAAAGGACACCAAATTTGGCGCAGTTTCATTTCCGGTGACAATTTATTCCTGTACAAAAAATTTTTAAATTTGAATTCTCTAAAAGGGTTAAAACTTTTTTTCATATAATTTACATCCCAGGTAGGGAATGGACCACCTCTGCAGACTTTCTTCATTTAATTGAAATTTCTTGGCAGGGAATAGGGCCACTTATTCAGGGCTTTGTTTTTAATCCTTAAAGTGTTTTTTTTATTTAAAAAAATGTTATATTGGTTATACGGTAGAACCTCGATAAATCGAATTCTTCCCTAATTAAGTTTCAGTCCATTTCCTTCTGATTTGGGCACAAAAGCTCTATACAAGGTGTACCAACATTCCCCGAAATGTAAAATAAGGAAGTTACCCGATCTTTTAATTTTCACCGTCACCTTCAAAGCAGACTCCTTATACTGTGTGCAATAATAGAAAAAACTGGCATGGTGCCAGAATCTGCTATTAGCCAATCAGAAGCCTGGCTGAGCGCTCAGCAGATTCTGGCATCATGCCAGTTTTATCTTTTATTGCACAGAGTATAGGCATCTATACATCGCTTCCAGTGATGCTCCCACTTCTGGAAGCACTCCTGGAAGTTCCCAGGTTGGAGCACACTTAACACCTACTGCGATTCCGCTTGGATCACTTCAATGGAATCGAATTGTCGCCCTTTTAATCGCAATTTCAATTTTCGGAAGCAGTAAATATCGCAGGGTACCAGGGGATAGCGGTCACGTTGTTTTTGTTGAGGAAGTCACTCACAGCGAGCGATGTGTGTGCCGAAGCATTGTCGTGATAGAGCAGCCAATCTTTCTTCTTCCACATGTCTGGCCTTTTGCGCCTCACGCTTTCTTTCAATCGTCTCAAAACGTCCCGTATGACAGTTCAAGGCGATCACAAACATCGTGGATGGCCTGACTTCGGTCCTCTCGGATCACGTCACGCACTTTCGTGATCATTTCCAGAATTGTGCTTGTGACGGTCGACCAGAATGCTTGTCGTCTTCCACAGGCTCTGGGCCATCTTTGAAACGCTTAAACCACTCAAACGTTTGGGTTTGGCCTAAAGCTTGTTCATCAAAAGCCTCCTTCAACAGTCTGTGGGTTTCAGTCGCAGTTTTCTTCAGCTTTAATATCAAGAATCACAACACGACCAACACACAGAGTGACAAAAACAGCTCAAACTCAAAATCACATAGATAAAGGATGACACGGCTTGGCACAATTACAGCTGAGACGTACCCCTAACACCATCTATCAGCAAAATTTCGTGCCTCTTATGGTTCGTTCAGAAGAAAACAATTTCGAGAAATTTTGGTAGCACCTCATAATTTGAAGTAAGAGAACTCCATACATCGAATTTTTTTCAATCTGAAAATGGGTCAATTAATCATATTACTGAAATGGTCAGAAATTGACTGAATCACCCTGTATATTAAATAGAGAACAATCAAGCTTCTAGCTTTTAATTAGAGGATCAGAAATAATAATAAAAATCTTTACCCAGACGGGTAAAGCATAGACATAGGGAAATTGTCGTTTCCATGTTGCATGAAATATCGCCGTAACCCTGTAATACATTTTTAACCGACTTCAAAAAAAGGAGGTTATCAATTAGTTGTTAAAGCCGCGCACATCATAGTTTAGCTGCCCATAAAAGAAACAGTTTGAGAATTTAAATGAAAGTAAAGTATCACAGAGATTAGTTGAAATGTTGGCTTTTATTTTTAGCAGACAGTCTTTAGGTATTACAATAAATGTTCCTCTATAAATCAAACTGATGTAAGTTTATCTCTTCTCTATTAGAAGTTTTTATAAGCGGTTCTGGTTGGCTTTCATTCATAAGCAGTTTATTGGTTTTAAAAGCGTACTCGATTTAAATTATTTCTACTAAATAATTTGCACTGTAAATTGAATAATCATCCTCACTAATAGACAAAAATAAATGGACACACTTTAATTTTACTTAATTTCGATACAACGAACCTCGATAGATCGAAGACCTCATAAATTGAAGCATTTCCTTTTCCCTTGAGATTCGATTTATCGAGGTTGTATACTGTAATTATTTATAAAACAACTAGCAGTTTATGTGTATCATCAGTTCTTCAACAGTCTTACGTGTTCTTTAATTATATTACATATACTAATTAAACAGTAATCTTTATAACTTACATTTTATTTATTTATTTATTTATTTATTTATTTATTTATTTAAAATATACGGGTTTACCATTTACAGTCAAAGAATAAAGAAAATTACGCAGCAGAATAGAAATGCATATAAAAAGCAAAAATATATATAAGAATCAAAAATATTAAGGACAAATACAAGAATTAATTACAGTACTAGACGTCTTAATGAATATCTTGAATCGTGAAAAAATATCAAAACTATTAGCCAGACGAAGATTACGTTTGATAGGTGAATTAAAAATTATATTTGTATTTGGAGGAATGGCCTAATGATAATGACAGCAGTGATGGTAATACGAACCAAAAATAAATAATATAAAATAATGCAGTCCATATACAGGGTGATTCTGAAAAAGTGTGTATAACTGTAAGCAATGACAGAGGTGACCAGAATGAATATTTTCTTTTAATACAATGTGGGGTCGCAAGCACATTGTTCAGGAGCTATCACATTTTATGTTTATTGCTTGAATTATCACGTACTTGTGGACGATTCTACTGTTTATTGCACGTGCACTGTTTATCACCATCAAGCAGCCAAATTTAGGGCTTATTATTGGTAGAAAGTAGTATAGCACCACTCCTGGCAGAAAGGGGGGGGGACGCGTGCAACCCTTTTCTTGGTGTTCAAAGGGTTAAAAGGTGCTAAAGGGTTAAATTTCCATCGATTTTTGATTTTTTTTTTTACGTATTTTAATGGCTATTGATTGATTTTACTGAATATTAATGAGTATTGATTGATTTTATTGAATATTATTGAGTATTGATTGAGTTTATTGATGGGTATTGACAGGTGTTACATAGCAAGTACCCAAAGGGTTGGTTGGAATTTCATTCTGAGTGTCCAAAGGGTTGGTTGGTATCCAAAGGGGTTGACAGGTTTTTGATGGATTGTGGGTGTGGTTAATGATGGATGGGTTTTTTGTATTCAGCCTTATGTCCGAAAAAAGGGTTATCCATCGAAATTTGGGTGGGGGGTGGTAAAAAAATCTGTCCCATCACAGTCGTTTTTTACCTAATTACTAATTTTCTATAGTGTTTAGACTCACCGGACTTTTTATTTTTTTCGTTAAATACTCCTCCTAATTAACATTATTGATTCAAAGTGCTGACCAGTACTTACCGTTCGGGTTACCAAAGGGTTTTATTGTCAGTGACCAATGGGTTACAGGTGTTAATTTCCAGGTGTTTTTTTTCCAGTTGGCCAAGAATTACTCACCATATTTGTTACCCCTACCCTTTTATCCCGTTAATTAAATTATCCACAATTTTTTAAATTAATTTTTTGAAAATAATTTATCATCATTTCCAAATTAATTCAAAAATTTTTATTATTAATTCCAAAATTTTTCAAAAATTAATTATTCTCTCTTCCAAATTTAGTTAAAAATTAATTCAAATGTCATTAAGTGTTAAAAAATACGCATTGACACACAGTGCAAGTTTTATTTTATTTTTTATTTTATTTTAATAAAAATAGACTCCATCGATTAACACATTCAGGAAAATACTCTAGTTCCAAACGTCGGGCTACTACACTCACAGTTGAGCGAGTACAATAATTTTCACTTTGTTTATTAAATATTGGGTTATGCGATCCCTCTTCAGGTATTGGGTCAATCAATGTTTCTGCATCCTGAATAGTAACTTGAAATAGCTGACTTAACATTTCGCATTGCTCTGTTCCATAACCATAAATTGTTTCAAATTCCTTTTTCCATTGTTCAATCAACGTTGCCAATAGCGAATAGGGTACATGTCCGGCAAAGATTGATTTTATCCCGGGGATAGTGTAGCCCATTTCTTTTATTCTTAGCCAGTCTACATAAGTTATGCTAATTTCATTTGTTGGTAATAAGAATTTATAGTACTCTCCAACCCGTTTCAATCTCACATCTAAATCATATATCTCTTCTTTCTCCATTAAACGAAGATTATATACGCATGCTGTTGAAATCGTTTTTACAAGGATGTCTCTATTGCTCAGATAAATTGCATTCAGATCCATTGCGACTCCTATTACATAAAAATATATAATAAACTCCGATTACTCTGTGCGCTCTAACTAATTCTTTATAAATTTCTAAAACTCATTTAAATACATACTTTTATCGTTACTTGTTGAAGTCATCTTTGCTGAAGGCTGTTTTCTCGTTGCTGCTCGCTGTCTCACACTCATCTACACATTAAAGACTAAGACTGCAGCTGACTGTCTAACTGATGCCCACGTTCTCGCATTCCATTACCCCTTACAACCACCACCTTCTTTATGTTTAAAAAAAAATAACAAAAAAAAAACTTTTTGCTCGCAGCTATCCCATATCTGAGGTCATGTCTACCCCTACCCCACTTTTAGGTTAATCTAACTTAGTATTATTATTCGCTTTAAAGACTATTTTAACACATATATTTAATGTTTAATTATTATTATTACAAAAATAATCTCTCTCTAATAGCATAGCTATTATTCGCGCAGACATACAACAGCCGTAATCTTGGTTATTTCTAAAAATCGGATTGTGAGAGTCGTCCTCAGCCATCGGTATTACCAGCTTCTCAGCATCATGTACACACACTTGTAGCAGCTTACTCAATATTCGGCATTGTTCAGTTCCGTAACCGTAGAATTTATTAAAAGCATTTTTCCAATGGTTAAGCTGTGGTGCTAGTTGCGAATAAGGCACTGCATTATAATTAATTATAATATAATATAACAGCAACTGGGAAAAAGACCTTCAGATAAACTGGGGGTCCGGACCCAGTGTTGTCCCCCAACAGGCGAAAGCCCAAAACGGGGTTAATGAAAATACACTTAAAAAACTAACGAAAAATAGGGACTGAGAACTATAAAATTTAAGTAGAACAAATAAGGAAACATAATACGGGAAGAAAATTGGTTAGACAATGATTGAAAAAAGAAAATTCAATAAAATTATCGTTAAGCTTTAAATAAAAGACAACATTTGCTATTAAAAATATCCAATAAAGGATATTTCTTATTATAGGAATCAATTAATTTAAAAGCTGGATCAAGATTCGTTACATTAGTCCTTGTTTTGCCCAAGAAAACTAACAACTGGTGCGTTCTTAAACAGCTCGAAGTACGGAACCCTATTAAATTCAGAGTTTGCGGGGTGAAAATTCTTCCATTTATAATCTTGATCATAATATTAAAAAATACCTTGCTCAGAACATGCTCCAGATTAAATTGGGGAGCCAGGGAGGCTTTGCCGGGAATTCGACTAATACAAGCAAGAAAAGTATTAAAATTAAGTAATTTAGTTTGTAAGTGACAGAATAATTGAGTGTTGCTTGAATACCAGATCCATGGGGCATATAAAATTTTAGAAAGAACAATTGACTTATAAAGAATGAGAAACGTCTTGGGTTTGGTAAAGAAATTGGCTAGCCGTTTGATAATACCCAAACGCCTACTGATCTCGACCAATACATATTCCAGATGATTGGTAAAGGTTAATTTGGAGTTGAAAACCACGCCCAAATCCTTTATCAAAACGCGGCGATGGATTCTAGAATTATTCAATGTATAATCATACAAAAAATTAACAACTTTCCTAGAGTAAGATATACAAAAAGTTTTAGTAACATTCAAAGATAGCCCATTCCGCTCGGCCCAGAGAGCAATATTATTCAATGCCACGGACATCCTATAGCAGTCCTCCCAGCTACGGACAACAGAATATAATTTTAAATCATCCACGTACAGAAGAGCCTTGATTTGAGTATCTTTGATTTGTGCAACAATATCGGCGGTAAAAAGATTAAACAATATGGGACCTAGGGGAGACCCCTGGGGGACTCCACTACGAATTCTCCCGATTGCATTTACACCTTCCATATTCTTAATTATGAAACTCCGCTCGGTAAGGAGTGAGGCAAACCATTTTTCTAGATTGCTAGAGAGACCAACTTCATTGAGCTTATCTAACAAAAGGCGAATATTGATGCTATCAAAGGCTTTGCTGAAATCAAGATACACAACATCAACCTGATTCCGCTGATCAATATAAGAAATCAAATAATGCAGTAAGCAAGCCAAGTTTGTAGAGGTAGATCTTCCCTTCCGAAACCCATGTTGCTCATCAGGAAGTGAAGGGTCAATAAATGAAGCAAGGTAATTCGCAACATACGTTTCCAAGATTTTAGCAGGGAAGGGAAGAATTGTGATCGGTCTGAAATCATTAGGTGATTGCGGCGTGGTAGATTTGGGTACAGGAATTATATTAACAAGTTTCCAAGCTCCGGGATATACACCTGTGATCAAAGAAACGTTAAATAGAATCCATAGAGGTTGCACAATTGCTGAGAGGCAACCCTTAAATATATAATCAGGGATGCCGTTCAGATGGACAATTCTAGATGCAGAAATCTTAGTACCCAACGTAACAATATCGGAAATTGAAATTGGAGGAACCACAAATTTACTATAAACTCTATCCCAAAAATTCGGAACACGACAATCATGTGAAGAGAGTAAACGATCATTACTCATTGTATTTTCAAAATAACATGCAAGTTCCTCGACAGAGCAGCAATTTGACCAGGAGTGTCTAGTATTCTTTTTTTCCAAATAACTTTTTTGTTGTCTCCCAAAACAAATTAGGTTGAGAGTGTAAATCGTTCTCGACCGAAGCATAATATTCCCTAAAATTCTGGTCAAATGCCATTTTGAATTTTTTCCTAACAATTTGATAAGCTGCATAATCATTAGTTGAGTTGGATTGCTTAAATACTTTGTGTTTCGCTTGCTTCAATTTCCATAATTTAACCGTATCCTTTGTGACCCACTTCGGGAACATATGCTTCATAACCGAGGATTTATAAGGTTTCTCCATTGGTACATTCTTAATAACAGCTGCTGTAATTCACCTGATTAATGAGCTCCAGATTTGATCGACGCATTGAGACTTTTCAAGATCTGACCAGTCCATCAGACGAAGATCCTGGTATAAGTTCAAAAAATTGGCTCTCTTAAAATTGAGCCGGGGTTCGTGTGTAGGTGGTGTGTATGGCAAATGGTCAAAATCACCTAAGACGCATAAGGGTGGATGAAATTTATCTTCATTCTTAATGACCGATTCAGCACGTCTAACTTGAACTTGCTGGGAGGCAAAGATTCGATCGAGTGTATCCCCACTTTTGTTCTTAATATTGTTGTAATTTACTACTCCAAGTTCCGCGGCCCAACTATTGATCAATCTGCGCCTCACAATATTGATGTTGTTATATTTATTTTTAGATGTACTATCGGTAAAATTAAAGTCACCTGTATAAATACAGGGACCTTTCATAGCTAGCTGGAAATCGGCCAGCTCTTCCAGAAATTTTTGGTATAATTTGTTTGTGACCGATGGAGGAATATAATGGACCAAATATACAGAAAGTGATTTGCGTTCTTAAAACCATTTGACCATGTTTTGATTGACAACTTCACGCCAATTACATCAATAGAAGTTATTGAAGAACTGAAAGCTATCTTTTCAGAGGCGATGCAATTTGGGACTGCAATTAACGCACCCCCGCCTTTGTCGGCGATCCTCAGATCTGCTCTATAAACAGTGAAAGAGTCACCAAATAACATATTGCTTGTTATAGTGGAGTTTATATAATCTTTATTCAACGAGGTAAATTTAAGAATTTGCAAGATCTTCGTTCTAAGGCCTCGGACATTCTGATAAAAAACTTCAATTGCCATTATTGGGTGAGAGTACGGCATCCTCCGTGCCATAGATCTGGTTCCGATGCAATCGTCCAAAAAATTGAGAAACAAAGGCCCCTGAAGGCCACCTTTCAGGATTAAATATCTGTTGAGATACGTTCGTATCAATAGATACGTAGAACGAGGCATAAGTGTTGAAACGAGTTTTAAGTCTATGGCAAGCAACAATACCATCAGGGTCAATAAACTCTTGAATATACGTTCTTAATTGTAAGACATCCGTGTCCGGAGCCAAACATGAAATGAAAATATTCGCTGTTGATCGCACCTGTAAGGTACTATCCCGCGCTTTAAGCGACGATTCCTTTAAATTTCCAAATATAGTTATTTTCCGCTTTTTTGACTCAGTATTATTTGTTGCTTGCAAATAGGTGTATTCATTTGAATGAGACTGGCCCAACTTACATTTCACCAGATTGTTCCCATCCTCCAAACGCGAGGGGGGGTACAAAATCTTTGCTAGCAGTAGAAATTGCTTTAATTTGGGCTGGAATAGTACGTGCTTCCAAAACTTCATCATTTACACTTAAAGCATTTAATAAGTTATCAATTTTGCTGCTTAAGTTTTTGTTTTGGTTCTGAATTTCAAGATTAATCTTAATGAATTCATTAACAGTCTTGATCAAGCTATTCACTGCCGTTAATACTGATGTTAAATTAGCACTACCGATATCATTCTGTCCAGATTTTTCATTACCCTTAGGGGAAAATAGCGAATGAACTGTAGAAAAAGATTGCTTACTTAACTCATTTGTGTTCTGTATCTTCATATGGGTGTCAATTCCCATTGCACTTTATTTTGGGCTGCTTTCCATAAATATTAAGGTCACATATTCCACATAATCCAGCAACTCCCTGCTTAGATTTTTTTTTCTTTTTATCTGCTGCCATAGAATAAAGAGAGCGATGCAACTAGTGACCTACCTCCCTGGCCACCTGCCGAATAATATACATGATTATAGTTCATTTTTTTTTATTCTTTTCCAATCTTCGGCAGTTATGTTAAGTTCATTTGCTGGTAATTGGAAATTGTAGTCTGCTCTCACCCTTCCACCTCTGTGATCAATGTAATCTCTAGCATTATTATTTAATAGCTTGTGATTATAAATGCCTACAAACGTAATTTCTTTTACAAGTATTTCTCCACTGGTTAGATAAATGGCTTGTAGATCCACAGCGATTCCTAATACTTAAAAATATATAATAAACTCTGATTAGTTGCCTACTCTGCGGGATTTAACTAATTCTCTATAGATTTCTAAAAATCATTCACATACATACTTTTCCGTTACATGTTGAAGGCATCTTCGGTTTTGGCTGTTTGCTCTTTGCTGTTGGTTGTCTCGCACTCATCTACACACTAAAGACTAAGACTGCAGCTGATTAACTGGTGCCCACGCTCTCGCATTCCATTAATCCACATCCACCCCTTCTTTATGTTAAAAAAATGAACTTTTGCTCACGGATGTCCCTTAGCTGAGGTCATGTCTACCCCCACCCCCACTTTTTTACCACTTAGGATACTTGCTTCCTTGTTTTATATTTTATAAAATTTTTACATTATGCGTTTTTCTGACTTTTGTACTTTCACGTCTTTTTATTGTTTTAATTTAATATTGTTTTGTTATCCATTAAGGTTAACATTATTTTCACAATTTCTTCATGTCTACTCATAAAGTGCAATGATAATATTATTATTATTAACCATATACACATATTTTGTATTAAGTTCGTCTTTGACCCTTCAAATGGTTTATCATCCACCGTGACTGTTGAATAGTTTACAAAACAGGGTTTTTTCTTAACTTCAAATGGTAATAATTCTTAATTTCATTTGGTTATAATTCTTTTCTAAAATTTTTAGGTCATTGGCAAAAAGTTTAAAATACATGCTATCATTTCACGTGTGATTCCTTATATTTTAATCAATCTGATTTGGACTGCTAATGTCAATTCCATCGGTTTCAGACATTTGTGTTAAGTTTTAGAAATAATTTCTATCCATTCTTTCTAAATGTTCATTCAACACGTTCACACATGTTTATCACATTTATCCCCACTCTTATTACATCATGACCTACATTTCTAATGTCAACTGGGGGTGGGTCTTTTCATTTTTTATAATTTCGTATGGGTGGGTTTTATCATTAATGATGTCTTTTTTGCTCGTATTATTGGTTCACTCAGAGTTTGACATGTTATTTTCTCATCTTACTGGTTAAGAAGTGCTAATGTTATGTTAATTACCATGTTAATGTATGTTAAAAATTGTTTAAATACTAGGTTTTCGGCTCGCTTAATCACTGATTCTCCTATTGGTAAAATCATCATTCTTCCGAGTTTTTCTTCGAGTTTTTTCCTAGTTTTTCTCCAAGCTTTTTGCTTCAACGTTTTGATCATAAGTATATTCTAAATTTTTCTCATTTTTTACTATCATCCTACCTTCCAAATTTTACTTTTCATATTTATTTTTCTCTCTCTCTCTCTCTTACTCTTTTGGGTTGTTTTCTTTAGTGACTTCCTTTAACTCAGTTCCATTTTCATCATCCTCTGCTACGTCTAACGCTGTAGATTCCAGCCCGGGTTTCTACAAAGAGAGACCACATCAACCTTCAAAACCAGTACGCATTTTCTTTTTCTTGTTTTTCCTGTCTTTTTTTTCTTTTTATAATTCCATTTTTTTATTTAGGCCGTGTTAGAGTCACCAGTGACTCAATGCACCAGTACGAAAGTTGAGGCAGGGGATTTCATTAGAGTTGAGCCAGTTAGTAGTTTTCTTGCTCATATTTTGTTTTAATGGTTTTTTTGTTTTTTTTTTATTAATTTTCACTTTATTTATATTTTTAGCGCCGCAAACCCCTGCATTATACTGCAGACGACGGGTCCGAGATACCGAGATCACCCACACCATCTAAAAGACTGCATTCGCCATCGCCCCCTCCTTCGTCACCTTCAGATCCCGAGCCATTGTCTGGGGTTTTCAAACACAATCGTTTTGACACGCCAACGTTTGACGATCTATTCGCAGCTGTTCAAGCACCACCAGGAGGAGAGGGGGGTAGCGGTGACGAAGAGTTCGAGGACCCTAAGTATCGTGTAAAACACGAACGGCCCCTGCTGAGAGAGCGTGTTCAAACCGTAAGTAATTATTTATTTATACTTTTTACCTAATTACTCTAGACTTCCTTTTTAATTTCAAGCTCTGATAGGTATTTTCTCTTTCTCTCTCTTTTTCTTCCTTTTCTCTACTTAGCTCCAAAGTGGGAAGTGTATTCTTTTTGTGTACGATCCGCATTAATTTATTGAATAGTAATGTTAATAAATTCGGGCCTTTCAACGGTGGTATAAAGGATATGACAGATGACGTTATTAAAAAACGCAGTCATAATTTTAAAGTTCTTGATGAATGCTATGCTGCTGCACAAACGAAACTGGATTCTATTTTATGTTTAAACTGAATTACACGTTTTGAAAAAATTCATTCCTATATTGAAGTTAAAGTTTTTGAAAAAGAGATTGTGTACAGGCAATGTCTTAACTTTCGTCTTCTCACGTATGTTGGTCCTTCAAGGTTTTGCAATCTGCTTTTTTCTTCCTCCTGTTTTCAATTTGAAAAGACAGTTTCTAAACTCAAACGTACTGGTTTTCGGTACCAAACGCTTTTTGAACCCGAAGATTTGAATGGCTATGCACTTGCAGTTGAAAAGGTTTTGACAAATTGTGATATAGCAGATAGTAATTTCGTTTCCTGTCAATCCTATCACTTATTTAAGGCTGCAAAGAACGTTCAAGTGATCCTAGATTCTTTTCATGTTTATGAACGTGATTATTACACCGATAACCAACTTGTGTTAGAAGAAGAAATTGATGATAATACTATTAAATTTTTTTCTTTAATGCGTATTCATTTTCCGCAGTTCTTTCGTCATAAACATAATTCCGTTTGTAATGTTTAATTTCCTATACACTATTCTTTTCATCTCTTACATTCTAGTTCAGTGAATTGGCAAGTTACAACGCTGTAACAAAATTCAACCTGGTTTTATTAAAAAAAAATTCCACAAGGGAATATTTCATTTCTTTATCGAGAAAAAAGAAAACGAACACAACTTTTTGTTTCAAATCCAATCAGTTCAAGGAAATCATAGACAGATTGGAGGAAATTTATAAAATTGCAATAAACGAGGCACCCTTAATCCCTAGTACATCAATCTGTCCGATTAGATCGATAGACTTTCAAGTTAACGATAACGCAGTTATTACAATTAACTGCATTTACAATAAAGGGGCGATTCGTTTTTTTATATACAAAAATCGGACGTCGCATAACGAGAGGGCACTTTCATTATCACGTGCAGTGTCCATTTAATCCTTTATTTCTTTCCACCGTTATATCATCATGTCTAAACTTTACTTTTTTTTCTTTCCTTTCTTTGGTTTAGTCAGTTATTTACTTTTTTCTTTCATCATCTGTATTATTTTTAACTTTCCTATTCCACTTTTAAAAATGTCTTCGTCCTTTTCTACCTATTCTAACTCTCAGCAATCCAGCCCTCTCAATCTCTGTATTTATGAACAGATTCTTTATGAGTCTTCTTCTTTTCTTCTTCTTCGTCTACTTCAACCCAACCTCTTAATCTCTGTGTGCGTGATGAACTACGTTCTTCGCAAAATGCTTTATACCCTTTGACGCAGACAGAACCTTTAAATTTGTGTATGTCAAGGCAACCTCTCTCAACAGATCGCAACCATTCGAGAAGGTTGACGAGCTCAAATGATGATAAAACATTAGCAATGACGTATTCTACCCCTACACTACCTTCCTCTCTTATTCCTTCTACATCTACAAACCCTAATTCTCCTCAACCACCCCGCAAAATGCGGCATATGGATAGGAGAATGCTTTCCCTTTCGTTTCAACGTGGACGAGCTAAATCCTCGCTCACGACTGTACCTCTACCAACATCATCATCATCACCCTCTTTCAACCCTACTCAGAATCCACTTACTACTCCTACCCTGTTTTCTGCTACCCATTCAGCTGCTCCTATTGCTTCAACATCATCAGCTTCAACTCGTGGTTCTCTAAATGATCAACAGACTTCGATTCATATTTTACTTTACTAGAATTAGGCACATGTCATTCTTGCAAATATAAAGTGGAATCAACCACATACGAGATGACATATTCTCATAGCTTAAATTCTGTGTCTCTTGCAAGCGTTCCTGATATGCTACGGTCTATTTTTGACCGTTTATTCCAGCGCATTTTACAGAAACGTAGGTCTTTTTACGACCATGCTCTCATTGTAATCAAAGCACCATCCCTGAACAATGCTATCAATCTTAGGTTTGGCCTAATTGATTCATTTTCAGGTCAGATGGTGCTTGATACTTTGCAAGCTGTCGAGCAGTCACGGAGTGGTCTGTTGACGGATGATTAATTAGAGATCCACGTGGTTTTACTTCAAAGGCCTATTAGTAATACTTGCTGACCACCTGGTTCAGTCAGGCTTGCTCAGGCTCGGTCGTCTGTATTCAAAATACTGATGAGCTCTGTTTACCTCGTGATGAGCAGTTGCAATGGCCTGCGCAGAGAAGGATGCAGTCATTGAGGAACACAAAAAATAACCCCGTTCTCATTGAGGCTTTCGTTAAGGGGTATAAAGCATTTTGTGATGGACGTAATTCGCTTCAGAAAAAATCTGCCCTTAAGTTATGCGAAGCAGCGGTTGTAAACCCCTCGAGCCCTGGAGGTGTTGAATGCCTGGATAAATTCCAGGCATTACTTCTCGGTGACAAGTATGTCAATAAATTTGAAATCATTATACATACAGGTTCATCAATAAGTGAGAAATTTTACCCCCAGCATTTTGTAGAACCTAAACCTAAACATACACTACTTTTTTTATTAACAAATAATCATTATGATGTCATCACAAGTCTGTTTGGGTTCTACAGAAAGCATGGGATTTGCCAGCGCTGCGGGGTAGTTTTCCACGGTTCGACGGATAAAAAAACACCATATGTGCGGGGGACGATGCTCGTACTGCGGATCACAACATTCCCATTTGTTAAAGGACGAATATGTTCACTGTCCGCTGTGCGAGCATTATTTTAAGGGTGAACAATGCTACAGGTCTCATCTCAACCCCAAAGACAGCGTTAAGTCATGCTTTACGCATAAACACTGTCTTACTTGTAAAGAAATATATGAATCTTAAAAGGGACATCATTGTGATGCAAACCAATGCATTCGGTGTAACGGTAAGCATGAACGAGGCTTCTGTTACGTTTTAACAGGAAAAGAAAGATCTGCGAATCAAAATACACAGCGCTCTACTACTACTGCATCTACTTCTTCTACCTCTGCTTTTTCTGCTTCTTCTTCTACCTCTACTTCTGAAAACGATTCGCTAAGACTAATATTTTTCGATGTTGAAACAAAAACAGACTTGGTTTCAGGAGGATTAACACCAATCTTCGTTGCCATGAGCTACCAGGATGAGTCTGGCTCCTTTGTCCAGCGTGTTTTTAAAGGGGTAAATGCCATGGCCGATTTCCTCGAGTTTTTATTTTCCAATCCGTCAAGGCGCAATAAAAAACATTCACATGTTATTTATTTTGCGAATTCAACAGTATTCGTACACAACTTGCAGAAATTTGATGGCTTATACGTATTACGATATCTATATGAACAAAGTATTAAAAGACTTCATCTTCAAAGACTCGAAAATTCTCTTCATTGAGGTGAAGGAGAGGAAGATACGATTTATCGATTCGTTATCGTTCATCACCCTTCCCTTAAGAGAATTTCCTCGAGCCTTTGGATTGACAGAGCAAAAGAAAGGTTTTTCCCATTTAAGCTTCTCAATAAGACATGTTCCTATGAGGGTCTACTTCCTGAAATGGAATATCTTAATCCCACAGAGATGAAAGAATCATTACATGAAGAATATGTTCTCTGGTATTCTGAAGAAAAAAATCACGTCGGTACCGATTGGCGTCTTATATATGAGCTTAGAGATTATTGTCTCAGTGATGGCGTTCTTCTAAGAGATGGGTGTCTGAAATTTGCAGAAATCATGAAGGACTTTACAAGTCTTAACCCATTCCAGAATGACATCACTATAGCTGCATTCTGCAATCGGGTACTGAGAGAACGTTATCTGGATAAGCACTCTATGGGAATTATTCCATGCTATGGTTACGCGAATAGATCGCGTCAGAGTTTGAAACCTCTGAAATGGTTAGCTTGGGAACAATCAAACGTTCCAAGTACGCGCATACTGTCTGCGTTAAACGGATGGGAAAGACGCGTCGGACCTTACTATTTAGATGGTGTTGATGACAGTCGAAAAATCGTATTCAAATTTTTAGGCTGTTATTATCACTCGTGTCCTAAGTGCATGCTGTCAATTACACGTAGCGTTAATCCCAACCTGACTAACGCAGAAAATTTCCAGCATACACTAGAAAGACTTGCCTTTCTAAAACACGAGCTTCCCGACTACACTTTTCGTGTTATATGGGAATGCCAATATGAAAATGAGTTGAAACATAATAAAGAAATAGCTGTATTCTGCAAACATTTTAAAGTAGAACAGAGACCATTTATCATGCCCCGTGATGCCTTCTACGGAGGACGCACAGAGAATTTTTCGGGCGGTATTACAGAATCCACAGAGAAAATGCGTTTCTCCTATTTAGATTTCACATCTTTATATCCCTTTGTGAATAAGCATGCAACCTATCCGAAAAAACATCC